>CM053596.1:142226295-142243319 GCA_028646575.1 Pseudocheirus occidentalis | reverse complement strand
GAAGGAAGGAAGGAAGGAAGGAAGGAAGGAAGGAAGGAAGGAAGGAAGGAAGGAAGGAATAAACGAATGAATCTGCTTTGCCCCCAACAGGACCTGAAGGTTCATCCGAGCCAGTCTTTGTGGCACTATTAAAAGATGATGAAGTTATTGACTCTAAATTACTAGGTGAGTAGATTCTCTGAGCAATACCTCAGAAGTGCCCCATGGCAGAACAGATTAGTTCCAAGTGTGGGGAGAAGAAATCTTGCACACACACAAACACACACCTTTATTTCCCCAGGCATTTGCATAGCACTTGGTGGTTTACAAAGCATTTTACAGATTAGCTTATCTGATTCACAATTTCTGTACAAAGTCCTTTTCTGATGCCCCTTTATAATATCTGGCATTTATATAGCTCTTTAGGGCTTTCCAAAGTTATGGTTCATAGACATAATCTTATTTCAACATCACAACAACCTGGAAGATCGGTGCTGATCTCTTGGCCCAGGCTTGGCCCAGGTTCAGGTTTGGTCTATGGTTCGGGAAGAAATAATAAGAGACTGATGACTTATAAGTTAAACAGAGGCCCCACACCTCCACATCGTTAACATTTTCTTTAGGAAAATAATTGGTAGGAGCGGCTAGGTGGCACAGCAAATAGAGCACCAGCCCTGGAGTCAGGAGGACTTGAGTTCAAATGTGGCCTCAGACACTTAACACTTACTAGCCATGTGACCTTGGGCAAGTCACTTAATCACAATTGCCCTGCCCTCTTCCCTCCAAAAAAAGGCAAAAAAGAAAAGAAAATAATTGGTAAGCACTGAATATGAAAAGCATAAAAACAACATCATAAAAGTAAAAATGCTAAAGATAGGAAAAGACTCATTATTTACATGGGAGTTATCCTTGAATCAGCCTCTACGTAAAGTCAGACCACTCATTTGTCAGAGCAAAAATCAGTATTAATGAAAAAGAAAAAGAGATAAAAGAAAAAATAACAGTGAGAAACAGCTATGTCATACATCTTAAGCAACTATCTTGAGCTCTTTAAACAAGTAACTGATATTGAAAAATGGGAAATGATCTTAGTAATTTTGTATAGAAGCTTAATCAATATAAATCAACAAGAAGACCAAAAAGTCTAAAAAGCACCTTATTCAGCAAACATTAAGGCGAAAGGCACACTGGCTCAGCATAGAAACTCACTTGTAAAATCTTGCCAAAAAGATGATGGATGAATATATGTAACATCTCATAAAGCAGAGAAAGTCAGTGAATGGTAAAAACCAGTTTAAAGAAAGCTCAACAAAAGACCCAAATAAGCAAAAATCATCCTAAGTGCATTTAAGGAAGAAAATAACAGGTCAAGAAAAAGAAGAAACATGAAAAATATTTTTTAATGTTTTCACCATCAAGGATAGTAGAGGTACTACACTTGGACTTTAAAATCATAATACTTGGGGCGGCTAGGTGGCACAGTGAATAGAGCACAGGCCCTGGAGTCAGGAGTATCTGAGTTCAAATCCGGCCTCAGACACTTAACACAAAAAACTAGCCGTGTGACCTTGGGCAAGTCACTTAACCCCAACTGCCCTCTCCCCCCAAAAAAATCATAATACTTGATGTGCTTATAAGTAAGCTCAAAATGGCACTACTGGGAGCAAAGATGTGACAAGAAATCAGGTTATTTGTTAATAAGGGTTAGATCTCTGGGAGGAAGACTGGGAAATGTTGCTGTTCACTTATTTCAGTCATGTCTGACTCTTCATGACTCCATTTGGGGTTTTCTTGGCAATGATGATGTAGTGATTTACCATTTCCTTCTCCAGCTCATTTTACAGATGAGAAAACTGAGGCAAACAGGGTTAAATGATTTGCCCAGGATCACATAATTAATAAGTGTCTGAGGCCAGATTCGGGAAACATAGATGATGTAAGAACAAAAGATATCAATAAACAATTATTTTTGAAATAAAAATAGGAAGGAAGGAAGGAAGGAAGGAAGGAAGGAAGGAAGGAAGGAAGGAAGGAAGGAAGGAAGGAAGGAAGGAAGGAAGGAAGAGAGAAAGAAATATACACTGGGGTGAATGGAAGTAGCACAAGGGATAGAGAGTTGGACCTGGAATCAGAAAGACCTAAATTCAAAACCTACCTCAGATACTTCCTAATTGTATGACCCTAGACAATAATGGACCCTGGATAATAATAGTAACCTACCTCCCAACGTTGTTGTGAGGATAAAATGAGACAATATTTGTAAAGCAGTTTGTTAACCTTAAAGCACTAAAATATTCTGGCAACCATTATTATTATTATTATTATTATTATTATTATTATTATTATATAACCAATGAGGTTCTTTGAAGAATGTTAGTAAAAGATGTCATCAGGAAAATGTAGGAGAGGAAGAGAAAACAGGTTGGTCAGAGGTCAAGGGAAGGAACGGTAGGTGGACAGCCAGAACGTCACACAAGTGTCGTCTCAGTTTCAGGAGGATGTGAGAAGGGCCTCTGGCGCACTAGGTGGGTCCCATGGGGGAGACTTAGGGGAGGCCAGAGCCAGGGGTCACACCAGGTAGGCAGGCATAGCGGGGCTGCTGCTTGTATCAGTGAAGGAAGTAATGAAATCAGTGAGATCACTGATCTATTTGAGAATCTGAGAGTGAGTCACAATTGTCCTGTATGATAAGGAGGCTATTAATATTTTCACTTTACAAAGGAGGAAGCTGAGACATAACCTGAAACAGGTAGCTGAATTTTCCCATGGGCACAGCTGATAATAGCAATCAAAGCAGTATTCCTGGCTTCACTAGCTCTGTGTGTCTGAAACTCTCTTCCTCTCTTTAGTGGGCTCCAAAGACAGAAAGAGTATGAGTATGTATGGGAATAGGTGGAGAAATGAACTCTCCCGGTCAGCTTCAGGTTGTTTTTGTCTTGGCCAAAGGAAGCATATTCTTGGTCCACAGAGAATGGGATGGCTCCTGAGAAGGGGGACTGGGACATACCTAGGATCATAGGATCAAATAGCAGGAGTTCAAAAAGACCTCAGATGGCATCTAGTCTAGCCCCTCAGCAGTAGACAGAACCCTGGATTTGGAGTCAAGAAGACCTCAGTTCAAATCCTACCTTTGACACTTGCTAACAATGAGACCCTGGAGAAGTCATTTAACCTCTCTGAGTCTCAGGTTCCTCTATCTTAAAATGGAAAAAAATAATAATAATAGCACCTACCTCCCAGGATTAAAATTACAGAATATATGTAGAGCACTTTTCAAAGTCTAAAGCTCCATGTACATGTGATCTAATGCACGGGATAGGCAGAGATTTGTGGTTTAGCAAGTGGCTAAGACCTGGGTTTGAATCCTGACTTGGACACTTATTAGTTTTGTCCACAGCTAGTCACTTAACCTAGTTTAAGTCACTTAGCCTCTCTGTGCCTCAGTTCCCTCATCTATAAAATGGTCTAGACCTGATGGCCCCACTGATCCCTTCCAGTTTTAAATCTATAAGCCTATGATTTTATTTCAAGCATTAAACTAGATGCTCCGTTGAGAAGAATTGGTCTCTGTCCTCAAGGAGCTTTCATTATAGTGGGAAAGGGCAAGAAGAGAAAGAGGGCTAAAGCTTCAATGACAGAAACAACTTTAGAAGAACAAATCATTGCTATTTTATTTTCTCTTAACTGTGTCTTACACACCCACCAACTGGTAAGCTCCTTAAGAGCTGAGATGTGTCTTAGATTTCTCTGCATCCCCAGAAGCTCCTGGCCCACTGTGTGGCTAGCTGATTAAAACCAACAACTGGGAAATAATTATTGAGTATTTATTATATTCCCAAGTTCCCATGCAGGAAACCAATATAAAAGAACAACCAAATAAGTTTCAGGGTCTTGGACTAAACTACATGTTCTTGGTCCTTTTTCTGCTCTCAGATCTCTGGTTTTGTCTTCATGGAAGGAATCTGAGGAGCCCCAGTAAGAACCACTCTATACTCTGTTAACACTTGCAAATAGGACACTTAATTTGAGCAACATAGGAAGAGCCTGGGGTGAAATACTGTGGAGTATCCTTGTTTGGAGACTCACAAACTGCCCTGCAATCTCACTGTGTCTGCACAGTGGGGAAAGAGAACAGTCAACAGGAAGTCCTTTAGAGCCCAGTGTTGTGGTACAGCCTACAGTCGTAGATGACTAGCCCACATTCCTTCCTTCCCAGTGTCATTAACAATAATAATACTTAACAGTTAACACTTTTATCGTCTGAGTGGCGTCAAGGCATAAAGTAATCCAACTGCCCTGTCAGCCACTCCCTGAGAGCTGAGGGGTCTCACTGCCTCTACAAGTTTGAAGCTAATAAAGAGCTTTATCACACTGAAAATAGCATTATTACTGCAGGGAGACTCTGGGCTGACTCTCCCAACCTCCACACCCTCAAGCTAGTTGGGTTCCCAGAGCATGGCTGGGGTTACAGCAGCACGCCTGAGGGCTTGGGGAGAATCCTTCAAATGCTATCTGCCTGAGCTCTTCCCTCTATCAGTTACAAATGGTTAGTACCCCAGTACCACTGAACCAGCTGATAACAACTGACTCTCACAAAGGGATATTTACTGAAAAGATATAGTAAGAACAGAAATAAAAGCATTTCCTTCCATCATCTGGAGATACACTCTCCCTTATCCCATCTCAGTTTCTGGGAAGAGCAGTCTCAGATTTAAAGCAGTTTCTACCAAGAACTTGTCCCCATCAAGTTCACTTGTGAATTCAGCACAACCAATGACCAGAACTGCTGCCCTGCCTCTTGGGTCCAGCATCTTGGCCACAGGGTATATCCACTGCTTGGCTTGGATGCCAGTTACCACTCCTCAGGGTGAAGCTGTTAGATTATAACTCTGGCCTGGTCTCTAGCTCCTGGGTCTAGAACTGTTCACCCTCCCAATCTTCCAAAGTTCACAAGGTTGTGCCTAATTTGGTCCATCTCCAATATTCTTTCTCCTCAAGGTAGAAAAGTATAAACAGAAATGGAAGCAACAGAGTCAGGCCGTGAGCTCAAAGACTAAATGGAAGTGTGGGTAGAGATTAAAAAAAAAAAGCCAAGGTCTCTCTCTCCACTAGAAGGCTTAGAACAGCAGTCTTTGCCCCCCTCACCAGAGCACAATCAGGAAATAAAAGAAAATGTCGTGGCTCAATAGTGCCTTTTGAATGTACTCTTAGTTCTGGATCCAAAGTGAATCAGAAGGTGTCTCTTCTTCATATGATAAGCTGATTGGAAACAATAGCTGTTCTTGTTCTGAACTGAGGAGCACACACAGTGCTTCGATTCCAGGCCACCTTGCCTTTCCAGAAGCAAAGGCCCCAGCATCTTCCCTGTGGAGATTACATCGACAGAGCATGCTTACAAGGGACAAGCTTGGCCGGTTCATTGCATTATTTACTGGAGGAGACAAAAGCATAGTAAAGGCTCTTTACAGATGTTTCCATCTCCCATCTTAAATATATAATGATGACACAGATGGCATAGCCCTCCAAAATGAACATTGCACTGTATTCCATTTCAATAAACATATACTCAATTTATCTGATCTCTCTAGCCCCCAGTTTCCTCATCTATAAAATGATTGTGAACTATATAACTTGCATATGGCCAATTTGGAAGAAGATTACTGCATGTAAAACTATCTCTGCACAGGAAAAAATTCAGATTTTATACAAAACACAAAATTTCCTCTTGAGGAGCTCAGTCTAATAGGGTGATAATACAAAGAGAGACAATTTTATTACATAGTATTATGTGATAAGTGTCTTAGAGAGTTACAAAACAGTGTGTTGTGTGAGATGTGAAGGCCAAGGTGGCCATCAGTGGGAATATCTGGGAAGGCTTCCTAGAAATGCATTTAAATTAAGCTTTAAAGGATGGAGAGGGAAGGCACTGCTGTGAGAGAGCTTGAGCACCGACATCGAAGTGGGAAATTGAAGGATTGTGTTCAAGGGACAGAAAGTAATACAATTGGGCTAGAGTATAGAAGACACAGAGAAGTATAGGAGAAAAGGTAGTAATACATCCAGCTGTAGTGAGCTTTGAATGCCAAGCAAATTATTATGAACTCTACTCAATTGGCAGCTGGACTGAGTTTCTGAAGCACTATAAGACATTAAGAAATTGATGTATTTATATTCTGCACAAGCATTTGAGAACTGGTGCTTAGTGAAAGAGACCCTTACCAAGGACTTTTGGTTTGGGGGAAGGGTGCCTACTAACTGTGCCAAGGAAATCAACAAAAGGACTTCATGTCATACTGTTGAGTCCTTGGGAAATTGTAATGTGGTAAGAGAGAAGGAATAATTGTAATAAGGTAATAGAGAAGTGAATGAACTGCTGGAAACACTCCTAAATATTCAAAGAGACAGCTGGAAGGAAAAGGGGTGGAGGGGATGCAGGGTCATTGGAAACTGGTTACTAAACCATCATCAATAACCAGGAATTACAGGGCATTTTTGAAGCCCTCATGGTGAGGGATAGATGGTGTGAAAGGATGATGTTTCTGACCTGGGGCCAGAGCTTCCCAGGATACAGACACTCTCCTCAGCAGCCAATGGGAATGGTGGTAGAGGCTGATCCCATGGGCAGGCTGCCAGCCAACCAATATGGAAAAGAGAGTTATTTTCAAAGTGGAGGGAAAGGGGACTCCTTACCAAAAAGAAAAGGAAATGTTTGAATCTTAGCTAGGGCAGTCCACAGGAACAATGCAGGAATCAGCTGGGGGCTGGTGTAGACAACGTAAGAAATCACTAGAGAGTCTTTACCGACTCACATTTGACATCTCCTTGGAGTTTTATGCAATACCCTAAGATTAGGGGATTTGAATGTTTTCAAATAATAGATAACCAACTTGGTAACACTGAAAGTAGAGGGTGGCTATGTGAAAGTCCTTGATACACACCAAAAGGAAGAAGAAAGGGCCTCCGACTTCATTTTATGGTTGAAAAGGGTGAGAAATAAGAAGAAGAATAGTATCTAGGGAGGGCATGGACTCAAGGAGTCATGGACTCTGAGCTTGACTCAAGGGATTAGGGGATCATGTTGAAATACTATGGCCTCTCCTATCCATTATCTAAAATAAGTATTGTTGGTTCAGTCACCTAGAAACAAAGGAAATGGAGTGAGTGAACGAGGTAAGGAGTTACCATAGAATGCCAAGAAAGTTCTTCAGGGATGGGCTACCAAGAACAAAAGAAAAGGTGACTCAGATCACCCAAACTGGACCAAAGTAGCTCAGGCCAAGCTTCCTGGAACTTGGCTGAGCATGGAGAAGCAACGGAGACTGACGTGGTGGGATACTTGAGAAGCAGCAGCAAAAGGCCACGTAGGGGTAGGGTGGGGGAGGCAGGCAGTGGAATAGCTACGAGGACTACTGGACCTGAGGACCAAGGATCGTCTGAGGAAAAATCCCATGGCAAGGCAGGGGCGATTGAGGTCTTAATGAATGACACATATGATTACCCTTAGGAGCATATATACAAAACCACTTTGATGACTTCTGACATTTCTGAAAGCAACCGCAGAATTAGCCTTTTGTTTTCAATTTGAGACTAGGCCTCCGTTTCTTATCCAAACTGGAAGTATGATGGTCACTCATGGGCCTGATCCCATGCTGTTCACCACAGAATTTCTGACCTGCTTTGTTTCTGACCTGGGCCTCTTTATCCCTCCTTAGGCATCCTGGTGACCTCCCCCAACTCCCAGGGGCTCAACATGTTGGAACCAGATACTGCAGACCCCAAATTGGCTTAGCTCAAGAATTCGTGAGATAAAGAAATCCACTGCCTCTATCTGCCTCAGTAACTGGGTTTCCAGGTGGACAATGCCTCATCCAATTAGAAAACTGCTTTTTTGCAGAGATGAAGACTCCCTCTGAAGTCTTAGAATCCTCTATTTTTAAAAAAGATAGATAAATGATAGATGATGAATAATACATAAATAAGTGAATGAGTAAGTGAATGAATGGTGACTTTTTTTTAAAAAAAAAAAGACTAAACTGGAGCAAATTCAAATTAACTGTAAACAGAAACTGAACCAATCTAATATTTCAGTCAGTTTGAATCTTACTTAGAGGCAACTAGATGGTGCCGGGAATAGAGTGTTGACTTAGAGTTAGGAAGACCTAAGTTTGAATCCTGCCTCAGACATTTCCTTGCTGTGCAAGCCGGGACAAGTCACTTGATCACTCTGTTTATCAATTTCCTTATCGGTAAATATGACAATTACAGTACAGCCTCATAGAGTCTTTGTGGGGATCAAGCGAGATAATGTTTGTGAAGCACTTTACAAACCTCAAGTACTACATAAATGTCATATTGTTATTGCTATTGTTATAATAATGATATACCCTCTGTAGGCCACAGTTTTCTATCTAGGAAATGACAATCACAGTCCTAGCCATGAATCTGACTTGGAGACTAATTTGGAGACAAATAGAGAGCAAACATTCACTAGGCCACTTCCTACAGAAAGTAGGAGGAAAAATAAAAGGTAGATTCTACTCCCCCGGCTCTTAGCAGAGCAGGTGGGTCAGGATGCTGCCCAGCCTGATGCATTTTGTACTGCTTGGTGCTTTGGCCTTAGAGAAGAGATGATTTCCTCTGAAGGGATGATCCCTGTGACTTCAGCTGACTGAGCTTTAAGCCTTTGAAAGGTTTCATAATGTAGGTGATTCCTGATCAGAGCCCTTCCTGATCAGAGCTCCCTACTCTTTCTCTGAAGCTACCCTGAGGCTCACAGGAAACTCCAACTCCCCAGTATCTGAGAAACAGTCAAAATCTGGGAAGACCAAGAGAAAAACCTTGACTTCTGAAACTCGGAACCGAAAAGTGAGTATCTAACTAGGGGTCCCAGCTGGCCTTTTCCTTCTCCTGCCACTAACACATGCCAAATCTGTCTTTGCTTCTATTTCAGGCAAACTGAGAACCTCCCCAAGGAGCAACAGCAGACAGCGTGGGACCTTAGGGAGATGTGCAGGATTCAGAGTTGGAGGCATGGGTTTGAATCCTGGCCCTGCCACAGATGACCTTTGTGACTTATGGCCCTTTACCCTCTCTGGGCCTCAGTTTCCTCATCTATAAAATAAAGGGGTTGGACAAAAAAATCTCTAAGGTCCCATCAAGCTTCAATTCTATGAAACTAAAGTAAAATTATACCTGTATTATGTCCTTTATGTGTGATAGGGGGCAGTGTGAGAGGGCATTATGGCAAAGCATCTGCCTTAGCTGATAGGAAAACATTTCCATAATCTGTAATAAAACATAAGCATACACATACTGAGCTAGATATTTATCCATACTGTCACCCTTCTATTATTAATACATGTATTATCTACTTTATGGCTTATTGGTACTAAATTTTTAATCCCAGGTCATCTCACCACTGCACACTTGTACACTATCTTCTCCCAACCAGTCAGACTTTTGGTTCCAATTAGTTGGTGAATACTCAGGGAAAATTAGGGCTATTATTCCAAAACATCTTTGATTTTATCTACATAATTCAATTCAACAAACATTTATTAAGTATCCAGCATGGTGATAAAGCATGTGAATATAGAGACAAAATAATCCCTGCTCTTGAGGAGTTTATATTCTCTTGGAAAGATACACCATGTATAAAAGTAAGTATATGGAAAGTAATGCAAAATAATATCAAAAGAGAACAGAATCAGGAAAGGCCTCCTGCTGGAGAGGGGAGTGCTTCTGAACTTTGAAGAAAGATAAGTATTCCACGTGTCAATGAGAAGGCAGTGCATTTCAGACTTGACAAAACTACAAGGATATTTGTTTCTTCAATGGAGATCATCATTTATCCATGTCTTAATGCAGATTTTCATGTCAATTAATCAACATTTATTAAACTCCTACTGTGTACCAGGCTACTGTGTGCACCTATACCCACTGTGTGCTGAGCACTGGGAATTCAAAGGCAAAAGACAATCCCTGCTGACACCTTTATTTAATTCTTCTAAGAAATGAATTTTATTGTGTATAGGTTCCTTGTTAAGATCAATTCCAAAATCTATACGATTGGTATATTAAATGTGTATTATAAGATTACATGATTGATCTATCTAATGGGGGAGACAACATGCAAACAAATATGTACAAAGCAAGCTGTATGAATAGGAAAGAATTACAGGAAGGAAAGCACTGGAATTAAGAGGGATTGGGGAAGGCTTTCTGTAGAAGGTAGGATTTTAGTCAGGACTTAAAGGAAGCCAGGGAGGTCAGTAGTTGGAGATGAGAAGGGAGAGCATTCCAGAGAAAAGGCCCAAAAACAAGAGATGAAGTGTCTTGTTCATGGAACAGCCAGGAGGCCAATATCTATAGATCTAAGAGTATGTATTAGGGCATAAAGTATAAGAAGACCAGAAAGTGAGGAAGATGGGAAGTTATGAAAGGCTTTGAATACCCAACAGAGCATTTTGTATTTAGGAAACCACTGGAGTTAATATTGAGTGGGGAGGTGAGGTGCAGGAGTGGATCACATAATTGGACCTTTGTTCAGTCACTTTAGTGACTGGCTAAAAAATGGATTGAAATGGGGAGAGCCTTGAAACAGGAAGACCTACCAGCAGGCTGTTGCAATAATCAAAGCATGAGGTGATGGAGGCCTACACTAGAGAAATGACAGTGTCAGACCTGGGAAGGAGGTGTATTTGAGAGATGCTGCAAAAGTGAAATTGGTAGGCACTGGAATGGCTTGGATAGGGACGGTGGGGGGAAAGTGAAGAATCCGGCATGACTCCTAGGTTGTGAGACTGAGGGACTGAGGATGGTGTTGCCCTCTACTGTAACAGGGGAAGTAGGAGACAGGGAGTGTTTAGGGGGAAAGATAATGAGTTTCTATAGCAATAATAATAATAACAATAATATAAAGTAAAATCGTGAGTGGGAGGCTCTAGTCAGGAGCAGGTAAGGGTGCAGAATGCCTGGAGGAAAATGATGGAGAGAGGTAAAAGAAGCAAATCTTCTCTATTTAAAATATTAAATATAGCTATAAATACCTATAATATAAAATGTATAAATAATAATAAATATATAATAGTTAAAATATTAAACATAACTGGTTCTAAATATAAGAGAGACTATCACAGAGTCTTCAAATTGGAAGGGACTATCTAATCCAATCTCCTCAGTGCCTAGATTCCTACTACAATACCCCCAACAGACACTCAGTCACAAAGTTTCTCCTTGAACACTCTCAGTGACAAGATACTCACTACCCATTGTTGGACAGCTCTAATCGCCCTGCCCTCTGGAACCACATGGAATAAGACTAATCTTTCCACATAATAACCCTGTTTTTGATGAAAGCAAATATTTTCTTTTTTAGTTTTCTCTTCTCTATATTACATATCCCTACTTAATTTAATCCCCATAACACGTTGTTGAAAGTCCTCTCACCATCCTGATCACCTTCCTCAGGAAACAGTTCAATTGATCCATGTCCTTCTTCAGGCGTGGTCCCCAGAATTAAACAGAGTACTCCCAGTATGGTCTGAGTAAAACAGAACTCTCTCTTTCTAGGCTCTAGACACTATACAAAAAGAAGATGCTTTTTGGCATTCACATCACACTATTGACTCATAATGAGTTTACAGTCAACCAAAACCCATTACATTTTTTTATACAAAATGATATCTAATCAGGAATGCTTCGTTTTGTGTACATGAAATTGATGTTTCTTAGTCTAAGTTCAGCCTAGCAGTTCTCCAGGTGTGGCATTGAGACCACTGTGGGGCCTCAAGACCAAAATTAGTTTTACAATAATACAAAAATATTTTCCCCTCTAATATGGTAAATATTGGTTGTTATGACATCAAAAACAAAAATTCTTTGGGGTCTTCTATATCTTCATCCAAACTAATGAGAAAAATGTTCAACAGGCAAAAACCCAATGGCAGCCCACTAGAGACATCATTTCAGGTTGATGATAACTCATTAATCAAAACTTATTAGATACAGTAGAGCACTTAACTGGATTATCATCCAGTTTACATTTCTTTGAAAAAAAATTTCCACTTAATACTATTTAATTTTTCCAATTACATGTAAAAATAGTTTTCAACATTAATTTTTATAAGATTTTGAGTTCCAAATTTATCTCTCTTCCTCTCTCCTATCCCCCTCCCTAACACAGCAAGCAATCTGATATAGGTTATACTTGTATAAACACATTAATCATATTCCCACATTAATCATGTTGTGAAAGAATCAGAACAAAAGGGAAAAACCATAAGAATGGTTCACATTTCTTTTCTTCATCCTATCTACACTAAATCATGAACGACTTTGTCAAAATCCTTCTTGAACTTCAGATGCAGTACACCTGCAGCACTTCTGTGATCCTAGAGACAAATCAGACGCCAAAAGTTTACATATAAGCTGAGATTCTGTTGATTCTAATTATCTCCACTTTTGCTTTGCATATGTAAATGTTGATGTTACTCTTTCTGGGATCTCTCCTTTAGTCATGTGGGTCCTCCCACCTACCATAACCATAATGGATCACAACCTGTCTAGAAACCCCCACTAGAGCTTAGTAGTTGGTCTTCCAGTTTTTCTATGACCAACGTTTCATAAATAAAAGGTATAGAAAGTGGATCTATTGATTTGTTTGCACTTTAGAATGAATTGTATTGCAAAGTATAAATATTTTAAAATCTAGTTGTAATAGGCCAGAGGTGAGCAGAAAAGAAGGAAGAGAAGGAAGGAAGGAAGGAAGGAAGGAAGGAAGGAAGGAAGGAAGGAAGGAAGGAAGGAAGGAAGGAAGGAAGGAAGGAAGGAGGGAAGGAAGGAAGAGAACAAGTGTTTATTAAGCACCTACTATATGCCAGGCATTTTAAGAATACTATCTGATCCTTACAACCCTGAGAGATATATGCTATAATTATCCCCATTTCATAGATGAAACTGAAACAGAGGCCAAGTGATTTTCCCTGGATCACAGTCAATACCTGAAGCCAGATTTGAGCCCAGGTCTTCATCCCTCCATCCCCAGAACTCCATCCCCTGTGCCAGTTAGCTGCCTTTTATTTCTGTGTTCTGTGTCTCTCCCTCTTCTGCCATAATCATCATCCTTTAGGAAAATACCCATAAAGTCCTGAATGCTCTTTTATAGGGAACATGGCAATTATAAATACTGAAATTTGTGGATGTTTACATACAGTACCTCTAGTTAACCATTTCTACCAGGAATCTTCCTACAAAGTCCAAGTTGGAAAGTGAGGAATCTAGAATCCTATAACTGAAAATTGTTGAAACACTCATCCAGTTACAACTTCCTGTACAACAGACAGATTCCTTAGGTATGTAATCCAATCAAAAACATTTTAAAATAAAAAGGATGGAGAAAACAGGAGACTTCCTATGTGTATCCCCCAGAAGAGACACCATGGAGAGTAGCTACAATGAAGAATAGCCAATGTGACCTTGGACAAGTCACTTAATCTCTATGTGCCTCAGTTTCCTCATATGTAAAATGGGGATGATCATAAGACCTCTTAGGGTTATTGTGATGATCAAAGGAGATATTTATAAAACATTTTGCAAACTTTAACATTATATAAATACTAGTTACCATTGTTGTTATTATTACTGTGACTTCATTGATGGGAATACTCTCCCACCATAGGTGTAAGTTACACCCTGGTAACTGGTCATGTCTTCTTTTCCTATGGAACGCTTGCCCATGCCCTCCAGTAAATCCTCCGCAGGAGGTCCACTGAACATGCTTTGGCCTTCCTCTAGATTTCTTCACATTTAAGGATCCCAGTGGAGTTATCAATTATCCCTCTGTGCATTATCATCTAAAAGAACAGCCTACAGAAAACCTGCATCTGAATAGTTTGGGGGATTAAATTATACAGTCAGAAAAGGTGTCTTCTAATAATTTAATAGGCCACAAGATCAACTAAAGGAAACTGGAAAATTATCCCCCTACTAGAGCCAAAGAAATTGAACACTCTTTCCAAATTTGATAATTTACTGAAGATTGCACAGAAAGTTTGAAGGAGAGTCAGGTTTTGAGCTTTCAATTTAGAAGCTCCTTGCTGTTCCCACTCCTGCCTTTTCTATTTAAATAGGCTCAGGGCTCTCTTTGTCTAGCCAGACAGTGTCTCGGGATGTGTTTGGTAATGCTGCCTTTATAGGCCGTTCACTTCCAGTCACTTGAAGAAGCTATGCTGGCTCTCATAGTTTTCATTCTCTTTAAAAATGAAGATAGAGCATGGCTTAGGAAATGTCAGAGATGAATCCAGGGGGTGGAAACCATCCCATGCTAGAGAATGTGCTTGTAGGAGGAGTGAGAAAAAGCAGGAAACATTTCTATAGCCACCTCCTAAACTCTTCCTGTGTCAGCCCATCTTCCTATGGGTCATCCATATTTCCAATGCCAACTCTGGGTTGATTTAAAAAAGAGTACAACCCCTTTAGAGTTGTAACACCACTATAGCCAAAAAGTAGATTCTATGGTGAAGCAAACACCTGCGACTCAGACTCTTCAGTTAAACTGAAACCTGTTAAAGACCTCAACTTAAAAAGACCAAGGTCCCCCACGGCATCTGGGGCCATCTCCAGTTGTCCTGATTTAAATCTGGCCACTGGACACAGATGGCTCCGGAGGAGAAAGTGAGGCTGGTGACCTTGCACAGCCCTGCCTCACTTAAATCCAATTCACATACATGTCATGGCTTCACCTCCCTGATGTCATGGTGCTCTTCCAGAATGAAGGGCAAACGACAGCAGCAATAACCCAACTCAACATTTGACTTATGCTTCAAAGGTCAAGTTCCAATAGACCCAAATCAGTGTAGTCTTTGGTATTCCAAAATTCTTAGTATAGTTTTAAACTATAAAAGCTTATGAGTCGGTCAGTAATCATTTATTCAGCACCTACCGTGTGGCAGGCACTGTGCTATGTGAAAATCATTAGAGATGTGAAGAAAGTCAGACTGCAGTCTCTGCCTTTGAGGAATTCACAATCTAATGGGGAAGACAACATGGAAATAATTACATGCAAACAAGCTATGCAAAGGATAAACTGGAAATAGTCAGCAGAGTGAAGGCCTTAGAATTAAGAGGGGTCAGGAGAGGCTTCCTGCAGAGGTGAGGAGGAAGAATATTCCAGATATAAGTGAAAACCAGAGAAATTGCCCAGTCTGCAGATGGACTACCTTGTTGGAACAAAATGAGGAGGTCAATGTCACTGGGATGAGGAGTGAGTGAAGGTGAAGAAGGTAGGAGGTGTGAGAAGATTGGAAAGGCAGGTGCAGTGCCAATGCAATATTCACAGTGCCAGCGGCCACTATAAATATGCCAGCATAGTGCTCGATTACAAAATACGACAGACTCTCCAGATAGAAGACAGAAACAAAATATTCAAACACCAGAAAAGCAAATCCCAAAACCAGTAAGCTGATTCTATCATAGTAGCAAAGGAGTTAACAAGTCATAATAATAGCACAGAGAGTCACAGCATCTTTTAGCCTTCCCACAAACCAACATTTACTCACAAGCCTGTCTCCCTGGGATGCGTCCTCTCTCTCCTACCATCTAGCTGCTCTGACTCCCAGCTTCCTGTGGGCTCTTCAACAAACCCTTCAGCAAACTCCTCACACCACAGGCTCCATTACATTCAGCCTATTAGGGAGCAGGGTTTATCTTCAAAGCAAGTAAGGCGTTCAAATTCCCGTAGGCTTATTAAGAGGCAGGGAAGATCTTCAAATTACCATTACAGTAGGAGGGAGCCTGATTGTAATGGGCTTCAAACACCAAAAGTAGGGTTTCATATTTGATCCTGGAGGTGAAAGGGAATCATTGGCATTATATACATCACTTTGGCAACTGAGTGAAGGACGGATTGAAATAGGAGAGGGCTGTGACAGGCAGAACAACCAGTAACCTATTGTGGTTGCACAGACTTGAGGAGAAGAGGGCTCGCACCAAAGTGGTGGCAGTATCAGAGGAAAGAAGTGGCCATAATTGAGAAGTGTGATTAAAATAAATTTGATCAGTCTTGGCAACAGATTAGAATATTAAGAGGTAAGAAAGGGGTGGCAAAGTGGCACAGCGAATAGAGCACTAGCCCTAGAGTCAGGATGACCTGAGTTCAACTGTGGCCTCAGACACTTAACACTTACTAGTCGTGTGACCTTGGGCAAGTCACTTAACCCCAATTGCCCTGCCCTTCCCCCTCCAAAATGTAAAAATAAAAAAAAGGTGAGGGTGAGGAGTTAATAATGACCCCTAGGTTTTTAACCTGGAGGTTGGAGATGCTGATGGTGCCCTCCATAGAAATAGGAAAATTTAGAAAATGGAAGTGTGTGGGGCAGGGGGTAGATAATGAATTCACTTTGAGATATGTTCATTTAAAGATGTCTATAGATCATCCAGTTAAAGATATCCAGTAGAGAGTCGGTGATGAAAGACTGCAAGTCAGCAGAGAAATTAGGACTAGATAAGTAGATATGAGAATCATAAGCATAGTGATGACAATTGAATCCATAGAAGTTGGTAAGATACCAGGAGAACAGAGGAAGGAGTAGGGGATGAAAAAGACAGGCCAGGACAGAGCTCTAAAGGACACCCAAGGGTAGCAGGCACTTGGATAAAGAAAAGAAGGGTGAGAAGAAGCATTCAGATAAAAGAGATGGGAGGAGGAGGAGGAAGCAGTGGTATGAAAACATAGAAGGAAGAGCATACCAAGGAGAAGAGGGTGATGGAAACTGGGGATTGAGAAAATGGTCGTTCGATTTGGCAGGTAAGAGATCATTAGTAACTTTGGAGGGAGCACTTTCAATTGAATGATGCGTGAGAAGCTAGACTGTAAAGAGTTAAGAAGAAACTGAGAAGAATCTGGGTCTTCTCAAAGAGTTTAGAGCCAGGGTGGAGGAAACTTGCAGCATAGAGGCCACATGTGGCCTTCTAGATCCTTAAGTGAGGTCTTTTGACTGAACATTTGTTCTCTAAAACTTGGATTTGGTCAAAAGGCCTCACTTAAG
>CM053596.1:142193023-142225795 GCA_028646575.1 Pseudocheirus occidentalis | reverse complement strand
AATTCCTTAAAAATTAGAATTGAGCAAATGGAAGCTAATGACTTTATGAGAAATCAAGAAACACTAAAACAAAACCAAAAACTTAAAAAAAATAGAAGACAATGTGAAATATCTTACTGGAAAAACAACTGACTTGGAAAATAGATCCAGGTGAGGTAATTTAAAAATTATTGGGCTACCTGAAAGCCATGATAATAAAAAGAGCCTTGATCATCTTCCAAGAAATTATTTAAAAAATCTTCCCTGATATTCTAGAACCAAAGAGTACAATAGAAATCGAAAGAATCCATAGATCACTTCCTAAAAGAGACCCTTAAATGAAAACTCCTAGGCATATTATAACTGAATTCCAGAGTTCCCAGTTCAAGAAAAAATAATGCAAGCAGCCAGAAGAAATAATTCAAGTATTATGGAGCCACAGTTAGGATAACATAAGATTTAGTAATTTCTATATTAAAGGATTGGAAGGCTTAGAATATGATATTCTAGAGGGCAAAGGAACTTGGATTACAACCAAGAATCACCTATTCAGAAAAACTAAGCATAATTTCTCAGGAGTAAAAATAGACATTTAATGAAATAGAGGATTTTCAAATATTCTTAATGAAAAGACCAAAGTTGAACAGAAAATTTGACTTGTAAACACAAGACTCAAGAGAAATATAAAAAGGAATACAGGAAAGGGAGATCATGTAGGACTTAATAAGGTTAAAATGTTTACATTCCTACATGGGAAGATGCTACTTGTAACTCACAAGAACTTTCTCATTATTAGAGCAGTTAGAAGGAACATTATAGAGGGTACAAGTGTGAGTTGAATATGAAGGAATGATATCTAAAATACCAAGAAAATAAAATTCAGGGATTAGAAAGAGAAATGCACTGGTAGAAAAAAGGAAAGGTAGAATAGGGTAAACTATCTCACATAAAAGAGGCAAGAAAAGGCTTTTACAGTAGAGGGGAAGATAGAGAAGATGGGGGAGGGCCTTACTTTCATCAGAATTGGTTCAAAGATGGAATAACATAAATACTCAACTGGGTATAGAAATCTAGCTTACCCTACAGGAAAGTATGACAGTAAGAAGATTAAGAGAAGAGGGGTGGAGTGATAGAAGGGAGAGTGGATTGAGGGAAGTGATAATGAGAAACACTTTTGAGGAGGGACAAGGTGAAAGGAGAGAGTAGAATAAATGAAGGGGGGAATAGGATGAGGGAAATGCAGTTAGCCATCATAATTGTGAAAAAAAATTTGAAGCAAGCTTTTCTGAAAAGGTATTTTTTCTCAAATATATAGAGAATTGAGTCATATATAAAAATAAGATCAATTTCCCAACTGATAAATGATCAAAAGATATGGTCAGTTTTCAGGGAAAGTAATTAAAGCTGTCTGTAACCATATGAAAAATGCTCTAAATCATTATTGATTTGAGAAATGCAAATTAAAACAATTCTGAGGTACTACTTCACACCCGTTAGGACAGAATAGGAAAATGACAAATGTTTAAGGGGTTATTGGAAAATTGAGACATTAATGCATTGTTGGTAGAGTTGTGAACTAATACAACTATTCTGTGGAGTAATTTTAAACTCTGCCCAAAATGCTATAAACCATGCATGGTCTGACCTAGCAATACCACTACTAGGTCTGTATCCCAAAAAGAGAAAAAAGAAAAGGACATATATGTACAAAAATATTTATAGCAGCTTTTTTTCTGGTGCCAAAGAATTGGACATTGAGGGGCTATCCATCAAGTGGGGAATGGCTGAATAATTTGTGCTATATGATTGTGATGGCATGCTATTGTGCTATAAGAAATGAAGAGAAAGATGCTATCAGAAAAACCTTATATGTAACCTATATCAAATTGCTTGCCTTCTCAATGAGAGGGGTGAGGAGAAATGAAGGGAGAGAATTTGGAGTTCGAAAATTTTTAAATAAATATTAAAAATAGTTTTTACATGTAATTGGGGAAAAATAAAATACTAAATAATTTAAAAACATAGTATAATAAGATATTGTACATGAAATTATAAACATATTATGCACAATTTCCTATTCCTTTTAAATATATAATAAAATTATCATGTAAATTTTCTTTTTTTCACTTCTCCCTCCCTCCTCCCCCCAAGAGATGGCCACCATTAGACACAAATACATATACATATGTATGTATGTATGTAGGTATATATGTAAAATCATTCTATACATACTTATCTTCATTAGTTCTTTTTCTGGATGCAGATAGATCATTGTATTGTGGAGAACAGCTAAGTAATTCATAGTTAATCATCAGACAATATTGCTGTTACTGTGTACAATGTTCTCCTAGTTCTGTTCATTTCACTTTTTGAGTTTTATGAACTGATGCATTTTTACCTCTTCAGTGTCTTTAATTTCTTCTCCCTCCCTTCCCTTGTAATATCCAATATGATGCCAAGGTTTGTTAATTTTACATTTGTAACATCTTATGCATATACCCCCTTCTTTCCTCTGACACTGCCACCACCCTAGTATAGGCCCTCAACACTTCATGCCTGGACTTTTGCAATAACCCATTTACCGGTCTCCCTTGTCTCAAGACTTTCCTCCTTCCAGGCCATCTTCCATTCAACAGTCAAATTAACCTTCCTAAAGCACAGATCTGACCATGTTACCCCCTTAGTCAATACATTTCTGTGGTTCCTATTACTTCCAGGATCAAATGTAAAATCCTCTGTTTGAGGTTAAAAAACCAAACCAAACCAAACCAAACCAAACCAAACCGAAAACCCTTTACAACCAGGCCCTAGCCTACTTTTCCAGTCTTCGTACAACTTACTTCCCTCCACATATTCTGTCAACCAGTAGTGTTGACCTCTTTGTTCTTTCACCCATAAATCATTCTATCTCTAGTGTTTTAACTGGCTGGTCCTATGCCTGGAATCCTCTCCCTCTTGATCCCTGTCTCTTGGTTTCTTTGGCTTCCTTCAAATCTCAGCTAAAATCCCACCTTCTATCAGACGCCTTTCCTGATCTCCCTTAATTTCCTTCCCTTTGTTGATGATTTTTAATTTATCATTTACATATGTATATACACACATATATGCATACATATACATACATATACACACATGTATATGTTTATGTATCTCTTTATATATACATATACATACATACACATATATAATTTGTACATGATTACTTGCTTTTGTATCCACCATTAGAATGTAAACTCCTTGTGGCCCAGAACTAATTTTTTTTGCCTCTCCTTGTGGTCCCAAGAGTTAGCACAGTGCTTGCCAAATAGGTCCTTAATAAATGTTTATTGACTGACTTGTCAACAACCTCCTACGGCACCCAGAACTAACACAATACAATTGATGAAGGCAAAGTAAAGTGGAATTATAATCTTCCTATTCCTGGAAACTCCACCTCTTTTAATGAAGCTCAAGATCAAGTTGGCTTTTATTGACTGCCATAATAGCCTGGTGATATATAGAGCTATCTGTCATTAAATTCATATCTTTAAAAGACCTACTAGCTACTAGACATTGTGCTAAGTTCTAGGGAAGCTGAGAAAGGCAAAAGACAGGCCAAACTTTCAAGGAGCTCATAGTCTAAAGGAAGAGACAACATGCAAACAGCTATGTGGAAACAACATAGCCACCAAAACCCCTGAACTACCATCATCAAGTCCAGCCATCTATCCAGTCTGAAATCCATCTAGTAGTAAGGTTGAATTCATAACTCTCCATCTTCTTCTCAAGAACTGAATGAGATACTTTATCAAAAGCTTTGCTAAAATCTAGGTAGACCAGATTCATAGCATTCCTCTCATTCACTGGTTTAGTAATACTGTGAAAAAGAAAATGAGGTTAATCTGGAATGACCTGTTCTTGTTGAAGTCATGTTAGAGCATGTAATTACTTTCTAGATGTTCCCCTGCCACCTTTTAAATGAGTCATGGGTTTCACCCCACCAAGTCTCAGTAATTATTAGGAGGTCAAATTCACATTAAAACCTCTATTATTTCTTGGGTTTTTTTTTTTGCCTTAACTTTGGGCATTTGTATATAAACATTTGAGGCCATGATCTTTACTATTCTGGATTCTGTCTCATGGAAATATCTGGCTGTATTAACTGCTATTCTTCCTACTATATACCTCCTTGCTTGAGGTATACATGTACACACCCATGTATGTACACACACACAGACACAGAGTCTTCTCCCTTCCCTTATTCTTTATTTTTTTTTAAACTTAAAACCCTTTTGATTAGATTTGAAGAACATTCAGCACATACATTTTCACCAGCCTTTGTTAGGTATACTGTATCTCTGGCCAGGAATCTGTTATCCTCCTATTTTAAGCTGTGGTTCAGAAGCTGAAATCCCATTCTAAGATAGTACCTCTCCTCCTAAATTAATTTTTCTCTTTTATATCTCTTTTCTTGAATGGGCAACAGTGAGTAAAACCCATTCTGTGTCCCTGTGGCTTTTAGCTTCTTGCTCAAGTACCATAGTCACTGGCAATACATTCTCAGGTTTCTTGTGGTAGCACCATTTATATCCCACATGACTAAGAAGTAATGAGTAATTGTCAATCATTTTGATAAGTCTTGGAAGGTCCTGTGTCATGACTCGGATACATGTCCCAAGAAGCCAACAGACTTCTTTATTATGATTATGTCTACAAATAGTTGTCTGAGTGTCCCTGAATTACCAAATGTTGCTTCTTTTCACTTCTTCCCCTAACTCTAACTGAATAGTCCCTCAACTGATAACTTCTGTGGCTTTGCTAATTCATTCCTGAGAAGACAAGTAGCTTCTTTCACCTCAGAATTCAGCTCCCTACTCTTCAGGAAGAGCTTTGAATCTGTTTTTAAGCTCCAATGATATAACGTTTTCCTTCCTTCTCTTCTTGTAATACTCTTCCATTCTCCAACATCCTGACAAGGATAAAGTCAAATCTCCCCTTCTCTGCCTCGGACTTCTTTCTTCCCATTGAAGCCTTCATTCTGTTGTCCCTAATAACTGGAAGCATGGAGAGTCATTCTTTGAGTTCCTTTACCTTTTCCTCTAGTAGAGAGATCAGCCTACACTTAGAGAACAGATAATAGTTCTTAGTCTATGGAAGAAATATAAACATCACACACTTGACACAAGTCATTGCGTAATTTCCCCTACTATCCATAATGTTTGCAATTTTTAGTCTTGTTTTTTGAACTACTTGTAGGTAATTTACATGTCAACTCTAAGCACCTGGTTAAAACTTTAATAGCTAATTATGACCTCTTAATAGCTTAACAACATCAGTAACTTCCTCTCCTTGGACTCAATAACAACTCTACAGCAACAGCCTCAACCACCTGCCCTTTCAACCTTGTAATCCTGTTTTACCAATTTGTACTACCCATCAGTTAATTTGTTTTAGCCTCCACTTACCTTTTCCTGCCAACTACCTTCTCATTTTCCTTCTTGAATCTGTCCCTTTAAGTTCTATTTCCATAGTCTTCTTTTAGCCTTCTTAATCCTTTTATGTCCTTAGTTGTTCTTGATTGTGATCTTTTTTTTAACCAAGAAACCAGAATGTAGATTATTTTTCTTAGTCTACAGACTCCTTAATATTTTCTTCAACTTCTCCCAAATTTCTTTTCCCCAAACCCAACCTGTTTGCTATTTTATTAATCCAAATCTCTCCGAGTCACCTATATGATTTTCTTCTCCTTCTCTGGTTTCAGTCTATCTTCACCAACTCCTTCTCCCACAAAATCCAGAATTAGAAAACAGGACTTCTTACTTAAGTTCTTAGCCACAATGAATACCTAGAATCTGTGGGGGTGAAATGAATGCAGGAGGAAGACATGGGTATGTACAACTCATGGATTAAGGGTTCAGCTCTCCCTGTGCTCACTGGTCTTCTTAGTTGACCAATGGTTGATATGTTTGGGTATGATTTGCAGCAGTGTGACAGGGCATAGAGAATGGTAGTAGTGGTGGTAGTGGGAGTAGCTGCTGCCAGATGCACAAAAGAAGGATCTAGATTCTAACTCCCATTCTATCAGGTAATGATGCAAATACTTTTGCCTTCTCAAGTCCCTAGAAACCACTTTCTTGTTTAGAGGTATGTCCAAGACAGGGAGACCAGAGTTTTATCACAGGTTGCCAAAATTGAGAGGATGTTATAAACCACTTGTACTCCTGCAGGTAGAATAATTAAGATTAGCACCCATTTCTACAGAATAACTAAATATACTAGCTGTTCTATTCCCTCCCTGCCTGCATCTTGTCCTCCTCCTCCTTCTCCACTTCTTCACTTCCATAGCAGAGGCTTCCCCTACAGTGATTTCCTGGCATTCTCAGGTCTCTGTCTTCTTCCAGTCCCAGCCCTTGCCTGGCCACCACAGGGCTTTATGTTCTGGTATGTGACATCTCAACTTCAGGTCTCCCACTTTATCTAGATCCATTTTAAAATGTTGATTTGAGGGAGCTTTTCTGACCACCTTCCACAACGCTGTTTTGTGATTTTCATCTAAGAGGCCTGAATAGTTATAGTTTGGAAATCACATGTCTGGGAGTCCAGAAAACAGAGGATAAGATATAACAAAAGGAAAAAGGATATGGTTCCTTTCTCTGTCATAAGTATATATTGCTTATAATCCTTTTCCCCACCCATCTACTACTATTCATCCTTGCTAAACACTGTATGGCATGTCACTGTGTTTCCTTTTCTCATTGGCTCTGCCTCTTGCCTTCTGCCAGATGTTTTCTCCAAGCATACTCACTAAAGATCTGCTGACATGGGTTATGTGGTCTGCTTCCCTCTGCTCCCAGAAGCTCAGGGAGGGGATGGTGGAAAGAGGTATTGATAAACATTCTAGCATATAGAACCTTAAATGCTTAATAAACATTTGTTGAATGCACTTAGGAATTTGCTAATTGGTTATCATGTCATTTCCTGGACTTTTCCTCACCATCTTCCAGGAAGATTGAACTCTTTCATGCCTGGAACTCCCATTCTGGGGCCTGCTCTCTTAAAGGGTGGTTGCTGCAATCTTTCCCTCCTCTCCCCATCCTAGATTTAAATTTAGCACACAATATTAAGACACCAAGTAAGTATATATTGGTGCTGAAGACTTCTTATGTTAGATATTCAATGATAAATGAATGAATAAATCATGAAAAAACATTTATTTAGATCTAGGCTGTAGTCATGCTTCAAGATTCATTTCACTCCCCTGATTTCCCTTCACCAGCCAGCAAGATTAACCCTGTTCCCCTCTCTTCTTTATCTTTTGCTCCTTTGGCCCCATCCACTATTCCTATAACTTTCCAAACCAAACTCTCTATCCCACTTGTCTTGAATGTAAACTTCTTGGAATATCTTTGGTTTTTGTTTTGTATCCCTAACTTGAAAGAGAACAAATTTTTGGCACATAAGTACTTAATAAATGCTTTTTCATCATTTATCCATTCATCCTTGAATGCCCAGCAAGTAGTCTTCAGCATTAATAATACATATTTGGTGTCTTGACATCATATATTAAATGAACATTGAATTAGAATGCTCAGACATGTTTGGTAGCATTTTTACAAAGCTAGTGGAGCTACATATTTGGCTTGTTCTGTGCATCAGTATAGTGTGTAGGCTTCTGGAAATAGAGATTTAGTGCTAAAGATGAAGCCATCCCATCTTTCCTACTGTTGTATCTTCCCTGTTCCCTCTTAGACCTCCTAGCCACAGCCTTCACGTTTTCCCTCTCCAAAGTCTCACCTAAATGACGCTGCCATTTTCCCTCTGGGAAGTCTATAATGTTGCTTCTCGGGAATTCTTCACTCTGCTCAGTGCCTTTCTGCAACTTGACTTTGCTTTCGCTTTCAGGGTCTCTGCTCCTCTTTAGTCCTTGAAATTCAGTATGGTTCAGTTCTTGTAGAAATTCCTAGAGAAAGGAAATTATGTTAATCTCTTATCTTTTTTTATTTTTTTGGAGGGGAGAAGGCAAGGCAATTGAGGTTAAGTGACTTGCCCAAAGTCACACAGCTAGTAAGTGTTGAGTGTCTGAGGCCAGATCTGAACTCAGGTCCTCCTGACTCCAGGGCTGGGGCTCTATTCACTGCTCCACCTAGCTGGCCCCATTAGCCTCTTATAACAAAGATTTCCTTCAACATAATGCCACCCCTTTTTCTAATCAAGGAAATTTCCACATGGTAATGAACATGAGTTAGGGGAAGATATTTCTTTCTTTTGGTCTTTTTCCCCCCCTGAAAGCAATAGGTGTTAAGTGACTCACCCAGGGTCACATAGCTACTAAGTGTAGTAGTATCTGAAACCAGATTTGAACTCAGGTTTGCCTGACTCCAGAAGCCAGTCCTCTATCTACTGTGCTACCTACTGTCCCAGGAACATATTTCCTAAGGGACCATGGATAGGGGAATGAAGAGTGGGAGTTAAGAGAAAAACAAAGGATGAATCCTCTCCTTTCATTGGCACTATGAGCCAAGAGTCTCTTGAGGCCTACCTTTAGTTCTTGGATCTGTTGGTCAATCCCTTTGTAAAAGACAAGAGCATCACTCCTATGCTTGCTCAGCTGCGATGCCAGATATAAGTTCTGGTCCTCAAGCTTATCATACAAAGTGCGGACACTGAAGTCCTCCAGGGTCTTCACCAGAGGTGGCCCCCCTGGAAGAATAGGAAACAAAAGTCCTTCAGAATTTTATCCTTGGGGAACCCAGAAGACTGGGAGTCTTGGAAGTTTAAGGAAAAAAATTTGCTAAATAATATATTTTTTCCTTTTAGAGCAGGACTCTAAAACCTGACATGCTCAGGCTTAAGAATGCTTTGTAATGCTGAGCAAGCACAGAGAGGAAGGGAAGGAAAGTAAGGATAAACATGGGAGGGTTGGTCCATTTTCAGAAGATTCCATCTGACAGTTGAAAAGTATCCTACAAATTCAGAGGGAGAAGGTTCTTTTACCTAGGCTGGCAGGGAATAAAGGAAAATGCTAAATGGGTATGGGGGAGAAAAAGTAGCTGATGTGGCTGGTTGATTCAAGATTAAGATGAACTCTGCCTTCTCATATGATGCTGCAAAAAAAGCTGCCCAGTACCCTGTCAAGTTACCTAGATATTCTCTTGAGAGGAATGATCCTGCCTCAGGCTTTGGTTATCAACCACTATGACATAGTGAGTATCACTTCATAAACAGAGAAGCACCTTCTCCCTGCTAGCCTTCCATGGTGTTTTCTTTGGAGAGAGTAAGGCACTTTTGTCTGGGTCTATCTGGAATTTGTCTAACCACCTTGTGACCTCTAACCACTGGAGCAGATCAAGAAATTTTTGCAAAATGGAAATCTGGAATATGATTGTGAATAAATTTGTCAGGGTCTAAGTGCTAGGAACCAGTATGGTAGCATCAGGATGAGATGTATGATTGCCTCCCTTATACCTCCCACCCTCAGGGGATTTGGGAACAGTGGAGCAACTGCAGAAAGCTGAAAGCTCCACTAAGATAACAGATATAAAGCCCTTTGCAAACCTTAAAGCAATATATAAATGCTAGCCATTATGATTAGTTATAATGATTAATATTAGCATTATGCCTGTGAACAATTACTAAACCCTAACTCTGCTGAAAAGAGAAACCATTTGAGAAGAAACTGTGAAGACCAGAATCAAGGTGCTAATGTGAAATCTGGACCATTTGTTTTTTGTTTGCTTTGTGATTTTTGCTTTTACTTCAAAGTCTTTTCCAAATACTTTGCAATACACTTTGAAATCTCTAGCTGCTGGTTCCTTTCCTCTCTAAGGCTACTTTCTAAATACATATATCTGTTCATGAATATATTTTCTCTCCATTAGAATATAAATTCCTTGAGGGAAGGGATTATTTTGCTTATTTCCAGTGTTTAGAAGAATTCCTTAAAAGATGCTTGGTGGTTAATGAATCATTAACACTTCCTCCTGTAACACAGAAAAAAGCAGTTAAGCAAAACCAGAACAGTTTAGCTATCGAATCTGACAACGCACACAACATTCTGAGTATTATAATCTATTTTTCTAGAGGAACCAGTGTTTCATCCTCTGTTTCTGGGGACAAGATAGGTTCTTACAGTCAAAGTCTTTTCATTTCTAAGGGACACATGGGAAGCGTTTGTTCTGGCTCTATAGAAATGCTCTTATCCCATTTACTTTGAGTTCTGTCCAAATTTTTCCAGGAAAGCATTAACAAACGTCTCACCTCAGGAAAGAGGGCTGGGGACTTCCAATCCTCTGCAGCCTTCCTCTCTAGCTCTTCTCTTTCCCTTCCCTCTGACTCACATTTATGGAATGGAGATGTTCTGTTATTCTCTAGAGGCATTTTGTTTTTGTTTTTCTTTTTTTAACCAAAGGGCACCTGTTATCCTAGGTTGGGTGTTGTTTGTCTTTCATTTTCAAAGGGGATCAATGACATCACAAGGTGATGTCTTGACTTGGCCATGAATTGGATTTAAGTGAGGCAGAGTTGCACAAAGTGAGCAACTTCACTCTCTCTTCCAGTCATCAAAGTCCAGTGGCAAGACATAAGTCAAGACCAGTGATGGCCCAGGATATAATGGATGGACGACCATGATGTCGTAGCTCTAAGCACTCTGCAATACTTGTTTCAGCAACTTTCATGCCTGTTGGAACAAATTGTTCTCATCTGCTCATAGTGGGAGAAGGTCTTCACAAGTTTGGGGTAGACGTCCCCCTAACTCACCAATGGGTTTATGGCCTGTTACCCTCAGCCTGGTTTAGTTCATCTGCCCAGGTGGTTTTACTGGGCTATGCATGCTACAGTTTCTTACTCTAGGTGAGATTGGTGAATGAGCAGTCCTGAAAAGGGCTAGGCAAGTTCTTACACTAGAGACACTAGTCTTCCCTAAACACCCCATACGACCTCTTTCCCAGCCCACATTAAGTGGCTCCTGCAAGGTAGTTTCTAATATTAGGTAAAATGGTGTGTTTCATAGAGTACTGAGCCTAAGCCAGGAAGACATGAGTTTAAATCCTACTTCAGATACTTAGTGACTGAGTGGGCCCAGACAAATAGCTTAAATGTCTCAGCCTCAATTTCCTCATTTGTAAAATGAGAATACTAATGTAACCTACTTTACAGAAGTGTCAGGAGGATGAAATGGGGAAGAGGAGGTAAAGCACTTTGTAAACCTTGAAGTCTACTCAAAAGTCAGTTGTCAGCATCATTATCTAATACTGCTTTCAAACACAGTGCCTCCAAGCGATTCACTTCATTCTCAGTACCTCAGGCAACTCTACAACTACAAATGTGGGGGTTGGGGGAGAAGGGAGTCTCGGTTTGTGTTGGCTATGGGATTCTCTCTTGCTTACGTTCCCAATACCAAAGAAATCACAGGTCTGGATAAAAAAAAGATTTTATCATAAGGACTGTCTGCTCAAATCAACCACTTAAAACAATTCTTGACATATAATAAATGCTTGATAATTGCCAAAGTGTCAAATGTCACAGAGAGGTCAAGAAGGCAAACAAAATGAGCAAAATAGGTTTTATAAATATATATATATATATATATATATATAAACACACAATATGGTGTGTGTACAATAACAACAATGTTATTTAAGAATAACTTTGAGCAAATAAGTCATTTTGACTATTATAAATACCCAAATTAACTAAAAAAGGACATATGAAGGAAGACTATCTGCATCAAGAGAAAGAAGTGATAAATAGAAGCATGTATAGAATTTTACATATACATACATACATACATATATACATATATATCTATGTAGGTATATATACACATACACACGTTTGTGTCTAATGGTAGCCATCTCTAGGGTGGGGGAAGGGAGGAAAAATTAAAAAAAATTACATGATAACTTTATTTTATATTTAAAAGGAATAGCAAGGTATACATAATAGATTTGCAGCTTCATGTGCAATCATTTTTTCTTATACTATGTCATACAAATGCTTATTTTATTCCATAAATTAAAAATTAAATAAAAATATAACAGATTGATCATTAAAACTTTTGGAAAGAGCAGTTTCAGTTGGAGGTTGAGGTTGGGAGCCAAACTGCAGAGAGTTTAGAGAGTGAGAGAAAAGGAGATGGAAACATTGCATAGACTACTTTCCCAAGGAATCTAGCCTTGAAAGAGAGGAGATATATGACTATTGCCTGCACAGATGGTCAACTCAAGGAAGGGGTTTTTAAAAAGGCAGGTTTATACCCAGCAGGGTAGAAGCCAAGAGATAGGGAGAGATGGAAGATAGAGAGAGGGTAGGGATGATAAAGGGGGGAAACCCAATAAAAACACTAGAGGAGATGAGATCAAAGATACAAGTAGAGAGGAAAATAGAAGAGGGAAAACAGTCATTTCTTCCTATGAGATAGAAGTGAAGGAGAAGATTGTGTGGGAAGATGTCTAAGTGAGATGAGATGAGATGAGGAAAAGAGAAAAAACAATATCTTTCAGAGAACAGCCTAATATTTTTTTTCATGGAAGAATGAGGCAAAGGTTGGGGAGATGGAATTCCATGGGAGACTTGAAGAAAGATGAGAAAGTTTGGAAAAGGTGCTTTGGAGAATGGGATAACAAATTGATTAGGGGGAGTGGAATGATTGCCTTGCTATAGTGAGGGCCCAGTTGAGGTTGCAATCTAATTCTTTATGAATTGGGGTTTTCTTGGCAAAAATACTGGAGTGGTTTGCCACTTCCTTCTAAAACTTGTTTAACAGATGAGGAAACTGAGGCAAATGGGGTTAATCAGAAAGATGAGTCTTTCTGACTTCAGGTCTGGCATTCTATCTACTATACCACCTAGCTGCCCCCCAGTTGAGATTAGATACAGATTTATAGTGGGACAGTCATCACAGTTTTGTTATTTTTTCCAGCTCTGTTCAGTAGCATATGAATAGGAGCAAGGAAGGTAGATGTTGGGAATAATCTGGGTTGGGATTTGTTAAGGAAGGCCCAAAAGGATTCAAGAGAAGAGGGGAGTGACCACCAAGGCCCTACCACCAACATGGTCACAGATCCTGTAAATTAGGAAGGGACTCACAAGGGGAGAGGCATGGGCTTATGTTGTGTGGATGAGGGTACAAGAGGCCAACTACCTACCCCCATCCCCAAAAGAATATTATCAGGAATATCAACATTCCTGTTGGGGTCTTCAGTTCTCAGAGCTTTTACCCAAGCAAACAGGTATCAATGACTGTGGCTAATCCCCTGACCCAGTCACAGCCTTGGTCCAGAGAACCATTGTGCCAGAGCTAGGAGGAGCAAGGAACTTTGCCTCCTAGAGTCTTCTCTCCTACCCTTTTATTCTTCCATGGACCCCCTGTCCTAGACAGGGTTTCAGATGGAGAAATACCATCTTACCCTCAACTGGTCCTGCCACTTGGAGATCCGTAATAGTATTATCCTTGCTAGGTGGTGCCAGCGCATAGAGTCAGGAAGATTCCTTTTTGTAAATTCAAATCTGGCCTCAGACACATACTAGCTGTGGGACCTTGGACAAGTTTCTTAACCCTGTTTGCCTTAGTTTCCTCATCTGTAAAAGGATCTGGAGAAGGAAATGGCAAACCACACCAGTATCTTTGCCAAGAAAACCCTGAATGGGGTCATAAAGAGTCAAACACTACTGGGCCAACTCAACAAAAATGACATTATACATGCTGACCAAACTCCGGGAGAGATGAAGCACCTGGGGCCTCCAGAGCTCATCTCTATTGTCCAGGCCTCTGGAGCCCATCTGGGACTGCCTTCCCCATGAGTCACATGTTGTCAGCTCTTCCCTGACATGTGAGGCCTGATGACTCAATTAAATGCCTGGCTTTGCTTACCCATAGTACCTTATGCACAGCAGATCTTCAGTAAATATTGAATGAATGAATGAATGAATGAATAAATGAATGAAGTTTACCTTCCACTAATTGCAGTTTTCCAGTGCCTTGTTCTCTGCATGCTTGCTTGCTCTTGTTCTTCCACAGAGCATGCTGGTTATAGGGAAAAAGAACCACCCCTATTCTAGGGACAGCCAGGTGTCTCAGTGAATACAGCACTGGCCCTGGAGTCAGGAGGACATGAGTACAAATTTGACCTCAGACACTTGATGCTTACTAGCTGTGTGACCTTGGGCAAGTCACTTAACCCCAATTTCCCTGCCTTTCCCCCTCCAAAACAAAATAAAAAAAACCCCATCCCTATGTCCCTGTCTTCCTTTTCATAGAACAAGGGATGTGTTTTTTAGTGGTGGCACTCAGGGGGAAAGTCCTACCTATGCTGTCTAACCCAGAAGGAGAGAGAAGCCTGGTGCAAACTGGAAGGGTAGTTATGCAATATCTCTTGTGCCGTATTATATTGGCGGCTACATACTTGGTCTCTCCTTAGGGTCAGACCTGCTTAAATCCCTGGTGTTCAACCAGTTTCCTCTTATCATCATATACTTCAGGCTATGAGTATTTATTTAGCTTAGATCTTAGAAGAGATTCTGCAACCCCTAACTTACATTTGCCAAAAGAGATCTACTTACTCCTTTGTTGTAGTAAAGGAGAAATAAAAAGCAGGAGAGTAAATTATGTTTTTATCGAAACTTATCTCCAATTTGTTCTGAGTACCTGTACTCAGCATACCCATTCTGCCTCACAGGTGTCCTTCATATCTTATTATCAGGTATTTAGGGATATGACCATCACCTTCCAGGAATCTTACCTAAGGGGACTTCCATATCTCTTAAGTAGGAAAAGGAAATTTATGTGTGTATGAGAGTAAGGGGTAGGAGAAGTGGGTACCATTTGGGGATTAAGCCAAGGGACTCTCACACAAGCTCATAAAAAAGTAGTTTACAGACTTAATATGTTCTCCCAAGAGGAATATATATATTTCATATATATATATATATATGAAATAGTCTGTGCGAGGTATCTGTATCCAGAGAAAGAATCATGTTTTTAAATGCATAAATTTAAAAGGATACATAGGATTAAAAGGGAAAGCAATTATACTGAAATAAATATGTAATTACTTTTCCCCACATAATGGACCCCATGAAACATGGACTTTAGATGAAGAACCTAAATGATTTCCAAGGTTCATTCCAGTGCTAGTGTCTTCTCTTTGTTGTTTATCTCCAGTTCAGGTGGAAGCACACAATCTTATTTATACATTTTTTCATGTTGTCTTTCCCTTCAAGTATAAACTCCTTGAGAGCACAGACTGCCTCTTTTACCTTTCTTTGTATCGCCAGTGCTTACACAGGGCTGGGTGCATAGTAAGGTACTTATTGACTGACTGACACTGAGCTTCTGTTCACCTGTGAGATGTGAGTGGGGGTGGGGGACAGGTAGAGATATGCTGAATACCTGGAATGGTACCTGTGCCTTGGAAAACATCCTTCTCACTGGTAGATGGTCCTTCCCCAGAGCCCCAAGTGCTGGAAGCATCATAGAATGGGAGGCTGGCAAGAGAGAGAGAGAGAGAATGAGGACCTAGTACTTCGTCCGTGTTCTGTAAACAGACATGTGTGTCTTTGTGTATACATTCAGACTCTTAGTGCCATTGGCTCTTGACCACATAAGAGATGGCTTATTTGTTTCCTTCTGGGCCAGAAGGGGAACCTCTAGCAAACAACCTCTGGCACTCCCTTGTTCAATGCCCTTGTGTGGCTCCCAAATAGAGTTTGAACTTCTCAGTCATCCCTGAAAACCAGTGGGCCTTGCCATCTGCCTTGCATTACACCCCTCCCACCAGGTCTTCATATCTTAACCCTCCTCCATGTGCTGTCTCCCCATGTAGGAATGTAAATTCCTTGAGAATAAAGATTCTCTATTTTCTCCTTGTATCCTCAATGCTTACCATGAAGCTTGGCACAGAGCAAGTTCTTAATAAATGCATTTTTAATTCTTTTATTTATTTATTTGTTTATTCATTCACAGCCTCCTATAGTATGGTCCTAGGCTATTTTTCTAGCCTTCTGCGTGTTCTAGGCTCCAAATACAGTTTCCTGAGCACACTCTGCATTTTTGCCTCTGTAGCTTTGCTCATACCCTGCCCCTCACCTACACACCCTTCCTTGGAATCTCTTTTCATCCTTCTGAGATCCAGGACAGATGTTAATCCCTTCACGGAGTCTTCTCTGATTCCTCTTGAATCTCTCTCCCTTTGATCCCCTCCATGTGTGGGCTCTACTTCCTCTGAACCACCATCTATTATTTTATTTCTTTCTCTTGCTGGTACTTAGAGTATTTTATCTTACACTTTAACTAGCTGTGTATATGGTCTTACCTAGCCTGATCTCCCTACTCTGCTAGCTCCAGAGGAGTAGAGGTTGTGTAACTTCGTGGAAAAAGTGATGGATTTGGATTCATAGGGCCCAAGTTAGAATCCCAGTTATGTTGCTTACTTCCTGTGTGGCCCTGGAAAATCTCTTAATCTTTGTAGGCCTCAGTTTACTCATCTGTAAAATGAAGGGGGGCAAGATAACCACCAAGGCAGCTTCTAGCTCTGGTTTTATGATTCCTTATGCTGATGATGTTTTGTCACTCATCTTTATATTTCCTGGTCCTAGCGTATCTATTTATGTAGTATAGATTTCTATGCATAATAAGCATTTCATACATTTTTGATACTAGAGACCGATATTAAGCCCAGATAAAGATGGTTTAGTATAATTAAATTCAATAGAGTAAACATTTATTAAGTTTACCCACAAGGATAAACTTTTACTTGCACTAGGGGCAAGGCACAGCATGGCTAGGAAGTGGAATAGGCAGTCCTAGCTCACTTCACCCAAAAGGATTGGAAGAGGGTGGGACAAGGAAAGGCTCACCTGTCTCTGATGAGCACATACTGGGGAGGGACATAGGGCTCCCCAAGGCTCCTCCATCGTGGCTTCCAGTGTTGCATGGGGCAAACTCCAGAGAGTGAGGGCTTTAGCACAAGGGCCAGGGTAGTCAGCATTGCAGTTCCTAATCCAATAACCAGCAGCACCCCTGAAAGGAGGGAAGGTCAAAGAAAGAGAACAGTAAAGATGTAGGGGAGGGGATTCAATGTACTCAAGAACATGACAGGATGTTCATAATCCCAGGTCTGCTAGGGGACAGTCTGCATTCTGTGCTTGCCTAGGGAGACCTGATGTCTCTGGCTTGATTCTTACCTTCTCAGAACTTGTATATATCTAATTGTTAAAGATTCAGCACTGTCTTAGTTGCTTTTCTTAGGGGGAGAGGCAAGTCCAGGGTTTATAAGCTTATCTATTCACCACCATCATGTGCTATGCTCCTACCTTAGGAGACACTGTAGTGATCTATAGCTTTCTCTTTAAAATCTGTCTCCAGACTCATCTCTTACAGGGCGATCCACCTGGATTAATCAATCCCACCCTCTCTGACCACTGGTTGGCTTTGTTTTATACCAGAATGACACTGATGTACTCTTCTTGATGTGGTTGTTTTTTAATCTCCAGGTACTACAGTGATTTCATGTATGTGTTCTTTCTCTAGAAGATGCCTCATTCCACTCAACTCATGGCCTAGTACAGGATTATTTCACATGAATATCCTCTATAGAAAGAGTTATTTGATTGATAGGGACAGGAAGGAAAAGTTGGGAGAAGCCTAGAGAAGTAGAATCTCTTCTTCTCTGTTTCTGTTGGCTCCATGGTTCATTTATGCCCAGACAACAACAGTCATACTCTATTGGTGAAAGGATAGCATAAAAATGAATGGGAGTATAAACCCAAGACAAGGGATGAGATGGTAAGACAACACATGGGTGACATCAATGAATTCAGTTCGCCAAGGACTCTTCCCCCTCAAAAAACCAAAAACCTAAACCTAAACCTAGGCACTGAAAGAAGGATGAGTCTGATTTGTGAGTCATTGTGAGAGATTATTACAAAATAATAATGAATGGGAGAGATACTTCTGGATTGTAGAAGGGCAATTTTTGTTCTATTTCTTTAAAAAAGAGAAGAGAATTCTCAAATTAGAGGTCAGTGAGTTTTAATTCCTAAAACATTCTAGAATAAGTAATAATTAAGGGATGGTTAATGAACATCTAGAAAAGGAAGCAGAAATCCCAAAAAGCCACCAGGGCTTTATCAAAAATAGGTCTTGGGGCAGCTCGGTGGTACAGTAGATAGAGCACCAGGCCTGGGGGTCAGGAAGACTCATCTTCCTGAATTAAAATCCAACTTCATACTAACAGTGTGACGCTGGGCAAGTCCTTGACTGCTCCCCCCCAAAATAGGCTTTACCAGAGTAACCTTAAACTTAATTTTTGATAGGGTTATTGGACTGGTAGATAAAGGGATATTCTAGATTCAGTATGAATTTATTTGGCAAACTCTTGTGAAACGGCAAGACTGACTGAGGTCAGGGCCAGGCCTTAGTGTGTGTGTCCTCAACTTGCTGTATGGAGGCTGCTGACACTGATTCCAGAAATACTTGATGACACAGAAAAGTGGGAATGTGCCCTCTCCTTTCACTCCAGCCCCTAATTCCGAGCATGTTCAGAGTTAACTGAATGGTGAATGGAAAATCTTTTAACTGGTTTCTGAATTCAAACTGAGTCTGCGTCCAAAAGGCATGAACAGATGTATACTCTTTTTTTCCTGGTGATTTTCAAGTAAAGAGGAAGAAATGCTTTAAGTTTTCAGGTTGCCACGTAGTCACAAACATCTGTTTCTTCTCTGTTGTGTCCCTTCTTTTCTGATCTTAGGTGAATGAATGTTGGAGCTAAAACTGAAGATCATGACCTTGTGAAATTTAAAAGGCTGGAGTTGTTGATCACCGGAGGTCCAGAAACTGGAAATTCACAGTGGAATGTGCTGGCAGCCAAGCCCTGTGAGGAGCCAGCCCCAAGGATCAACCTGCTTTATCCAGCCAGGCAGTGGGTTGACCTGGCAGTTGACACACTGTGTCCAAAGGAATGACGTCCATTGGCTATGCAACACGCATAAGTGAACTTGGTAGGAAGAATGTTTTCTAGTAACCATTTAAGTTGGAGTCTACAGATGTGGTGGTAGAAGAGAGTGGGTTTCTTACATGCTTTGTTTCTTGCTCTGTCTTCTTAGTAAACATATATTTATAAAAGCTAAGGGGCATAATTGGTTAATTGATGTTGAGGAAAAAGAAAATAGTCAAATTGGGGAGAAAATAATGATTGTTTTTGGAGAGGAAAATATTAGATTGGTCTTGAGAATAATAGCATTAGAAAACCTCCAAAGCCCTTCAGTGGTACAACTAGAACCCTATGGGGAGATAGAACAGTATTCTTACTATGAGAAATGGTACTGGGGTTGGGAGAGCAAAGCCAGAGGCTATGTGTGCTATACTTCCAGATAGGATGGACAGTTGATAGCTAAATGATAACATTAGGTTGATTTTTAAACTGGTTCTGTGATTAGACCCAAAGAGTCTAAAATCAATGGGCCATCATAAATTTGGAGGGGAGACTCTCCTGGCACTCTCTAGGGATCTGTTCTTGGCTTTGTAATGTTTAAAATGTTTATCAGTGACTTAAATGAGGACACAGATAACTAATCAGCTTTACAGATTTCACAAGGAGATGGACAAGAATATGGGAGGAATTGTGGTACAGAGTAAGAATACTGACTTTGGAATTAAAGAGCTTGGTTTTGATGAATAATTGATCAATCAACAAGCATTGAAGTCCTTTTATGAGCTAGGCATTGGGTATATAAATACAAAAAGCTCAAAACACTTCCTCACCTGATATGGGGAGATATGCATATCTATATCTATATATGTGAAATACTTTTATGCAGATTACATATAAAAAATACAGGGTAATAGAATACAAGATAGTTGGGGAGGGAAGGCATTAGCAGTTAGAGAGTCTCAAGAAAGGCATCATGGGCTTGAGATTCTTTGATAGAGAGATGAAGGGCAAGTGCTTTCTAGGTGTGGGAGGTGACCAGTGTAAAGACACAGATGGACTACGTGTGTGTTAGGAAAAGAGAAGACTAGTTTTAAAATGCCCTCTCTGCCTAATACTACCTGTGTGGAGCGTCGGGTAAGTCCCAACTTTTCTGGACCTCAGTTTTCTCATCTGAGAATGGACTGCTACATGGAAGAAGTGATGCTTGAGATTTTGGGGCCTCCTGGAGGGAAGAATGAAGAATAAGGGATAGATGTTGTAGGTACAGATTTCAGCTCAGCATAAGGAAAGACTTCCTAACATAACTGGAGTAAAAGTACATTGGCCTGCCCCAGGTTGTATGTTCTCTGTCAGTGGAGATCTTCACTAAAAGGCTTTTTGTTATACAGGGAATTCCATTTTGGGTCTAAGTTGGAGTAAATGGTCTCAAGCGTCCTCCAACTCTGTGATTCTGTGATCCTCAGGCAATCATAGAATGTTAAAGTTTGAAGGACCCTGAGAAGGCCTCTAGTCAAATTCCTTTATTTGTGGGAAGTATGTGGAAATTGAGGACCAGTGAACGCAAGTGAATTGACCAAGATCTCATTTTTTTTTTTAGTGGAGAGGATAAAACTAGAACCTAAGTCTTCTGACTCCTAATCCATCCCTCTTTCCAATGTACTACACTGACCCCACTGATTTTGGGAAGCTCCAGGAATAAGGAATGGGGCACCCTCTTCTATAGGCATCAAAAAAAAGATGGCAGGAAACATATAATCAAAGATGTCTAAAATGATCTTCTCTTTCACCTGGGAAAGAAAAGTGTTACAGAAAAATAAAAAATAAATAATTTCTCAGACACAGATGGGTCCCCAAAGGCATCTTTTGTGAACATGTTTATGCAAAAATCAAGTGTTTGTGGGTAACCTCTTTGAGATTCAACTTTCTCATCCATAAAATGAGATTATTGTACTAAATGGCCTCTAAGGTGGTTTCCAGTGGTCCTATGATCCTGCCTCACTTGGAAGAAGATGAGTCTAGAGAACCATAAGCAGTGTTGGGGATAAAGATCCAGCAGATTGGACATTAGGCTGCCCATTGCTGTCCCCCTAGACTGCTGTCCCTTTGTCTTCCCTGTAGACTGCAAACTCCTTGAGGTCAAAGACTATTACAAAGTTTTTGTATCTCCAGTGCCTAGGAGAGGAGGTGCTCAATAAGGCTTTGTTACTGATTGTATAGTGGTTCTGGATGTAAAAAGCTTTCCCTGTCAAGGTGCCTGTGGGCCACCTGTAATCCCTGCTACTGAGAAGACTGAGGATGAAGGATTGAATGTAGGGCTAATTCTGGGGTGTCTGCACTAAATTTGGCACCAATATGCTGAGTCTTTTGGAGCAGAGGTCCAGGTTCTGGCAGTCTAGGCCAGAAAAGGAACAGGATAAAGCCCCAGTACTAAAAAGTGCTGGGATTGGACGTGGAAGGGGCCATCATACTTTCAGTTTGAAGGAGTCAGATAGACCTTGTCTACAGCAACCCAGAAACCTGCCTGTGATCTGCATAACCCATCTTCTTCAAGGACAGATACCTGTAATTGTTGCCCAGTCAGGAGCTAAGTTCAGTGGCTGATGTTTAAGGATCCCATGTCTGGTCAATTGATATGGGGAGGAGGGCTGTATGTGGGATGTGCCAGGGTCACAGGTCACACCTTCCTCTTTTACCAGCACGATGAGGATGCTTTCAGGCAGTCCGTTGTCTTGGAACACGTATGTGCCTGGGTCTAGGAACACATGTGCAAACCTGTGGAGTAGAAAGGCTCATGGCCCACAGAGGGATTCACACCCTGGCTGAGTTTTGCTTCTAGAGCCTTGTTCTAAGTAATGTGGGTATGCTTGTAGCTGTGGTAGGCCTCCATTCCTGCCTTTCCTGTGCCACTCTACCTCTACCCTCCCACTCCCACCCCCTCTCCAATTTTCAACCACTGTCCCAACTATTTTTTTCTCAAGACACATGATTACATTAGTAAGAATCAGTTATTTAGCTATAATTTGCAGGCTTCCAGAGTTTCTTGGAAGTATATGTCAAAAACAGGATTTTAGCCTAGATTTACCTGACTCCAAGGCACTTCTGTTAGCCCATGTTATTTCTCCAGCCACTAATTAACATCATTTAATTTATACCTACTCATGTATGTGTTGTATTCCCCAATAGAATGCCAGCTCCTTGCAGATTGGGACTGTTTTAACCTTTTTCTGTATCCTCAGCACTTAGGACATGCCTAGTTGATTGATAATCATAAAAAACCCCTATGTTCACTAGGGGAAGCTTGACCTGTGACAATCTATACTGGTTTGTGCAGTCTACCCACACTGATCTAGGCATCAGCAACAGGCAGGGAGAACAAGCATTAGAGCTTGGAAATGCACAGTTGGAATGATCTGTCCTGGGTCTGGGAAGGGACATCTGGCAAGTCATTCTGAAGGGGTGCTTCTTAATTTAGGGTGGCTTAAAGATAGGCTTTAGAGGTGTTAAGCCTGTGATATTATCTAGACTGCCCAGTACAGTGATGATAACTGTAATAATTACTACTATTCATATTTATATCAGACTTTATGCTTAACAAAATTTTCTACATTTGTTATTAGAATGTAAGTTCCTTGCCATTAGGGATTGTTTCATTCATGGTGCCTGTATCCCTGGTATCTGGTGCAGGTCCTGGCAGAGAGTAAATGTTTAATAAATACTGGTTGATTGACTGATTTTCTTTGCAATAGGGAAGGATTTAATAAATGCTTCCTCCCATTACACTCTTCTAGCCCCTCTTTGCAATAGCTCTCACTCGGGAGAACCACAAGGGACCTGAGCAGATTGTCCAGAGCTATCCCAGGGATTCCTGGGCATTCTGGGTTCCCTCTGGGGTAGGGAATTTTTCTAGTGTTCTCTCTACCTCCCCTTTGTTCTCCATTCAGCGTGTGATCGATCCTTGAGGAGTGAGCACGGGGCTGGGGAGGGGAGTCAGTGAGGACGAAGGGAATTTGGGCAAAGAGGACACACGGAGCATGACAAATAAAGCTGGTTTCAGCTCTTTGTGCTCCTGTGAATCTTTCCACCGTGGCTTCCCTCGAGTCCCTGAGGGCCTTCCCTTTGTCCCTGGTCAGGGGGAGACAACCAGTACCAAGAGCTCCCTCTTGAGCCTGGCAGCCCAGTGAGATTAGTAGTTTGTTCTTGCAGATAGCACTGAATTTGGAGTCACAGGATCTGGGTTCAAATTCTGACGCTGCCATTTAATATCTCTGTGTTTTTCAGTCATTACTGTTATCCCTTCCTCATCACCAGGTGTAGTGTCCCAGAGATCTGGAGAATCTGCATAAAATTTCTGACCCTCATTTTATAACAGAGAAGAGGCCTGAATTATTATGGTATTAAAAGATAAAGCACTTTGATGTTATACAATACTATATATGTATATTTTATGCACGTCTGAGTTTCTAAACTTTTTCTGTCACCTGTTGGCCTTCACCATGCTGCAGCTTCTGCAAAGCTCCTCCCCAATTCCCATTTAACTTCTTAGGCTGACTGGTCCTATATGGAAACTGTGATGGGGAAAGTCATGACGTGGAAGGGATAATTGTGCTCAGTCACGCCTGACTTTTCATGACCCCATTTGGGGTTTTCTTGGCAAAGACACTAGAGTGGTTTGCCATTTCCTTCTCCGGCTCATTTTACAGATGAGGAAACAGAGGCAAACAGGGCTAAGGGATTTGCCCAGGACCACACACAGTCCGAGACCAGATTTGAACTCAGAAAAATGAGTCTTCCTGACTTCTGGCCAAGCACTCTCTGTACAGCAACAGCTACGTACCCTTTTACTACCTGGGTTGTTGTTGGTGAATTGTCTTAGTCATGTTTGACTTTTCATGGCTCTGTTTGGGGTGCTCTTGGCAAAGAGTGACCTTGAACAAATCATTTTCCCCTTTGGACCTCAGTTTCTGTGTTTGTAAAATGAAGCATCTAGACCAGATCATCTCTCCCATTCATTCTAGCTCTAAGTCTTTGATCCTACCTAGAGAAGTCGAGGCGGGTCTCTCGAACCAAGTGGTTCAATCTCCTGAAGGCGCCAAAGTCCCACTGAGGGTTGCTGTTGAACAGGTGCTGCTTCTGGTACACTGGGTAGTGACTGGCCTGGCGATCTGCAAATAGGCCAAAGCAGAGTTGGGCAATTTTGAATTTGTGGTAAGACTGTAGTCTTGATCCTGTCTGGCTCACAAGCAATGAGTATTGCCATTCCTGGAGTGTAGGCTCACACACTTACAACTGGGGCATTAAAAATAGTTTCAATAGAGTTTTATAGATTTTCTTTTATGTCACAATTATTTCCCTAAAAGCCCTTCCCCTTGTAGAATTCTTCCTTATAACAAAGAAAAAGAATTAAACACAATTGAGTGACAAAATGGCCTCATCTGATAACATATTCAACTTTCTGCTCCCATAATCCCCCCCCCCCATACTTACTAAGAGGAAGTAGATGTCTTTTACTGTTTACTCTCTAGGAGTAAATCGGTCATTGCCATGTATCTGAGTTCTGCTGTCTTTTAGTGCTGTTTTAATGTACATTATTATAATCATTGTATATGATGTTTTGAGGGGCTGCTTTTTTTTGTATTAATTTTACAAGCCTACTAACCATGGTCTTGAAGTCAGACCTATCTCTTCTCACCTCCATTGGCCTATAAAATAACCACACCAGCTACAGCCTGGACATGGCTCTGGTCAGGAAAGCATTTAAGCTCTGTCATTCCTTTATGGGCTTAAGCACAACAGAGATACTCTGGATCCTTCCTAAACCTGGGTTTCTATCACCTGCCTTTCTATGAAACCTCTGGCAAACTTCCAGGGGTTATCCTACTTTAATCTATTTTCCAAGTAGACCATGCAGCCTTATGTGCACAAAGGAATGATCTCTCATTCATCACCACCTCTCTGCCCTCAACCTGTATTAAGGGTAAGGCTTCAAATTAGGACAATAAGAATCTTCTTCAGCTAATTCACTCTCTGGCCAGGTCAGGGATATAGGGCAGACAGTTTTTAGAAGGGAAGACTGAGGCACAGGGAGGATGAGTGATTTGATTCAGGTTACACAGAAGTGAGAGCAGAACTAAGAAGTGAACTCTGGCCTCCATATGCCCAGTTTGTTGCTCCATCATCTAAATTAACTTTACCGGCCTCTCCTAGCACTTATTTCCTGGGATCCGAGGGGCCTACAAGTCCTGCTGCTTCCCTTAAATTCCCATAGTATGGCAAATACTTTGGATGTGGTCACTCACCCCATCTAGGCCCCTTCTCATTAAGAGATCTGCCAGAGGCACTGCTGACTCACCCCCAGGCACCAGGGGAGATGTTCCAATCACACTGTATGTGAGGACTAAAGCTAGCACACAGGGAATCACCAAACTTTTTTGCTGGAGTAAGAATAAGACACAAGGGCAGCTGGGTGTCTGAAGATAGGTCTATTAGAACCAGAAGTCTCAGGACAGAGGCGGCAAGGTGGCTATGTCTAGCTAGTGATATATGTGAACCCCAGGATAGCTAGAACCATACCTCTTGGAGACTCCCATGGTAGCCCAGCCTTGCAGATAAGTATTTAATTTCAGGGGCAGTTAGGTTATAGAGTGGATAGTGCTCTAGGCCTGGTGACAGGAAGACCTGAGTTCAAACTGGGTCTCAGATACTTACTTTCTGTGTGACTCTAGACAAGTCATTTAACCCTGTTTGCCTCAGTTTCCTCATTTGTAAAATGAGTTGGAGAAGAAAGTGGTAAAACACTCCAGGATCTTTGTCAAGAAAAACCCTAAATGGGGTCATGAAAAGTCAGACACAAGTGAAACAACCGAATAACACAAATTAAAGTTTTTCTCTGAGGCAAGGACATATCTTTCCAAGCCAGGCAACTGAATATGTGACTCATAGAAACTTAGGTCGGAAAGAAGGGGCCAGCTGGAGTCAGCTCTAATCTGCCCAAACTGATAATTAAATTTTCGGTGTAAACATTTATGCTCAGAAATTGGCAGTCTATAGCTGGGGCTTGATTTATTGTTTTGTTGATTGTATGGACTTAAGGTAGTGTCAATAACATATATTAAACTTAAAAGTGTATGTACATACCCCTGTCACCTGGCCTGACCTCCCATTTTACAGATGAAGAGGTCATTCTCAGAGAGGGCCAGTGACTTGCCGAGAGCCACACAGCTAAATTCACAGCCAAACCAGTACTACACAGGAAGTCTTTAGATTCCACTAGATTCCATTGCCTTCATAGGTATGTTTTCCATTAGCCTAGCACACATTGTTTCTTCCTTTGGCCCAGCAGGTGCTATGAATGTTATGTCTACTCTGGACAAGACAGTAATTTATCAGGAAGCTAGGGGAGTTGGTAGGAAAGTAGAAAGTCAGGTATGGGACAGATGTGGAGAGCATGGTTTGACTCAGCAGCTGTGTGGGGGTACTTACTGTTGGGGAGAATGTTAAGCTGGAAAAGAATGGAGTCACCTGCTTGCAGGCAGACCACTGGGTTAGGAATTCTAGGGGAGAAGTGGGTCTTCCCTGGGAAGGCTTGCTCTGGCTCCGGAAGATCCCTGCGGTGCCTTAGCAGCAACGGGTCCCATTCAAGCTCTGAGAGTGAGGAGAAGACAGTGTGAAAGGAATGTGATTTTTTTCTCTGGAAGTCAAGCTGTTCTCTATCCATTCCCTCCTTGAATTACAGTTAGGATCCTAAGTCCTCCCAGGCCTCTCCTCTCTTCACACCTCCATTTTCCAACCAGGGCATTTGCAGACACCCGGGCTCTTTAGGAAGGAGCCTTTGCCTGGCTATTTATACTTTTATTTTGTTCCAGAGCCTCATCAGGTTCCATTAGGGGACTCCATTTACATATTGGCCTTGGATCTATTCAGCTGTTTTCCTTTCTGTTTTCTGAGAATTTGTCTAGAGTTGAAGTATCCTTACCTTCTCCAGATAATTATAGAATGTGGACTTATATAGGGAGGGGTTTTCCAAAGTGGCCCTAAAATCCTTGGGAGAAACAGTAGCAGCCCACAGATAGGGATTCCATTATGGGCTAGACCAGGAGTGGGGAACATGCGGCCTCGGGGGAACATGCGGCCTCGAGGCCACAAGTGGCCCTCTAGATCCTCACGTGCGACTCTTTGAATCCAAATTTCACAGAACAAATCCCCTTAATAAAAGGATTTATTCTGTAAAACTTGAACTCACTTAAAAGGCTATACCCAAGGACCTAAAAGGCTACATGTGGCCTTGAGGCTGAAGGTTGCCCACCCCTGGGCTAGACACTTCCCATTCTATTTTAGTGGAGATGCCACCCCTCTGGAACTCCCTAGTAATTGCTGAGGTTCTTGCTATAGCAGAGAGGTTTCTCTGCTATGTATCTTCATGTACATGTTTTCCCCAATAGAATGTAAGTTCAATGAGGTGACTGCTTCATATTGTGTTGGTAACCCCAGTACCTAGCACATAATGGCCACTTAATAAAAGTTTGTTGATTGATTTAGAAAACTATGGTCTGCATGCAGTATGAAATAAAAGTCCACTGAACTGAATTCTTACCCATCATGAATCCATCTAGCACCTCGATCCTGGAGTAGATGAATCCGAAGATCCCATAACGGCCAAGTTGGACTAGGTGAACCCTCTCACTCCCCTGGAAAGGTTGGTCTGGACCTACTGTGTTCTTTATTTCCTGAATAATCCATGATTACCCCCCCCCCAAAAAAAAGAAAGGGGTAAGAGGCCGTTATAGGAGACAGCTTGTCCTCAGGGCCAAAGCTTGGCCCATGTTGGCAGATGCCCTTCCTCACTCTTCGTAGATGCCATCTTCAGAGATCCCACTGTTTCTCTTACCGTCTCCATCCCTTTCTCCAGCAAATCCTCCAGGAAGCGCCTCCTCCCCCTCTTCTTTCATCTCCCCTTCCAGGGTGGTTGCCCTCCCCCAGGGTGCATTTTACAAGTGACCATCACCACCTCTTGCCCTTATATTCTCATCTTCATACAAAGATATTTCTCTCTATCTTCAAACAGAGTCATGAAATTGTGCTTGACTTACCCTCCTGAAATGTCTCCTCTATTCTGCCTGGCCCATTCAGCAGCAGCCCCACTGACTCAGCTGCTCAGCAGCAATTCACACTGGGATTTCTCTGCCATCCCTGAGTACTACCCCAAACGAGCCACAACTACAGATGTTCTTGGAGGACCATCAGGTTAGCTGATCCCTTATTTATTTATTTACCTACTTACATACCTATCTTTTATCTCTCTGTCCATCTATCACCATCTACTATCATCTATGTATCTTTCAATCTATACATTAATTAATTCATCTATTTTTTATTTTGAAATTTTAATTAAAAATATACATTCTGAATTCTCTCTTCCTTTCCCTTCTTCATCCATTGAGAAGGCAAGAAAAGTAAAACATATTACAAATATATATGCACGTGCAATATAATATATATGTATACATATGAACATACACATATACACACACAGATATATATATGTATATATATATATATACACACATATATAGACACATACACAAACACACACATGTTCATACACAACAAACTCCCACATTGGCTGACCCTTAAGAACTTAGGAATTCCTTTGGATCCCAATAATAGTATCAATAATAACTGACATTTATTTGGTGCTTTAAGGTTTGCTAAACACTTTACAGACATGATCTCATTTGTTCTCTGAGGACTCTTCCAACTCTAAATCCTGATTCTAGCATCCTTTGGTAGATGTCAGAATTTATTCATTTTATGTCCTTCTCTGCTGCCTGGTTTCCCCCAGACTCCATAGTCTAATTTTTTGTTATGTCCTAATTATGTAGACATTCCAGTCTTCCTCGATGCTCTAGCCTCCTTCCCCATGAGGTAAATGGCTCTTCTCCTCCCTTGCCTTATAGCAGCTTCCTCTCTCACCCACCCACCACCCATCCTGGTTCTGGATCTTCTTACCCTATGAGTCCTCCCTCCGTTCTGGTCCTGAACTTCGAGGAACAGTTCTCTGTTGGAACCCCATTTCAGCAACAGCTGAGGGGCCCTGGCCAGACACAGGGTGTCACAGAGCTCTTCAGCAGAGACATATTCTTGGCACTGGCAGCTGCAGAAAGAAAAGTGTAATGGATAGAGCACTTGTCTGGGTGTCATCAAGATCTGTTTTTGAATCTCACCTCAGACATTGTTACTTATAGGATGATGGTCAACTCACTTAAAGTCTCTGGGTCTTAGAGTTTTTGCTTTTGGAAAAGCTAGCATAGGTAGGGCTAGGTGGTACAGTGAATTGAGAACTGGCCCTGGAGTCAGGAGGACCTGAGTTCAAATCCGGCCTCTGACACTTAACACTTACTAGCCATGTGATCTTGGGCAAGTCACTTAACCCCAATTACCCCTACCAAAAAAAAAAAGCAAACATTAGCATTTATACAGTGCTTTACATACATCTCAGTTGGTCGTTATGAAAACGTTGTGGCATAGGTGCCATTATTATGCCTATTTTACAGATGAGGAAATTGTGATTTAAAGGAGTTAAGTGATTTGCCTAGAATCACTTTACTAGGAAATGTCTGAGGCACCGTTTGAAATCGTGCCTTTCTCACCCCAGTTCTAACCCTCTATCCACTGTACCGCCAACATGCCTGGGGATACAATGAGGAGGTTGGATTTAATGGTATCCAAGATTCCTTTCAATTCTAAATCTATGAACCTGTAAGAAAAGGTGGAAGGAATTGCCCAGATCAGGAAAGCAGCTGCCCAGGATCAAGAGAATCACTCTCCTTGTTGTTGTTCAGTCATTTCAGTTGTATCTGACTCTTCTTGACCCCATTTGTGGTTTTCTTGGTAAAGAAAACTGGAGTGATTTGCCATTTTTTTCTCCAGATCATTTTACATATAAGGAAACTGAGTCAAACTGGGTTAGGAGACTTGCCTGGATCACCCAGCTAGTTAGTGTCTGAAGATGGATTTGAACTCAGGAGGATGAGCTTTCTGACTTCAGACCCAGTGCTCTGTCCATTGTGCCACCCTGCTGCCCACATCACTCTCCTTAGGCATTGATGAAGTGATTACCCAGGCTGTAGGGTCCTGGGTCATTGCTATAGGATTTTTCCCACAAAGTGCCTGAGTGATTAATTATTTAATCATTTAAAAACACTAATTTTGGCGTAATTTGTAGAATGGTTTATTTCATTTCAATTCAGAGCATCAGTTGTAGTCATTACTTTTTTATCCTGCCCCAAATCCTCCCAGCCTCTGCTGTATAAGTTTTGACTGGTCCATTCTCAAAGTTGGCCTGCTCCTAAGGATGTCTTCCTCCTCTATCATGAGTCCTTGATTTATAGAGTAGGAGTACTTTTGCCCTAGGTTCTTGAGGAATCCAACTAGTCTTGGAGTGTTAGGAGCCATTGAGCACTATTGGACTTATTTATGCACATGGCCTCATCAGGAAAACCTTCGCATATGTGGCTTTTGGAATCCTGGGCCTAGAGCCCCGGTTCTCAACCTGTGGGTTATGTTCAATTTGTAACAATGAAAATACATCCTGCATATAAGAAAGATTCACAACAGTAGCAAAATTACAGTTATGAAGTAGCAATGAAAATAATTTTATGGTTGGGGGTCACCACAACATGAGGAACTGTATTAAAAGGTCGCGGCATTAGGAAGGTTGAGAACCACTGGCCTAGAGCTAGAAGGGGCTTTAAAGGCCAACTAATCCAACCCCCAGGAAGCTGAGGCCTACAGAGACTGAGTGACTTGTCCAGTGTCAAACAAGGAGAGGCAGGATTTAAACTCAGGTGTTCTGTGGACAGAGCTTTCCCTGCTGTACTATGCTGGGAACTGCCCAAGATCTAAGCATGAAGCAGTGAGGGATTTGTTGTTGTTCAGTTGTTTTCAGTTGTGTTTAACTCTTCATGATCCCTTTTGGGGTTTTCTTGGCAAAGATACTGGAGGAGTTTGCCATTTTCTTCCTCAATTCATTCTCTAGATGAGGAAGCTAAGGCAAGCAGGATGAAGTGACTTGGCCAGGGTCACACAGCTAGTAAGTGTCTGATGCCAGATTTGAACACAGGTCCAGGTCCAATGCTCTATCTACTCTTCTACTTGACTGCCCAGTTTCCTTGGCCTGTCAATCTTCACATTCAAAATTCCCCTCTATTTCTACTACCTTCCTCCTTTAGCTCTGAATTGCATTCATACCTCAATCAGCATTAACTCTGCTTTGCCTCAGTTTGCCCCCTTCCAGTAGCCCCACTTGGGAAGCTTATCTCCAATTCTGAGAACTACTCTCTAGATGCTGAGGAGGGGTATTAATTCTTCTTTGCATGGTTTTCTGCGGGGACTGCAACAAAACTGTCCTGAGTTACTACCTTCTGCCTAGTAACTAGCCACCATCAGGTTTTGCTAGTCCTGCCCTAGCAAACTCATACCACTGTCTTCCTAAAGGGTCCCCTTTTGTTACCAAAGAAAGACTCAGGGTAGGATTACTCACATGCCCAGTTCTGCGTTGAGTTCCCCACCTGCAGGTTGACAGAAGGAGGAACAGTTATGCCACTTGGGCGACACACATTTGCCGGTGGCAGAGAGATGGATGTCCCCTAGTGAGCATCTCTCCTCAACCTACAACAAGGATTCCATGAGATAAAGGTAAGTCATTACTAGAAGCTCCCATTTGGGCTCTTAGAATTAGAGGCAAGGCACCTGGATACTTCAAGGATGGCCCTGGGGAGTTCCAGCCTTGGAGTCTCCTCCAAGGGTTTGATTCAGTCACTCATATTTATTGGCTTTTCACTGTATATATTGTGTTTGTTGGGCAAAGGTCATAAAGGCAGTTAATAGCAGAGTTGGGATTAAAACCCAGTTCAAACTCTTTGAATTCAAACCCAGCATTTTCCCAGTGTCAGACATCTAAGGAACATTTAGCAAACAATATGATGGCCAATACACATTGATTTTCTGGAAAGCTCAAGTTTTGGGAGAATGATGATTAAAGGAGTTATCGGTTAGTCAGGGGTGGGGGACTAAGCAGAGAATGTTTCTTCATGGTCTTTAAGACAGGTATTGAAGGAGTAAAGCCTGGGCTGGTAAAAAGGAAAAGGAGGTCATGATAGTTACACACACATACACATACATACATACAACATGCACACAGGTATAATTTTTAAATTCAAGAGGACTGAAGAGACCCCTTGGAAAGGGAAGAAAAATAATTGAAATAAAAGGGAAGCAGGGGAGCACTGAGCAACTTTCATTGAGATCAAGTCTCTGAGTCTAGCTGAATTAATGATCTCTGTCTCTTGAAATTCCTTTATTTGATTTTGTATATCTGTATGCATGGTCATAGGATCCATATGTGGAAGGGACCTTAGGAGTCATCTGATAAAACTTTCATTTTATAGGAGATTGACAGGTGAGGTGACTTGCCCGGTGTCATGTAATACTAAGTGGAAGAGTTGGAATTTGAACCCAGGTTCTTTGGCACGTTTTCCATTTCTTCTCTTTATTTTTTGTAACTTCAACTATGTAGATATAAACTCATTAAGGTCTGCCCTTTTCTCTTTATCCACACAACCATAGTTCAGGCCCTTATCACCTGTTGCCTAGATTATTTTAATAATTTTAATAACTGTCCATTGACCTTTCTGCCTCAAATCTCTCCTAACTCCAAATCATTCTTGCCATAGGTTCCTAAAGCACACATCTGATCAGGTTACTTCTCAATACTCTCCAGTGGCTTTCTGTTACCTCTAAGATCAAATATTATAAATCCCTCTCTTTTTATTTGTAATTATCAGTCATTTTGCCTTTATATCCCCAATGAAGTAGAGGCAACTAG
>CM053596.1:142178754-142192523 GCA_028646575.1 Pseudocheirus occidentalis | reverse complement strand
CAGGCTTGTTGTGAGGATCAAATGGGATATTTGTTAAATTTGGCACTTAGTATATGCTTAATAATTTCCTTCCTTCCTTCCTTCCTTCCTTCCTTCCTTCCTTCCTTCCTTCCTTCCTTCCTTCCTTCCTTCCTTCCTTCCTTCCTTCCCTCCTTACCTCCCTCCGTCTTTCCTTCCTTCCCTCCCTCCCTCCTTAAAACTATTTTCATAATAATCCTGAGATGTTTTAATTTCTAATATCAATAGATGGAGTCCACATGAACAAAAACTCTTTAGGGAGTGGGAAATTCTCAATAATTTTTAGGAGTGTAACTGGCTCCTAAGACATTAAGTCTGAGAACCACTAGTCTAGATGCTTTCTGAGATTTCTTTACATTTTAAAACTCTTTAACTCTGTGGGAAGGAAAACTAACAAAGAGGGGAAGCCATCTTCATCTTCCACCCCTTCCCAGTGTTGCTTGATGGCATCTACCTGGGGCTGACAATCTTGATTGCTGTTGCTGTCATGGCTTTCTTGGCCTCCCTCGTCATAAGATACGTGTCCGGCCAGGCAGATGCAGGAACCATCAGACTTCTGAAAGGCCCGGTTCAAGCCCTGGCATGTACAATGGGAAGCACCTGAGCAGAGAGAGATGATCATGTTCTCATCATCAACAAGCATTCGTTGAGTTCCTACTATGGGTCTAGCATCAGTTTCTGCCCTCAATCTAGTTAGGGAAGCAAGACTAATAAACATGAAGCACAACTCATCCCTCTTCTGAATCTCCCTTTTTCTGTTGAGGATACTCCCATCCTTCTTCCAGTGTCCCAGGTTCCCAGCCATGGTGTTATGCTCACCTCTTCACACTCACTCATCCCATATAGTCACCCTCTTGCTAAATTGTGTTTCTACTTCCACAATATCTCCCACGTCTGCCCTTTTCTCTTCACCCACACAACTATTGCTGTAGTTCAGGCCCTTATCATCTGTTGCCTAGATTATTTTAATAATTTTAATAACCTCCCATTGACCTTCCTGCCTCAGATCTCTCCTAACTCCAAACCATTCTTGACATAGGTTCCTAAAACACAAATTTGATCAGCTTACTTCTCAATAATCTCCAGTGGCTTTCTACTGCATCTAAGATCAAATATTATGAATCCCTCTGGTTGACATTGTTATTTATCCACATTTGTCATTGTTATGATAATATTTATTACTGTAATAAAATAATTTCTTATTATTTCCAGTCTTTTCCCAGCATTGCCCTTCTTCTTCCTCCCTATGGCCCAATCTCATACCAACATTCTTACTGTTTCTCATGCAGTATACTCCAAGTCTCATCTCCATGCCTTGTATGGTTGTCCTCATTCAAGGAATACATGACTTCACCCCTCCACCTTCATAATTCTCAGTCTCCAAGACACAGCTCAAGTACTGAGGTTCTCCATGATGCCTTCCCTGATCCCCTCAGCTGTGAGCTCCTTGTCCTGAAAGATCCCCTTGTATCTATTTTGCATACGTCTAAATGGGCATGTACTATGTCCCCAATGGAGTATAAGCTTCTTGAGAGTAGGGACTATTTTACATCTCTCTTTGCATCTTTAATGGCTAGCACAGTGCCTGGCACAGAGTAGGGACTTAATAAACCCTTATTGATTACTTGCTTCATGCAACAGTCACGTATTAAGCACCTACTATTTGCAAAAGACAAAGCAACATGGTGCAGTGGGTAGAAGATCCCGATTAGTCCTGGGATTAGGAAGACCTGAGTTCAAGTTCTGCTTCTAACACATAGAAGCAGTTTGACTATGGCAAATCATACTTGTGCCCCCAGGCAACTCTCTACATTAAAATTACTATGAGCTGCTAATCAGAATCAATGGAGGGAATTTCTATTACAGGAGCTCCCCATACTGATGGAATATGTTTGGACAAAAACAATATCATGGTGCCATCTACTGGGCAGCACATGAGTATAAGAGAAAATCAGTAGTAAATTCAGAGAGGAGAGAGGGAGAGGGAGGAAGGGGGGGAAAGAGAGAGTGAGACAGAGACAGAGAGAGAGAGAGAGAGACAGAGAGAGAGAGAGAGCGACAGAGAGAGAGGGAGACAGAGAGAGACACAGACAGAGAGAGAGAGACAGAGAGAGAGAGAAAGACAGAGACAGAGACAGAGAGACAGAGACATAGAGAAGCACAAAGAGAGACACAGAGAAGGGGAGACAGAGACAGACACACAGAGTCAGAGAGCAGAGGAGGCTAAGTCTGGAAAGGCAAGGTAGGGCCAAATTATGGAAATCCTTGAAAGGAGAAGACTTTAAATGTTAATCTTCTAGGTCAACAGTTTAAAACCTTTTTGGTCTCAGAACCCTTGCTTAAAAATTATTGATGATTCCCCTAAAGCGCTTTTATTTATGTGGATTCTAACTACAAACATTTACAATATTAGAAAGCAAAATGTTTTATTATTATGAAAATAGTTTTGGACTCACAGGGGTTTGAATTTTTCAAATTTGAACTTGAAAGGGTCTCATGACATTTTCAGAACCACTGTTTCAGGCAATGGGGAGTTACTGAAGAAACTTTGGAATGGAGGGACTAAGAATTATAAATTCATTGTTCCAAAAACAGTGGGCAAGGAGAGATTGGAATAGGTGGTAGGGAAAAAGCATTTATTAAGTGCCTACAGTGTGCCAGTGCTAAATGCTTTACACATATTATCTCATTTAAGGTGGAGATGCATAATTTAGGGGTGACGTCAGGGGACTAGATATAAGAAAATCCCAGTTCAGGCCCTGGCTGGCTGTTTGAGATGGAGGCAGGGGATGGAGCAGAGAATCTTGGATGATTCACTTCATTGCTGGGTGTCTCTATTTACCCTTCCTAATACAACCTTTTAAGTATCTTGGGAGAATATAATACGCATTGTACAGGAGTTAGAAAGGTTAAAATACAAATCTAGGATGGCTTCTCAGTCATTTTAAGTTGTGTCTGATTCTTCTTGACCCCATTTGGGATTTTCTTAGCAAAGATACTGGAGTGATTTGCCATTTCCTTCTCCAGCTCATTTTGCAGAAAAGGAAACTGATACAAACCGGGTGAAGTGATTTGCCCAGGGTCACACTGTTAGCAAGTGTCTGAAGTCAGATTTTAACTCATGAAGATGAGTCTTCCTGATTCTAAGTCTCACACTTTAGCCACTGCACCCTAGCTACACATATGCACATGGCAAACATTTGCATATAAGCTGCCCAGGATCACCTTTGAGCAAAATAATGACAAACTTGATATTTGAACTTTGTTTTCTGAATCTTTTCTTTTCATCCTTCTCTTTTGGCAATGCTCTCACGTGAGCTTCTGGCCATCTCTTCAGACTCTTGCTTTCTCTCCTACTCACCTTGGCCTGTCTTTCCTAGAAGGGTCTTCTGCCCTATGCTCCTTTCGTCAGACACTTACTAGCTGTGTGACTCTGGGCGAGTCACTTGACCCTGTTTGCTTCAGTTTCCTCATATACAAAATGAGTTGGAGAAAGAATGCCAAACCACTTTAGTATCTTTGCCAAGAAAACCCTAAATGGGGTCAGACACAACTGAAAAAATGACTGAACCACAAAAAATTCCCCCTGGGGCCCAATCCCGCTGAAGAGACTAAATCTCTACCAGTGTGGTCATAGGTGAGAATGGGTAAATGCATCACAACAGCCCTAGGAAATAAGCAGTGTGAGTATCACCATTACCACCGCCGCCAGAAAGGAGCTCCATGTTACTGGATCACAGAGTATGTGGGAGGTGGGATGGAGGAAAAAAGTATGGGGAGACCAGACAGGTAAGACACAGGTACGCATTGTGAAGGACTCTGAATGCCAAGCAGAGGGTTTTATAAAGTGTCACTTCATAGACTAGTAACAGAAGGGGATTGGATGATAGCAGCAATGAAAATCCTATGCGCGTGTGCGCACACACACACACACACACACACACACACACACACACTTTGGACAGGTTATCTTTTATTAGTGTGGAGAATTCCTGGTAGGGAAACCCCATTAGTGCTTATCAACAACTCAACCATAACTTTTTAAGTTCATAGATTTAGAGCTGGAAGGGTCTTTAGAGTCTACTCCCTCCTCATTTTTTAGGGGAGGAAACCAAAGTCCCAGAAAACATTAGTGATTTGACGATAGTCACACAAATAGTAAGCAACAGGGGCAGGATTTGAATCCAGGTCCTTTGGCTCCAAAGGCAATTCTCTTTCCACCATAGTCTGTTGTTTCTCAGTATTAGAAAGCTGCCTTGGGTCCTGCCTCAATGGAGAAATTGACTTGCTGGGGATCCCTTAGGATGATTCAAGGGCAGGACTGGAATCCTGTTCTCCCTGACACTTAAGGCTGGCTCTCTATCCATTAGACAATACTGCCTATCCAAAGAGGATAACAGTATACCACATCCTGTTTGTTAGTCCTTTTTACTTACTAAATTGATCACATTTTTTTTATACACACACATCTCTGGGATATAGGTAGGGCATGATAGACATTAGATTTTGAGCTTCTTGAGGGCAGGGACTGACTCTTTTTTTTCCTGCCTCTTTTTGTATCCCTAGTACTTAGCACAGTGCCTGATATATAGAAGATACTTAATTGACTGACTAGTGCCATTTTCTTTTTCTGTACTAAATTTTATTTTTTAATTGGTAACCATTTATTTTCTTCCTCTCCTACCTCTTCTCCAATCCTCATAAGGGGAAAAAAGAGAAAAAACAAAGCTTGTACCAAATATGCATGATAGTCATTTTCCATATAGGGAAACTAGAGCACGGCATTAAATGAACAGTCAGAGATGAGGGTAACTGGTAGTGAGATAGACTCCCATTAGCCCACCTGCCCCACAGGTAACCCTGGGTCTTTGGAGAGAAGGCTTAGTTACTCATATGGGGCTCTGGATAAGACTCACCTGGTGGGGAGAAGGAGAAACTCGCACAGGGGAAGCAGCCAGTCTGACCGGGTAGAGGACTGAAAGTGCCAGCGGGGCATGGGGGACATTCCTTCACCTGCTGGGCTTGAGTACTGTTTCCAAAGGTCCCCGGAGGGGCAGGATCTGGGGTAGGGGGTCATGGAGGGGCAGTAGTGTCCAGCCGGGCAGGGATGTCTGAGATAACTCTCACTCCCTGGAGGAAAACCATGAGAAAGTCAGAGAGAGAGGATGATCACCCAGGGTGTGTGCTTGAGGCAGATATGGCAATAGAGGGTGAGGAAGACAATGACATGCATGGCCACACTGTTGTGTTTCCCTATCCCAAAGGCTTTCAGTGTTCCATCCACCAGAAAACATCACTCCTTCCTTTCGTCACACGGCAGGATGTGGAATCTCAGACAGCCAAGGCAACCAGACTGGGTTTATTCTAGTACCCGCATACCCCCACTATTAACTTGTTTGTTGGACTTCTTGCCCCATTATTTCATCAATATTGGGAATGTGTAAATTCTGTTCACTGATGCAATTGGATAATTTCTCTATAATTAATAGTTTCAGAGAGTTGCCTGGGGTATCAAGAAGTCAAGTGGCTTGCCTGTGGTCACAGTCAGTAGGTTGACATATTTGTTAGGATTTGAACCCACGTCTTTTGGACTCCAAGACCATACCCCTATCCACTATACCATGTTATCTCTTGAATTAAAGGATGACAGTTTGTATTTGCATGTATTGTAATTCCTATGCAGTTTTCACTTAATGCCAAGGTGTACACAGTGTTTGCCAATCCTGAATCCTTTCTCCCTGTGCACCTGTTTTGTTAGATGGGGCTGGGCCAATCATGTGGGTTGGATGCTCAGATCCTCAGAAGGATCTGCAGAAGCCACGGGTGGATCCCCCACCTCTTGTCCTCTCTGGAATCAAGTCTTGTACTCCAACTGTCCCTTTCACCATTCACTTCCATCTTCTCTCCCATCCAGGAATCCCTAGGTACTTACCTGGGGGACAGCTGAATCCTGCTGGGCATGGCTGGCAGGGTAGGGCAGCTAGGTCAAGGCTTCGATAGGTGCCAGCTTCACAGAGTTGGCAGCAGGCCTCTGCAGAGACCCTCAGGCCACTCACATTCAGGGCCTCAGAGCCCCCAGGGCACTGCAGACCATGGGCACTGCCCAGGGGGCAGTAGTGTGGAAATCTGCAGCTATATAAAAGACAAAACAGCCACAGGCAGGCTGTAAGGAAGATTAATATGCCCCTCCTCCTCTGCCCGTGCTCCCAAACTATACACACACACACACACACACACACACACACACACACACACACTGCTAGAGAAAGGGAAAGTAATAAATATTTCTCAAGCATCTACTGTATGTTAGCACTGTGCTAAATGCTTCACAATTATTATCTCAAGCCACATATGAACTCAGGTCTTCCTGACTCCAGGCCCAGGGGTCTATCCATTACCTAGCCATCTGCCCCTTAGATGTAAAGGGATTATGTATTTGTTTCAATGTGGTGAGACAGTCAACTTCAATTGTCTTCTTACTAGTAGGTTCCCCTATTAGGTTCTGTGGCCTGGATCTCAGGACTAGAGAAAGGAGGTGAGGAGAGAAAAGGGCCTGCATTAGGAGCAATGCCTAGAAAGGGAGGCTAGAGCCAGGGTGTAAAAGGCTTTGAGCACCGGAGAAGTTTGTATTTTATCCAAGGCAAGTCATCTAGGTTTGATTCCAACTAACAAGCTGTGTGACCTTGGCTAAGTGACTTAACTACCCTGGGACTCAGTTTCCCCCTTTAAAAATGAAGACATAGGGACAGCTAGGTGGCACAGTGCATAGAGCACCGGCCCTGGAGACAGGAGGACCTGGGTTCAAATCTAACCTCAGACACTTGACACTGTGTGACCTTGGGCAAGTCACTTAACCCCAATTGCCTTGTCTTCCCCCCTCCAAAAAAACTCCCAAAACAAAACAAAACAAAAAATAAATGAAAGCACCAGACTAGATGATCTCTTAGGCCCCTTCTAGCTTTAATGATCCAGGAGCCCAGGAGTAGAGAATATGAATCCTGTTTCAGACAATAGAGAGAGACAGATGATGGGAGCTGAGCCCATGGCCAGGAGGTCAGGCTGCTTGGGAATGTGACCCCCAAATTATCAAGGTAAGTGTGGCCGCCTAGATCTGCTCTCCAGGTCTCCAACACCTGAGATACAATGGTAAAGTCTCCAACTTGAAGCCAAATAGGCAGCAAAGACACTCACAGCTGTTCTGGGCCAGTGAATGTGGAGGAGCCTTCAGGACAGATGTAGCCACTGGGACAAGGGGAGGGGTCCCCAGTCTGGGGCCCACAGTAGAAGCCAGCTCTGCACACAGTCTCATTGCATGCACCTAGAAACAGAAGAAGGGAGAAGAGTTACATTTAAAATGGGATAGAGATGGGAGGGGCAACCCATGTGTGAAAACCCTGAGGGCAAATGGAGAGAGCTCATGGCTGTAGCCATATACACTGTCCCCCTTCCTCCAGAACGTCTCTGAGTCACCACCTGGAGTTAGGGGTCCAGCCTGTCCTACAGGGGAGATTAGGCTTCCCTGTGTAGAAGGCAAATCCAGAGTTAGAGTCAGACAATCTTGGTTGAAATCCTGGCTTTGAATATCTGTGTGCCTTTTGGGTAAATCATTTAAACACTTTGGACCTCAATCTCCTCATCTGCTAAATGAAAGGGGAGAAGTAGATGACCTTTTAAGGGCCTTTCCAAAGGTAAATGTAAAATCCTGCGATCCCTTATCTCCTTCCACACATGCACAATTTTTCTTGTTGAGCCAGAACAATGTTTTCCGAATAGGGCCCAGGTAGGGAGGGAGACACTGAGAAGAGAGGGTGAGGAGGTGGTCAGAAGCAAGGGAGAAGGGCAGGGCTGGGTGGAAAAAGAACAAGGGGTAGTGGGATTGAGGGGAGGAGGGAAAGGGAGAGAAGAAACTACCTTCTGGGCACTCTGAGCCAGCTCTGCAGGGGATCCCAAAAACATTTGCCAAGCCAGTCAGTCCCGGGTCAGGGCAGTAGTACCCTGGGGCACAAGGTTTGCATTCTTCCCATGATGATGCTCCAGGATCTGTCCGAAAGGTGCCTGCTGGGCACAGCAAAGCACCTTGTTCACCTGGGCACCAGTGTCCTGGAGGACAGGGATGGTCTTCAAATGAAGATAGACCTGGCAAGAAATAAAAGTGTGTGTGTGTGTGTGTGTGTGTGTGTGTGTGTGTGTGTGTGTGTGTGTGCAAGCAGGTATGGGGATAGGGGTACGGGATAGGGAGAAGTGACTGGAGACATGTAGTTTCCAAATAGAACTCTTCCAATTAACCCCCGTTGAAACTCTCAGGGCTTCTTACCTGGGGAGGGGCAGTGGTATCCTGGGGGACAAGGCTGGCACTCTGTCCTGCTCTGAGCTCCAATTGCTGACTGGTATGTATGCTCTGGACACTCCTGGGGGCCCCCACGGTAACTCTCATTCCCTCCAGGACAATAGTGGCCATCAGGGCAGGGATATGTTTCTGTGTCACCTACAGAGAAAGCATTTGGGTTTCTTTCCCTCATCCCACTGCTCTCTGATTGGTGGGCACAAGTGCACCTCTAGTATCAATGTTGTACCAATCTGGTCAGAAAGTTTATAAATGAACACACCACCCCTTCCTCTCCTCCCCACCCTCTGGCATATTACAGGCACTGGTGCCTATTGCTTCCAGAAAACTAACCTGCTTTACACCAGCGTCCAGGAGGGCAAGGCCCACAGTCCTCTTTCCGCTTGGCACCAGGGGCAGCTCCAATAGTGTGGGCTGGACACAGAGTTGGCCCTTCACTGCCCTCAGGACAGTAAAAGCCTAAAGTAAAACACAAAGGGTCTCTCTCAGTTTCAAGTTGAGTCCCAGAGGAGAACTGATAGCCAACATGGTCTAGAGCTCTTTTCCAGAAGGTGATTAGTCATTTCTTGGTAGTGTGGGCTTCAACCTTTGAATGTTACTTTAACTGTTTCTTCAGATCACAGAGGACAGCTCAGGGAATTGGAAAGACAAATGTGCTTAGAGTTGAGAAGATCTGGATTTGAGGTCCAATTCAGCAAGTTATTATACATAAGCATTAATTAAATGCCTACTGTGTGCCAAGCACTATTTGAGATGCTGGAAACACAAAGAAATATTTCCTATTCTTGAGGTGGTCACTTTCTGGGGTTGGGGTAAAAAATGAAAACTGCATGTATATAGCTAAGTAAATACAAGATATTTGTGCAACATGTATGAAACAATTTTGGAGGGAGGGATAGGGAGTTGGAAATAGATGGGGGACTGGAAAGGGCTTCATGAGCTGAGCTTTGAGGAAAGCTAGGGCTTCCGAGAGGAGTTATTGTTGTAGTTCAGTCATTTTCAGTCATAGCTGACTCTTCACGGCATCGTTGGACGTTTTCTTGGCAAAGATTTTGGAGTGGTTTACCATTTCCTCCAGCCCATCTTATAGACCAAGAAACTGAGGCAAATAGAGTTAAGTGACTTGCCCAGAAGATGAGTCTTCCTGACTCTAGGCTGGACACCATTCTCTGGACCACCTAGCTGCCCATCTGAGAGGGGTAGGAGAATGCATTTCAGGCATAAGGATGGGGGGAAGCTGAGCAAAGACATTGGAGGTAGGCAATAGAATGCTGTGGATGAGGGACACTAAGAAAGCCAGTTGGCCAGAATGTAATGTGCATGAAAGGGAATTCTGCTGAGAAAGGTAGACGGAAGCCAGGTTTTAAAGATACCAAACAGAAAAGTTCATACTTAATTCTGGAGGCAAGTCACTTATCTTCAGGACTGGGTTCCTTCTACATGAAGTGAAGGGGCTGGACCAAATAGTTTCTAAGATTCCTTTCACCTCTAGCATCCTTTGCCAAGAGGCAGTGCAGGGGGTCCTGGATTTGGGAGTCAAAGAGCATGGGTTTGGGTGCTGGCTTCACCACTTACTGGTTATTCTACATTGGCTTGTCATTTAAACTTTCTGCGCCTGTTCCTTATCTGTACTACGTGGGATGAAGGGGTTGAAGTAGGTAGTCTTTTAGGTAGAAAATCTTTCAGTATTCTTTTAGTAGATAATCTTTCAAGGCCTAATGGTCTGTTATAGACACAGATCTGAATCGAACTGCGGTGAGAGAGAATAGGGGAGGCAGTCAGGCACTGGGACTTCAGAGTGCCTAGAAAGTCTTCTCCTCTGGTCCATGGAGAACCTAGGTTGACTACTTCATATTTTTCCCCAATAGAACACCCTGCCCCCTATGGGTAAGAAACCTCATTGGTGACAAGAAGCAGCATCGGTTACCTGTTGGGCACTTCCTTGAACACAGTTGTCCCATAGGGCATAAGGTCAGGGTCTCCCCTGGGTCTGGTAGTGTCAGATCAGAATTCCCAGTTGGGCAGAAATAACCAGCGGGACATTTTCCATGTAGTCTTCCAGCCCTGACAGACAAAGAATGGGGAAAGACTGTCATAGGCTCCTAGATCTTGAGCTAGACAGGCTCCAGAGGCTATCCCCTCTCATTTTACAAATAAGGAAACTGAGGTCCAGAAAGGTTAAACAGCTTTCTGAGGTCATATAGAGAGGAGGTAGTAGGGATAGGATTTGAACTCAGCTCCTCTGACTCCAGGGCAAGTACTCTTTTCCATTATATCATATTGCCTTTTCTCCCATTATACCATATAGATCTAAGTATGGGTCCTGGATATATCTTTGGAACAAATAATTCTAGGGTGAAAATGAACTCAGGATGGTCATCTAGTCCATCCTCCTGTCTCAGAGCAGCACTAACTCAGAAAGACAACAATACACATTTGTTCCTGTTGCTGTTCAGTAGTTTCAGCTGTGTCCCATGCTCTGTGACCCCAATTGGGGTTTTCTTGGCAGAGATACTGGGGTGGTTTGACATTTCCTTCTCTAGCTCATTTTACAGATTAGGAAACTGAGGCAAACAAGGTTAAGTGACTTGCCCTGGGTCACACAGCTAGTAAATTTCTGAGACAAGATTTGAACTCAGGTTTTCCTAACTCCAGGCCCCTCATCTTATCCACTGAGCCATCTAGCTTCCTATTTTGTTCCTATAGATTTCCTTAAAAGGAGATGACAGTATCTCCCTTTGGTTCTGGCAATTACTGGTACTTACCAGGTGGAAGTTCTACCAAATATCTAACCTAAATCTTTCCTTTCATAGCTTCTGCCCATTCTCTTTTGTTCTGTGTTTAGTAGACAGGTAGAGATATAGCTCACCACCCTCAGTATGGTGCAAGACACATAAAAGAAACTGCATATAAATTTGCTGTGTGACTGAGGAGCTGGTTGCTGTGTGTAGGTCTGAAGACAGTTTGGTGCTATCCAATACGGACCATACTGATCATAACCCGGGGTCAGGCTTATTCCTTGAACTCACTTTTCTTTGTTATAGTAAAAGGCTTCCCTCTTCTTTCCCCTCTTTATACCACTAAGAGAGCCACAACCACAGGGGTGGGGAGGGGGGAGAGAGAGAGACAAAGAGAGAGACAGAGAGAGAGACAGAGAGAGACAGAGATAGAGAGAGACAGAGACAGAGAAAAAGAGAATCACAGAGAGAAAGACAGAGAGAGACAGACACAGAGAGAGAGACAGAGAGTCGTCTTTGAAGGGTGCCGGGCTGAAAGGGGTCAGATTTGTCCTACTTATCCTCATGGAGGGGGATGGGTGGGAGTCACAATGAGGTAAATCTAGGCTTGCTTGTCAAGTCCTCGCATGTCTAACAGTTAGAGGTTAGGTTTGCTGTTAGAATTCAGGGGGGGCTCCTCTGCCTTGGAGGTCTTCAAGCAGGGGCTGGTTGACTGTTTCTTAGGTGTGTTATGGTGGGCATTTCTTTCAGGTATGGTTTGAATTAGATGGTTCCTGAGATTGGTGAAAGGAAGGAAGGGAACAAGTAGATGTTCCTTACTATGTGCCAGGCACTGTACTAAGCTCTTTAAAAACCACAACAACCCTGTGAGGCAGGGGCTACTATTTTTCTCATTTTACAGTTGAAGAAACTGAGACAAATAGAAGTTAAGTGACTTGTCCAAGGTCACACAGCTAGCAAGCATCTTAGTCCAGATTTGAACTCAGGTCTTCCTGATACCAGGCCCAGTGGTCCATGAGCTGCTTCAAAGTGCTGTAATGTCTCTTACAACTAACATTCTGTGATCCTGTAGTCAATCACCTAATAGCAGGTCAATAAGAGAAAGACAGGAAAGAGACAGAGACAGATAAAGAAACAGATTCAGACAGAGACTCGGAGAGAATAAAGCCTGAAATTCCCCCACATTCCCAACTAATCCTTTAAACCCTGCTACAGTTCTTTCTACCATCAACAAGTCAATTCCTTTTTCTCTTAGCAAAGACTAAAGATTGTAGGAACAGGCTCTGAGCTGCTTTCAACTGGAAAGACCCGTCTCAAAGCTATGAGCGCCTTTCCACGCTACGAAAACAAAGGCAAAGTAGACAGATTTTCCCAGCTACTTCTTGTACCAACCCCAGGAGATACTTTGGAAGGGAGTTGCCAAGTGTTGAGAGAACTCACCAGTTTGCGGAATGTCATGATCATGTCCATCCACTTTGATGGACAGATGAAACTAGATACTGGGGATTTGGGGAGGCAGGGAGTCAGGAGAGGGGACTTCCTCCCCAGTCTAGCTTTATGGTAGAACAGATGCCAGCCAGACTCAAGCACGGTAAGAACTTCCCAAGCATGTAAGTTATTAAATACCAATTCAATTAGAGAAAACAAACATTTATTGAATGTCTAATGGGTTCAAGCTAGCTGTTGAAGATAAAAAGATGAGTGAGACAAAATCCTTACTCTTATAAGGAATCTTTAGGGAAAAGATGAACTCTCCCATAAACCTCAACATAGAAAAACATCAACTTTGGATCTTGTTTCAAAAACCCTAGGCTCCTCCCACCCCAAAGATTCACCTGCTGTAGAATTTGCAGGAGTGAGGAACCTACAGTGATGCCCCAGGTTCCCCACCCCTGGCTAAGCCCAGGCCAAATTTATTAACCACCCCCACCTGTATCTGATAGAGCACATGGAGAGTCCCAGCCAGACACAAAAACCCATGAGAGTCTTAAGCAGAGATAGCAGATAGAAAAGAGAAGAAGTTATTAAATTTCTTTAAAACTCTCTTGTCTGCTTTGCTTTATGAGAAAACTGACTTTATCAGGGTGGTGGAAGGAAGGGAAACAGGTTATTTTATTTTGTCTGCATGTAAGGCATGGGTCACCCTCCCTCCCCCATACTTCTGGTAGGGCTTAGGTGCAATCCTGCTGGAGCTCAAGGCACCAGTCTCTGAAAAGCTCTCGTTCTGGGGCCTGGAATATCCTGATTTACTTCTGTGAATCCTGTGATTCTGGTTGGAATATCTTTGTTGCATAAATGGGGACATTGGGGTACCTAGAAGTCAATTGGCTTGCCCAAGTTATTTCTTAAGCCAACAGTGGAGAGAGACAGAACTAAGGTATCCTATGTTCCACATTGTACCTTCAACATCCCTTCCAGAATGGAGAAGCTTCATTTGGAAGCTCAAAAGAATTTTGACTTGTCTGTAGGGAAACTTCCTTTTCTCTTCCTGACTTTTTTGGATTAGCCAATGTCCCAAGGGCAGGGAATAGCTTAAATATTCTTTTTCAGCTTTTATTTTGATCTTTCATAAGGCCTAGGCTGATTTCTTTTAGGCCCCAGGTCATTTGGTCTTCGCTAATTTATATGGTGGCAAATTGTCCCTGCCATCAGACTGACCACTGCCCATC
>CM053596.1:142123754-142173754 GCA_028646575.1 Pseudocheirus occidentalis | reverse complement strand
TCCCCACACTTGGACCCTCAGTTCTGACCAGGGGAGATTTTAAAGCACTTTTGGTAGAATAATCCTTGCCCACAAGGCTGGATTTATTCAGTGGTTGAGGCCACAGTGGTCATAACCATCCATTGCTTTCCTGGACATACCTAGCTTTGGGAGTTGGGGTATAAAGGAAATATACCAGTACTATTAAATTAGGAGGGACAGTGAAGGAGGAAGACAGATGGGAGGGGTTTCATGTGCATGTGGAAGCAGAGAACCTGTTCTCCTTTGCTATTTCAGAGTTCTGTCTGGCTTCCAAGGTAAGGGGCAGGGATAGAGCCAAGGCCAAGGTGGCTGCCCTTCCCTGTGTTTGCAGAGGTTCTCGAAAGAGCCTTGGACCCAAAGAAAAACAGGCAGCTAGCCAACAAGCCCCTTGGGAGGCCAAATAATTGCCAAGTACCAGAAATTTCTGTGAAGGGGTGAATAAGAATCAATGGTGAGGATTCAGCATAAATAGTGAAGATGCTTCCGGAGTATTCTTGCCCTGGGATCTCTTTCACAACATGGGGGGACTTTGTGAACTTTTCCAGATGGGGAAGGAACAACATGAACTTCTGGACACTTGACTAGACCACAGACCCCTCACCAGGAAGTGAGAGAGAAAGAAATGGTTCTGCCAGCTGGTGTTATAAAGAAAACCACTCTTACCCGCACCTCCCCCACGTACACTCCCTACACAGTTCCCACCTAGCTGCCTCTTACCTCTCTCCTTTAGCACTACAGTTGGTATTCACTTTAACCTGATACTGTTGGTGTAAATATGATTGGGGGTGGGGGCAGGAATCCTGCCTTCCCACCCCATCCAAGGTTTGACTGACTCAACTGGTCTGAGCAAGTTTGCCCGTTTTATCCTTCTGCTATCCAGACCCTTTGCCCAAAAAACCATTGGAGTCCTTTTCAGGAATGGCAACACTTACCTCTAGGATGCCAGCTGCCTTCTCTTGGGCAGTACCTCCCCACTGGGCATGACTGGCAGGCATTGAGGGAGAGAGCCCCTTCCAGAGAGTTCAGGGTTCCCTCTGGGCAGGGCAGAGCTGAAGCTGAATGAGCTGGGCAATAGTGACCTGAAGAGGAGAAAACTGGAGTACTATACACAGTGTAGTATAGAATACTGTCCTGGAATACTATGCACAACATTGCCCATTGTCCATCCCTGTATTGTCCTTGCCCCCATTATATTCATGCCAATAGTATCCAGTTAAAGTGAACATCATCAGTAGTTCTGAAGAAGGAGGTAACAAGGAGCTAGGTAGGGACTATATACAGGGACTGTATGTTCCTGTATGTATAGGGACCGTATGTTCCTTTGTAGCCCCAGCTGGTGGAACCATTTCTTTCTTTCTAATCTGATGTTCTAGCCCAGTCCCACAAAGTGCCGTACATTCCCTAGTCACTTGTGCCCTTGGGATCAGTTCTGCCCACATCTCTGTAGAACCATTCAGTGGTTTCCTTTCCATCATTATAAACCGCATCTTCATGGCGTTTTTGCCAGAGTGATCATACCCATTTCATGGGAAAGAAAACTTAAGGGATAGATCAAATAGCCAGTTAGTTGGCTGGGTAAAGGCACACTTAGATAAATCCAGAGTTTTCTCTGTTATCCAATGGTGAATGTTTGACATTAATATTTGCTAATCTTATCTACTTGTATCAACTGGCTAGGTCACCCCTCTCGCCTCTTTACATTCCATCCGGATAGACTGGTATACATTATGAGTCAGTTGATACTTGGGGGTGGGGGTAATTTTACTGCTTAGAAGATAGCTTGTTTTCAGTTTCTCTTAGAACAATATTTGAATCAAAACTACCATTACTTTTGAAAAAGGCATGTCAATGTCCTGCCCTTTGGTTTCATTCAACAATCCTGGTGACTACTTAGACTGAAACTCTACTTCCTATATGTGTTGTTTTTTTTCTTATAAAAATGTAAGTTCCTAGAGGGCAAAGCTGACTACTTTTAACCATTTGTGGGTTACATGTTTTTTTGTCTGATTAGATAGAGCCTGTCCTATATTTGATATTGTGTTAGCCTAAGTGTTTGCATGGAAGATGAAGTTCCTTTCCCTTCTGTTGTAGAAATCTAAACATGAACATAGACATGAACCAAATTCTAATGTCCTTGGGGAAAACCTTGGATAGGGCCTTGAACCCCAGTCTTTTTTAAAAGGCAGATTCAATGGCAAAGCCCTTACTTTGGAATCAGAGGACCCAGGTTTGAATCCTGGCTCTAGTATTTATTGCCTGCCTGACCTTGGGTAAGTCAAAATCACTTCAGCTATGTATGTGGGCCTCATTTTTCCTATCTACCAGCAATTTTTCCTTTCTCTGTCATGGAAGGCTAAGAAGAAAGATTAGTCATGGAGCATGGATGTTACCTTTGGGGCATATGATGGGCTCCACAGAAGCAGCCTGTGGGCAAAAGGTACCTGCTGGGCAAGGAAAGCAGGTACTCATCCCGGGCATTGGGCTGAAGGTGCCAGGCTCACAAGGAAGTTCTATACTGGACCCTGGCAGACAATAGAAACCACGAGGACATCTGTACCCCTGGATCCCATCTGATGGTGAGGGGCCGATAATACCTCCGAGGCAGATGTACCTGAGAAAACAGAGCATAAAAACCAGAGAGTTCCCAGAATTACGAGGCCAACCTCCTGGACTGCAGAACTACTTTAGAATGAATCTTGTTGCCAGGGCTGGGCTGGGTATCAGGCTCCTATGGTCACAACCTTTTGCCAAGAACCAGATGAAAGCTGACATGGCACTCGATAGCTTCAAAAATATGCCAACATTTTTCTGGATCCTCAGCTGGTAACATTGAGAAATGCCCCCAGCCCTTGGCACAGGAAGCTAAATCACAGGGCCAAGAAGACTGAGGAAGGCAGCCTTACCACAAGGTCAGAGTGTCCTTATTCTGACTACTCCAAACTATTACTAACGACTTTCCAGACTGGCATCGATGGCCAGGCTCATAATCATGGTCTATGTAATGTGGGTGAGGCTGGGAGCTCCCTGGAGGGAGAGTCTCCAGCCTCCTTTGGAGTTATAGCATTGGTCTTCGTTTTTCTTCTCTACCAGCCAGGTGAGGTGAGAACATGTGACTTTTGTGGGTAACTGTCATCTCCTGCCAATGTATAGATTAAGTCAAGGTTTCATGGGATGGGGATGGGAATTATAGAGGCTTTGGAGGTAGCCCTAAGTCAGGTGGTACAACTACTCCCAAACAGGTGTACAAATCTGCTATGGTGTCAGGCCATTAAACAGTTTCTATGGCTTCTTTCTTTTGCTGTTGTTTCATCCAAAAAAATGTGGCCTTACCATAGATATTGTAGAATTGTTGAAATTTAGAACTGGAGTTAACCTTCAAGGTCATTGAACCATAGAATCTTGGGAATTTCGAGCTGGAAGAGACCTTCATGACCATTTTACACATGAGGAATCTAAGGTCAAACTAGGGAAGTGACTTGCTCAAGATCACTCAGGTAGCAAGCGGCAGAGCTGGTATCCTCATCCAGGTTTTCTGGTTCTAAATCCAGTCCTCCTTCCTCTAGACCACACTGCCATACCTTTTCTTTTATAGATCAGGATACCGAGGCCCTAGTTCCCTTTGAGCCTGAGGTTTCTAGAACTCTGCTGGGGGGAGAATCATACTCTTTTGTGACCCAAAGAATAAGAAGCCCATGGCCTGGGCTGCCCCTGGGGACTTTAGGCCATTATTGTATGGCCATCTCTCTCCAGAAGGACAAGCTGAGAACTGTCAGGGGGCAGGGGTGAGTCAGGGGATGGGAGGTTGATGATCTCTGTACCCAGGGCTGCAGGGGGCTGCCTGGAAGAGACTGGGCAGCCCAGCCTCACTACAGTACTTCCCTCTAGGGCAGGGTTGGCACTGTTCTTCAGCTTCTAGGCCTGGAGAAGAGGAATAAGATCCTGGAGGACAGGGCACGGGAGAATGAGTCCCATTGGGGCAGAAGAAGCCAGGGGGACAGACATCATTCCCTGAGTATCCTGGAGTTTTCACCTGGGCCGGAAAAGGAAAATGAATTGATCATTTTTTGCATTTTCAAAATGAGTGCCTAGGCTTGTGGATTCAGTAAGGCTGGTGCTTTTTTGCCTGTAATTTATCTGGTGATAATTTACATGGCACTCACTTGAAGTGTGAATATTATTCAGGGTTTTGTTTCAAGGTTCTCGGCAGAGGTGTGAACTGAATGTAGGGACAGGATCCACTGAAGCAATCACTTGGGATGAAGAAGCCTTCTAATTCTTAGATCATGGAGCTGTTTTGCTAGCTTTGCTTTCTTTTCATTCTCCTCTGGCCTACTTTTCCTGTTTTCCCTAGAACTCTCAGAAAAGAGGGAAGCTTCATTCTTGATAAGGGGAAACTGAGTTCCAGAAAGAAGGACTTGTTTAAGATTAGTTAACAAATGCGCTGCAAAACTAGGCTTGGATTCTTGGATCCTTTTGACCCCCTCTTTAAATGTAATCAGCTGGAAGAGTTTCTAACCTGGCTTGTGGGCTTGGACTATTTTGCATGGGTGCTCCAGGGCAACCACTCATCTCAGCGTAGAAACGAAGACACATACCTTGTGCTTGATGGGGGTAGGAGACAGGGCTCCCCCTGTGCAATAGTGACCTGAGTGGCAAAAGCCAGATGGTTGAGACAGTCCTTCTGACAAGCAATACATCCCTAGAACAAGCAGACATAAGTAGGACCAGGCAGTAAGTGAAAGCCCCTACACCCCTCTCCTGTTAAGATCCTATTGATCTCCATTTGGATGGTTGAAGTCCCAGATTCTTGCCGAGTGTCTGTTCCATGTGGAGACTATTGTCAGGCTCTGAATCAGGGACTCCCCACAAGTATAACGATTTATGAAATGAAGATGTTGTGATAATAATAATGACGCATTTGTATAGTTCTTTAATTTGCAAAGAGCTTTACATATGTTATCTCATTTAACCCTCACAACAACCCTGTTTGGTAAATGCATTATTATCCCCATCTTACAGATAGGGAAACTGAGGTTTTAGAAAGGTCATGGACTTTATCTGGGTCACATAGTTAGTAAGTGATGGAGCTGGGTCCCACACCTAGTTCTTATGGTTGCAAGACCTGCCCTTTTATCAGTTTTTGAAATTAAATATTAGAAGAGGCGGCAGGAGGTACAAAGTGTGCCAGGCATGCAGGGAGCCAGCAAGTCTCGCTAGTTGGTCAAATGGGGGTAGGGGGTGGGCAGGGACTTGTCCCAGTTCCACACACTTAAGCATATTTTCTTTGCGTTCTCATGTCTCCAGGGGTTTGGGAGATACTGTAGAGTTGGCAATGCCTCTCATCCTCCATATTTTCTTAGGAACAGAGTAGGCAACTTTGGGATTCTCCTACACTGATTGGTTTCCTTCTCTCCTCTCCCCCTTCCTTAGGCCCTATCCCTTAACTTTGACTTCACTTAGGGTCTTCTGTCCCAGATTCCACTCACCTGCTGGGCATAGCTCACAGTCCAGTTCACTGGTGGCCCCTGTCATGGGTCCAAATGTACCCTGAGGGCATGGGTGCTGTGTAGGTGACTGGGTGCCAGGTGGGCAGAAGTGGCCCTGGGGGCACGTCTCAGGACCATGGACAGTGTTATCTAGGCGATCAACAAGGGTAGCTGAGTCAGAACTGAGACTATGTGACTCCTGAAATGCAGGAGTCAGGGACTTAAACTCAGTCCTATGGAAACAGTTAAACTCTTCCTCTGTTTGCCCTCCCCACCTCTACCCTTATGCCCAGCATGTTATTGTTGACTGCTCTCAGTTTAAAATTTGTATATGATGTTGGCTGGGAGAGGTGTTTTATTCCAAAAGCGCCGTCACTGGAAAGACAGGTAAAAAAGGATTCTCAGCATTAATATCAGAAAAACCTAGGTTCAGATCCCAGCTTTGCCATCCACTCTTGGGATATAATAATAATAACAATAACCAAAATTAATATTGTGCTTTAAGGTTTGGAAAGTGCTTTATAGATAATATGTCATTTCATGCTCATGACAACCCTGTAAGGTAGGTGCTACTATTATACCCATTTTACAGATGAAGAAACTCAGATTGAGAGATGTTAAGTCACTTGTTCAGTCACACAACCAGGAAGTGTCTGAATCAGGATTTGAACTCAGGCCTCTCTGTCCCCAAGTTTAGCACTCTATACACTCTTCTGCAGAGTTGTCCCCTAGTTTAACCCTTCCATTTTATAGATGAGGAAACTGAGGTCCAGGAAGGTTAAAGGATTTTCCCTGGGTCACACAGAGAATAAGCATCAGATGTGGGATCTGACTCCAGAGCAAGTGCTTTTTCCACTGTAGTTGGGGTTCAGTTTTCCAGGGTAGGCATTGTGCCTCCTCCCTAATGGTTGTACTTTTTTTCTGTGTACTTTATAGTATAACACATAGGTATTGAGAGAGAGAGAGAGAGAGACAGACAGAGACAGAGACACAGAGACAGAGACAGAGAGACAGAGACAGAGAGACAGAGAGACAGAGAGGGAGGGAGAGACAGGGAGAGACAGAGAGAGACAGAGAGAGAGATCTTATAGAATGTCTTCCCTTCCCAAGGTTAGTATGTGCCATTCTCACAAGCTAGTAGCTGGTGGGAGCCAGGAATGGTTGAGGTTTGGCTGCCTGGACAGCGATAGGCCACTAAGTATGATTACTTGGGTAGTGAGGTGGTATAGTAGATAGAGTGCTGGGCTTGGAGTTCAAATCTGGCCTCAGTCACTTACTCTGTGACCCTGGGCAAGTCACATAACCCTGTTTGCCTCAGTTTTCTCATCTGTGAAATGAGCTAGAGAAGGAAATGACAAACCACTTCAATGTCCTTGCCAAGAAAACCCCAAATAAGATCAGATATGGCTGAAATTATTCAATAACAACAAATATGACTATTGGGGTGGCTTTGTCTTACCCCCACTAAGAGGATTTGATAACAATGGGGTGGTTTTTAGAGATCAAAGCAGAGAGAGATAAAACAATGCATTTTTTTGGAGGGGGAATGCAAGGTAATTGGGGTTGCCCAAGGTCACACAGCTAGTGTCAAGTGTCTGAGGATTTGAACTCAGGCCCTCCTGACTCTAGGGCTGCTGCTCTATTCACCGTGCCACCTAGCCACCCCCAAAACAATGAGTTTTGTTCTACTCAAGAAATGGCAAGCTCACAGCAAATGAAAGCTGATTCAATGACCTGGAATATTTAGGTCATGGTGTGATGACTCCTTGGGTAGTTTTCCAGTCTTTCTTGGTCTGTGAAAAGCTTATAGTTTGACTGTGACATTGTAAGGGAGTAGTTCCACCTTTCTCTCCTCCATCTCCCTCTGTGAAACTCTTCCCAAGCTTGGCCGTCTCTCCATTGACAGCCCCAACCCTATTTGAATCTGTACATAAATTTTATGAGAAGTCAGGTAACCCACAACATCGTGATATGCCACTTGATGCCTTCATCATGTGCTTAAGTTTCCTATTTGAAAGAGGGACATGTGCATGTTCAAAATGAGAGTTTCTGTCTTATTCTAGAAAAGGAAAAATTCCAAAGACTCTAGTCACCTGAATTGCAAAACTGCCCTGCTGGACAAGGGTGGCATTCCTCAAGGCTGCTTGCCCCTGGCCTTTCACTAAAGGTACCACTGGGACAGGGATATTGTGTGGAGGACTGTGTGCCTGGTGGACAGTAGTAGCCGACTGGACAGTCCATTGGCCAAAAGAGATCCTCAGCTTCTGACAACTGTACTCTGGAGTGACAGAACCTGTGAACACACAAGATATCAGGTCTAGAGGGGCTGGAGGAGTTACATGAAGGGAAAACTGACCTTCCCCAGGCATTCTCACAAGTGCTGCCACTAAAAGGGCCATTCTAGGGGGCTCAACCATAGGAAGTAGTATTATCGAGACAAGAGTAAAGAAGAGGCAAAGTGGAGTAGTAGATAGAGCACTAGACTTGCAGTCAGAAGACTTTGGTTTAAATCCCACCTCAGATACTTATTAGCTGTATGATCCTAGGCTACTCACTTAATGACTTCAGGTCTCAGTTTCCTTACCTATTGAATGAGGGGGTTGGACTCAATATAGGTACCTTCTAACTTTAAAATCTATGACCTTATAAACTCCTCTCTCCTGTGAATTTTGAGGCTCAAAAGATACTCAGATGAAAGGCTTGACAAGGGAAATGGCACCCTAGGTGCAAACCTAAGACTCAGGCTCTTGTACCAAATCCTTTCTTGTTTAATATTTAACTTTCAAGACCTATAATTTGCATATGTACTATAGAGGAATGGAGAGGTACATGGTGGGTGGGAGCAGGATATGACACATGCCCATTGAGGAGCTTTGAAGCTGAATAGGAGTGAAAAACTTCCTTAGGGGAATGAATGTTATAAAGAGAAGTGGGCAAGACATGTGGTGAGGGTGAGAGATGACTGGTGGACAGCCAGATTGCTTTATTTGTGCCCTTTCCATGTGAGGAGAAAATGAGAAAGGCCTTCAGGACCCTGGGCAGAACCCTTCTGGAAAACTAAGGAGAGGTTATGGACCAGGGGTGCCCAGGATGGACAAATGATTGTGATCTCTTAATTGTGGGAGAGAACACCCATTGGAAAGCATCTTTGACCCCATTCTTGGCTTCGTCATTTCCTAAGGGATCCTAGAAACAAGTGACTTACCAAGTCTCTGTTATTCATATCCAACATGGAGATGATACCTGATTCTCATGGGGTTGCTGAGAAGACCAAATATGAGAAAATGTATGGAAGTGGAAAAAGTGATGTAAATTGTAAAGTGCCAAACCAATGAGAGTTACCATTAATACATGGTCATCCTTCTGCTTCTTTTGAGAATGGTGATTGCAAAAATGTCTCCATGTTCATGCAGATGTAAGTACTACTTATCTGGGGAGAAAGCTAGAGAAATAGTTCAGGAAAGAGAAGTTAGAGCTTAGAGGGAGAGACAAAGTTTGAAAAAGCCCAGGATCCACAGCCTCTTACTTTCCAGCTGGACATATCTTGCATTGGCTCTGTCCAGTCACATCTTGGTACTGTCCAGAGGGGCAGAGCTGGGGGTTCGGGCTGCCAGGGGGGCAATAATGGCCAAGGGGACAGTGATAACCTAGGAAATAAAAGACAGAAGTTACCCTCCCTGCTGTGGGAATCCTTCTCTTCTTTCTTGGGAAAACATTGGATAGACAAGAGAATAATGGTCATCCTAAGGGCCTTTGTCCTAATTGTCTTCCTTTTAATTGTCTTTTCCCTGCTCACTTGAAAGAGTGTACATGAATTATATATAGGTCCATATTTTTTTTTTTTTTGCTTTTTGGAGGGCAGTTGGGGTTAAGTGACTTGCCCAAGGTCACACGGCTAGTTTTTGTGTTAAGTGTCTGAGGCCGGATTTGAACTCAGATACTCCTGACTCCAGGGCTGGTGCTCTATTCACTGTGCCACCTAGCCGCCCTGGTCCATATTCTTCTTAAATAATTGGATCTGTTTTCATCTGAGGTTACTAAACTCAGAAAAGGGGTGGATCTCTACGGTCCAATGGAAAGAGTACTGGATTTGTAAATGGAGAAGCTTCAGATTCTAATCCTGCTATTTACTGGCTATATGACCGTTTCTGAGTTTCATTTTCTTCATCTGAAATAGGAATGGGGTGAGGGAGGGTGGTTCCAGGGGTGGGGAACTTGTGACCTTGAGGCCACATGTGGCCTTCTAGGTCCTCAAGTGTGACCCTTTGACTGAATCCAATTTTTTTTTAACAAGGGAGTTTGTTCTGTAGTTTGGATTCAGTCAAAGGGCTGCCTGTGAGGACCTAGAAGGCCATATATGGCCTCAAGGTCACAGGTTCTCCATCCCTGGACTCACTGGTTCTTCTAGCTCTGTCGCTCCCATGAACTTTCCCCCAATACCTATATCATGAACTTGGCATGTATGACTTGATGGGCGTTCTACCTTTCTGTGGATGGTAGTCAATCAATAAGTATTTATTAAAGACCTACTTTGTGCTAAGCACTGTGCTATGTGCTAGGGATATAAAGAAAGGCAAAAGGTAACCCCTGCCCTTGAGAAGTTCACAGTCTAATGGTGGAAATGACAGGCAAACAATGTATGTGCAAACGAGCTAAATCCAGGACAAACAGAAGATAATTAGCAGAGGAAAGGCACTAGAATTATGGGCAATCAGTAAAGGCTTCCAGCAGAAGGTGGGGTTTTACCTGGGACTTGAAGGAAGCAGAGACTCCAGGAGGTGGAGATGAGGAGGGAGAGCCGTTCTAACTATGGAGTCAGTGACAATTCTCAGTCAGGACATACAAAAGACATGGTCAACTCAGCTGGGGTGAGGGAATGGGATGCTTTCATCTGGCTGATACTGAAGGTCACACAGATAGTAGCTACACAATACTCTTTCCTTCGGGCGTGGAGAAGATGCCGGAGTCTTACCTGGGTTGTGTCCAGAGATTGAGGCGATGGGGCAGAACCAACCTCCCTCGCATGCTGCTTCTGGGAAGTTCAGGCCTTGCTGGGAGCAGAACCAGCCAGCTGGGCATGGTTGGCAGTCCTTTACTGATGGGGACCCTGGGAAGGGCAGGAAAGAGCCTGCAGGGCCACGGGATGAGAAATGACACATAAATCAATGATAAAGATGTAAGGCAAAGGGAGATAGAATTTCCACAAACAGGGCCAGGGAGCAACTCCACTAACCAGGCTCCTACAGAAGCATCCAGGCTTATTCCACCTGCTCTCATCAACACTTCTCCCTGCTGATGTCTCACCATTCTCCTTTCTGTTTACTCCCCTCTGGGAGTCTTATCTTTAGTTAAGAAAATCTTATCCCTATATGCAGCTTACTCACTATGCCCCTGGGCATTGATATAATTTTTCTCTCCCCCAACCACTCCATCTCTTCATTATTCCATTACCTCCTTCAAACTCTCATGCAAGATTCACTATCTTAATAAAGCTCTCTCTGGCTAATTTTGCTAGGCTCTGGGCACTCCCTTTATTCTGTCCTTTTAGTTCTTATTCATTTACATTTGTGTAAAATAGGAATTCTCAATTTATTTACTTAAGAAAGAAAATGGTCAGATGGAGACATGATCCACAAGACTGGGAACTTCCTAAGGGACCATGTGCTTTCCATTAGATTGAAGGTTCCCAGGAACAGAGACTATGGGTTCTTCTCTCCTATTAGCTGAGGAACTCCCTAAGGGGCAGACTCCACCTTCCTCCATATCTCTCCATAGTGCTAGTACAGAGCTCTATAGACCATGGGTGGGCAACAGTGATATTGAATGTTTGAGAAACAATTTTTGGACTAACCTGGGGGACAAGGAATAGGTTCAGGGCTGCCCTGGGGACAGCTATGGCCAGAAGGGCAGAGATTTCCTGTGACTCCATCAGTGGGGTTGGGGAGGAAGGCTCCTCTGGTGCAATGGAATCCTGCATTGCAGGGCCCAGAAGGTTGGGCCAGTCCAGGCACAGGGCAATACATGCCTGTAGGGAAAGTTGAAAGGAAGAACTGGAGTTGTAAGAATAAAATTCGTGTCCTGTTAGATTAAGGATTCTCTAAATCCAAACACTACCTCTCTACCTTATTGGTACTCTTGCCACTTAGGATTCAAACAATAATTAATTATTTATTTTCCTATTGTTTCAGTCATGTCCAACCCTTCATGACCCTATTTGGGATTTTTTTTTTGTCAAAGATCTTGGAGTGGTTTGCCATTTCCTTCTCCAGCTCATTTTACATTTGAGGAAGCTGAGGCAAGCAGGTTAAGTAGCTTGCCCAGGGTCATACAGCTAGTAAGCATCTGAGGACAGATTTGAATTCAGGAAGAGGAGTCTTGACTCCAAGTCCACTGTATGACCTAACTGCCTGTCTTATTCTATTTAGACTGTTGATAATAATTTGTAACATAGCCTTAGTTTTTTCTTTCTTGTGTTTGGATCAGCTAGGTATGTGCTTTCTTATTTTCTCTCATGAAGTCAAATACCACTCCACTACCTAGCTGCTCTAATTATTTATTTAGTGTTTGTCATATCATCAGAAATCCCACACAAGCTGCTTATTTTCCTCCTGATTTACTTTCTGTCATACTCCACCTACACACGAGTAGTTTTGCCTCTCTTAGGAGGATTCTACCCTGAGGCAGACTAGAAAACTGGTGCGTTTTTGCTCTAGAAGTCCCAGGCACGTTGCTCACTTTCCATCCAGGTTGCTCTCTGACCTGCTCTATTGTTTCATTGGCTGCCTACTTTCAGGTGGATACCTCCCTTTCATCTTGTCTTTAATGTGTTATCTTCCCCCCAATAGGATGTAAGCCTCTTAACAGGAGGAACAGTCTCGTTTCTTATTTTCTTAATCTTAGTCCTTCACCCAGTGCCAGGCACATAAAAAGTGCTTAATAATTTATCTATCTGTCTGTTTGTCCATCTTTCTCTATCTACCCACCTATCTACCTATAGGTACTCTCTCTGTCTCTGTCTGTCTCTGTCTCTCTGTCTCTCTCTCCCTCTTTCTGGTGCTTACATGCTTTCCAGCCTAAAGTGTAGTACAGAAAAGCCTTTAGACTTGGACCTCATTTCAAGTCTGGCCTCTGCCATATTATCGATGTGAACAGAGAGGCAGTGTGCCTTAGCAGAAAGAATACTGTTTCTTAGACACAACCCTCCACCGCCCATCTCCATGCCTTTGCACTAGCTGTTCTCCCATGCCTGGAGAGCTCTGCTCCCTCACTTCTGCCTCTTTGCTTTCCTGGCTTCCATACAGACTCAGTTTAAATCCTACCTTCTACAAGAGGCCTTTCCATGTCCTTCTTAGTTGCTAGTGCCTTCTCCTATGAGATTACCTTCCTCCTATTGTCTATATCTTGTATGTACCTAGTTATTCACAGTGGGGTCTTCCCCATTAGACTTGTAGCTCCTTGAGGACAAGACCTGTTTTTGCTTTTCTTTGCATCCCCAGTTTTTCCCACAGTATTTGGCACATAGTAAGCTTTTAGCAAATGTTTGTTGACTGGCTTGGAGTCAGGGAGACCTGAGTCCTGAGTTCAAATGCTGCTGTTCATACTATTGATACCACTATTGATGGGGAAGTCACTTAAGTTCACTTGATAAGTTCCTCATCTGTGAAATGGGGATAATAATACTTGTAGAACCTCCTTCACAGGAGGAGGCTTTCATGAGATAATATACAGGGTGTCCGAGAAATCTTAGTGAGAAATGTTAAGATCTTTAAAATTTTAATAAACTCAAAACTGCATTGAATTTTTGGGACACCCTGTATACTAAGCTTTGTAAATGTGAAACCGTTATCTGAGTGTTAGTCATTATTATCATGGCCAGTTAATTCAACCTGCCTGAGCCTCTGTTCCCTCATCTGCAAAACAAGAATATTAAAATTAACAGTTCTACTTCATAGGCTTTTTATGAGGATGAAACGAGGTCATGTGTACAGAACATAGGCTCTCTCTGTATGTATGTGTATGTATATATATATATATATATATATATGTATGTATGCAGGTATATGTAAAATTGTATGATAGTAGGGCTAACTCTACTTTAATTGACCAGGATAATACTGTCCCCTACCTACAGGGTTAATAAAGACAAAATGAGGCTGAGGGTCTTCTCTGTCCCTCTTACCTGGATCACAGGGGATGCAGTCAGATAGCAGGTCCCTTCCTGAGGACTGTAGGTCCCTCTGGGGCAAGGGAATTGGGAGGCTGAGGCCGTGGCAGAAGGACAATAGTGACCAGCAGGACATTCATTCCCAACCAAGGAGGAAGAATTTTCTGGGCAGAAGAAACTACATAAGGGAGAGAAGAGAGAATATTCTTCCAAGCTCATCGCCAGCTTAGGGAATGCCTGTGGAGAGCTGAAGTGTTCTGTGGAGTCTAATGCCACTGTACGATTTGGTACAGAGACGATATGTTTGAGTAAGGCCTTAATGGCAGTTTTTGGGGTTTGTTGATCAGCTGGGGAACAGTTCTCTATTTCCAGGCAGGAAAGGATAAGCTTATATTTCAGTGAGAAGAGAGAGAATTGATGTTGTGAGGAGTTCTTTGCCATCCACCATACAGACTGTGTGATATTGGGATACACTGCCAGGGGAACTTGTGACATTTTCTTCCTTGAAACTTTTTAAAGAAAGAGAAAACTACTCCCTGCCCCAGGATGGTATAGATGTATGAATGGTAGCCTTAAGGACTTCTGGTACCATTTCTATGGATGGTTTGTAAAAAGAAGGGCTGACTTTTGGGAATTTTGGTAGTGAATGGGGTGTCAAGTTGAATTATCCATTTTTTTAAAAGGGGAATGGGGACAAATAAGGTAACATTCTTTTATAGTATTTTTCTTTCCTCTCCTCCCTTAACATGGTGGATAGGACATATCCTAATTAGCCCAAAGATTCCTCCCAAAAGTATGGCTGCAGTAGCAAAAGCCTAGCGGAGACCAAGCCTTTCCCTGATTGGCTGAGAGTGAGCCAGGACCTATTTGGGTGAAATACAATTTGGCAGTTGAGGATGAATTGGCATGGAGAGGAGAAGAGTGAAATGGGCGAGAAAGAAATGCCATTGTGCTAGATGAAAAGAGCATGTGAGAGTATGAATCTCATGCCTAGGGAATCATGGGGACAAGCTGTTTCTGAAAAACTTCAGCTAGAAAATAGCTTAGCAAATTTAGGTCTAGATATAATTTTAAAAGCATATTTTCTCTCCAATATCTTTGGCTTTTTTGGGGGGAGGGGAAAGGCAGGGAAATTGGGGTTTAGTGACTTGCCTAAGGTCAAACAGCTAGTAAGTGTTAAGTCTCTGAGACCAGATTTGAACTCAGATCCTCCTGACTCCAGGTTCGGTGCTCTATTCACTGCACCGCCTGGCTGTACCTTTTCTCCATTATTTTAAATCCTATTCTTGGTATTTATGTATAGGCATACCTCATTTTATTGCACTTCACTTTATTGTGCCTCACAAATATTGTGTTGTTTTTTTCTCTACAAATTAAAGGTTCTTGGAAACCTTGTGTTAGGCAAATCTATCAGGGTCATTTTCAAACAGTACAAGCTCATGTTGTGTTTGTGTTACCTTTCAGCCATTCTCACATTTCACACTTTTTTCATTATTATTATATCTGTTACAGTGATCTGTGAACAATGATCTTTAATGTTCCCATTGTAATGGTTTTGTGGCATCATGAACCCCGCCTGTATGAGATGGCCAACTCAATCCATTAATGTTGTCTGTGTCCTGATTGTTCCGTCTACTGGCTCTTTCCTCCATCTTTCTCCCTCTCCTCAGGCCTCCCTGATCCCTAAGACACAATATTAAAATTGGGCCAATCAGTAACCCTACAATGGCTTCTAAGAATTCCAGTGAAATGAAGAGCAGATGAATGTGGCAGACTTCATTGTCTTGTTTTAAGAAATTGCCACAGTCACCCTAACCTTCAGCAACCACCACCCTGATCAGTCAGCAGCTATCAGCATCAAGCTGAGACCATCAAGCAGCAGAAAGACTCCAACTCACTAAAGGGTCAGAGGATGGTTAGCATTTTTATAGCAATAAATTTTATAGTAAAAATATCAATATTTTATAGTAATAAAGTATTTTGAAATTAAGTTATATACATTTTAAATGTTTTAATTTAAATATAAATTTATACTTATACAAATAACTTTTAAATATAAATATAAATAAATTCAAATATAAATAAATTTATATAAAATAAATTAAATATATTTTAAAATATAGCCCTATTGCACACTCAATAGACTATAGTATAGTATACACATAACTTTGATATGCATTGGGAAACAAAAATTTGTTTGACTCACTTTATTGTGATATTTGCTTTGTTGTGTTGGTCTGAAACCGAACCTCCAATGTTTCTGAGATATGCCTATGTTTTTATTTTTTCCTCTTGTAAACACACAAACAGAAAACTACTACTGTGTTCTTGAGCCTGGGACAGTAGGAGTAAGAAGGAAAACAGGCAGGGAGATTAGGAGCCAGGATAGCAACTGGGGATGTAGAGGACAGTAACTATCAGTGCTTACCCCTGGGGACACGGCTTACAGTTGCTCTGGGCTAGGAGAGGGTTGTAGGAGCCTGCCAAGCAGACCTGAGGGGCCACACTGGCTCTAGGGCAGAAATGTCCTGCAAGGGAATCAGGCAACAAGGACATGAGAAATCAGCATGGGGCTCCACTCCTTACATCCCTCCAAAGACCCTAGAGACCTAAGGCTGGTGCTTAGGTACAAGGTTTTCCCAGGGGGCAGTCATGCCTTCAAGCCTGATTTCCTTCTTTTCCAGATGGGGCAGGAGAAGCAATGATTGAAATTTATTGAAACTGAGGAGAGGGACTTTGCTGGCCTGTGCTGGGGCAGGTGTCCCACCCAGTCTGGGTTCTAAATCAAGCCTTTGGAGATACTAGACTGTCATGGTGGAGAACAGTTACCTGTGGGGCAGGGACCACCCCTCTGGTCCCCGAGGGAGCTGTTGGGGATGATCGCTCCCCCTAGGCAGAAATAACCTTCGCTGCATGGACCAGATGGGGTTGTGAGGCCTGTGGTGTTGCAGTAATGTCCAGGGGGGCAAGGAGAACAGTCGGCCTGCAGGGAACACCACCAGCAGCACTTATGCGGTTACTCACCTCTCCATGACCCACACTAATCAAAGGGAAGAGCATCCCAGACAGCTGATAACCACATAGTCATCTGTATTTGTTTTAGCAATTCAACCTCCCCACCCCTCAAAACCTACCCTTTGTGTTGGATAAAAAGAATTTAGGCAGCTAGGGGGTATAATTTAATCAGGAAGACATGAGTTCAAATTCTGCTTTAGATACTTACTAGCTATATGTTCCTGGGCAAGTCACTTAACCCTTGTCAGTCTTAGTTTCCTCATCTATAAAATGGGACAATAATAGCACTTACCTCCCAAGGTTACTCTGAGGACTGAATGAGAATATGTTGTGCCCTATATAAAGGCTAGCTATTATTACTATCTTGGGTTATGGTCCAATTTTTTTCAATCATATGTGACTCTTAGTGACCCTTTTTGGGATTTTCTTGTCGTGGTTTGCCATTTCCTTTTCTAGCTCACTTTACAGATGAGGAAACTGAGTGACTTGCCCAGGGTCATATAGCTAGTAAGGTTCTGAGGCTGCATTTGAACTCAGATCTTTCTGATGCCTGGCCCAGCGCTCTAACTACTGTGCTACCTGGCTAGGTCATTCTAATGGGTAGTGGGGCATTAAAAAATCTGCTTCTATTGAGCTGCACATTTTCACCCAGATAATTAAGAGTTGATGGTGTTAAGTCCATTGCAGGTTGGGTTATCCTAGAACCCTGAGAGGAGCAGTAGTTTTTGCTCTCTGGCAAGCTAACCTGCTAGTCATGTTCCTCTGGGGAGAGGGAGCCCAGAGGGAGTGCTTTGGGGACTGGAGCTCTTTACACATTTGTGGCTCTGGCAGGGATTTCCTCCATCCCCTGAACATTACCCACTTTTCAGCGGGGGAAATGAGATTTTTCCTCTGTGTCATCCAGAGCATAAACAGGAATTAAGTCTTTTGTGGTTCCTCCTCTGGCCCTTTGCAGAACGGTGGTTAAACTGGTTCAGATTGAAAACCAGCTGATTAACCAAATCTTGTTCTTCCCAGGGCCATCACCTGGTTTGAGTAACAACACATGAAGAAGCCCTATTGCCTCTTAATTCTCTGAGATCCTCTCGGCGTCTCCTGGCTTTTGTCTTGCATCTCTTCATGGTCTTTCCCCTAGCTAAGCATACTCAGCTCTACATCTAGGATTCCACCATCATCTAGTCCAATCCCATTGTTTTACAGAAAGGGAAACTGAGACCCAAGTGGGGCATGTTACTGGAATAAGATCTCATAGCCATTAAGAGGAAGAGCTGGATCTCATCCTACCCTGTTTCTAGGACCTGGGCTCCTTTGGTTTACTACCCTTTGCAGACTCCCTGGGACCCCAGAGAGGTGGATAACTTACATGTGACTAATGGAGAATGTCCAAATAATGAAAAGCTCTATTCAGTAAATGAGGAGTTGAGGCCCATAGTCCTGGGTTCTTAGCCTCTGTAGAAATGTTTAGCTGGAGTCTCAAACTCTTAGGATACCATTGTTCGTAGTATTTAGAACAGAGCCCTCATAACCCAACCTGGCCCCCTCCTCAGGCCAATCGTCTTCCTACCTCTGAGCTTAGCTTGATTCTCCGGCTGAAGGTGCCCAGAGGACAAGGTTGGGGTGAAGCAGAGCCTCTGGGACAGTAGTGCCCTTGAGGGCAAGGACCAGCCTCACCTGGAAAGGAGAAACAAGGTCATCCTGACAGCTGGTAAGAGCCAGGGCCACCTCAGCTCCTGCTCCCCTCTTTCCCCTACTGAATATTAAAGATAAGCAAACTCCTGGGTGTGGGAAAGAAGTGAGGTACAGCAGAAAGAACCCAAGAGTCAGAGTCTGGGATCTGTCATTAACCAGCTGTGTGACACTGGGCAAACACGTCACCTCAGTCTCCTTATCTATAAAGCAATGGGTCTGGGTGAGACTCCTTCTTCTGACATTCTCAGTACCCTTTTGTACCTTATTAAATGGTTTAACAACATGAATAAACAGGCTATAATAACACCTACCATTTATGGTTTAAGGTTTTCAAAGTATTTTACAAACATTATCACATTTGAGCCTCATGATAATCCTGTGAGGTAGTAGCCATTATTCTCCCTGTTTTACAGATGTGGGAACTGAGTCCAGGAGACTGAAAGTCACACAGCTAATACAGTATCCAAGGTAGGATTTGAATTCAGACTTTTCTGATTCCAGGTCAGGCGCTCTACCCACTATGCCACCTGGCGGGCAAACAAAGACATTTTTCTTAACAGGGGGACCTGTTCAGTTGGAGGGGATGTAGAAGTGGTGGTAATGGGACCTCCTTTGCTCAAAACAGGAGAAATTTTTGGTGACCTGGAAGTAATTTATATATTTATTATTATCAAAGCTAAGAGTGATAATTAAATGATCTCTTCATTAAACTTTATTTTGTTTTCAATTCTGAATTCTCTCCCCCAGCCACATTGAGAAGTCAAGAAAAACAAAATCTATTGTAAATAAATGTCTCTCTGTATTGTATATGACTAAACAAGTTCAAAGTCAAGAAAAATAAATTCCCCACAAGCTAAAAGATCTCTTAAGACTCTCTGTTAGCCATAGGTTATGCTGTAATCAATGGGTCATTTGAAAGCCTGCCCCAGGAAGCTGCCCTCAGGATTATCATTTCTCTTCAACATAATCATCTTGTGGGATAGTCAGTGCCTCAGGGATGCTTTACCCACCTTCCCTTCCTATTGGCTTAGATTGGAGTCCCTTCCATGGGCCAGGCTCCTGGAGAGCTTGAATCATTGCACAGCACAAGAATGTAACCCATGTTCTATTCTTTTCTGTCTTCTCTTTTCCACCCCTCCCACATGCTGATTGAGACAGTAGAACAACAGGATGGAGATCAGGAAGAAAGAGCATTTAGACTGGGCCTTTGGGACCCTCCCACCCTGTGATGAGGGCAGGGAGTTAGTGAGTACAATGAAGTGAGGGTATGAGGTAAGCTTTCTAAAACCCAGAGAGCCTGGTGACAGAAGCTAGAAGAGAAGCTAGGAGGAGTTCTTTCTCAACATTCTGTTGAGGGTCTGCCTTACATTTTGCTTTCAAGCCTGGGTGGGGAGGAAGATTTGGGTAGGAAGAGGAATTGTGACAAAAAACAGAAACAACAACTTTCCCCAGCCCAAAGAGAAGACTTCTCTCCCAGGAAGGTTCTGGTTTGTCAGGAGATCCATTCAGTGGACAGTCTGGGAACACTGAGGGTCCACTGGGATGCAGATGCTTTGAACAGAACAAGTTCCCTGGTTCTCTGTGCTATGGGTGAGGGGTGGCCTTGCCTTTCATCAACCAGGAAGCTAAGATGACTGTGTGCTAGAAGAAAGGCCATAGTACCTTCTGTGCCAGGTTCTGGGTTTGGCCACCTTGATCCTCCTGGGCAGAAGTAGCCTGCCCAACACTCTCCACTCACATCTGTGGCATTGGTCTTCAGGCAAAATTTGCCCTTATCACAGACTCTGCATTCCATCAGGCTGCTTAACCCGGGCACAGGACTGTAGGTACCTGCGGGGCATGGCTGCCAATCTTCTCCTGTCCCTTCAGGACAATAGAAACCTGTAGAGGTGTAGGGATAAGAATAGGGGTGGGGAGAAGAAGGAAGAAGTGAGGCCAAGATGCCCAGCTTGGTTCAGACTTTTTCTGGGCTAGGCCTGGTACAGGCCCTTGGTCCTCTGGCTTTGACTCCCTTCAGTAGGATTCCTGCCCCCATTCACAGGTTATCTTACTGGGGGAAGGTGGTACTAAGTAGAGAGTAGTAGGGAGGCCTGAGTTCTAGTTTTCTGTCTTCCCTTCCCCCTTTATCCTTGGACAAATCATGACACCCTTCTCTCTAACATCTCTGGTAAAACAGAGGCAATGATACCTATTCCTCAAAGAGGTTGTGGGGCTAAAATAATAGATACTATGAAGACAGGATCATGGACTTAGAGCTGGAGGGGACCTGAGGGACCATGATGTTCAGCTCTCCTATTTTACAGATGAGAAAACAGACTCCAAGGAGATTAAATAACTTGTGTAAGTCACACAGCTGGCAAGTTTAAAATGTGACATTTGAACCCAGGTCCTCCTGGCAGATGTGAAAACACTCTGCTAGCAAAACGTTTATAAAACACAGGGCTTATTTAAGATTATTATTTCATCATTATTATTTCATTTAAGATTATTATTTCATTCAGAGCTGCTGAAATTGTCTCTCAGGAATATTGTTTTCCTGAGCTCCTTTCCTCGACTGCTCCCCAAATCCTGGAGTCTTTTCCAGTCATCTCAGTCTATATCTTGCCACTGGACCCAGATAATCCTGGAGGAGAAAGTGAGGCTGGTGACTTTGCACAGCCCTGCCTCACTTGAATCCAATTCACTTGCAAGACATGACATCACCTTCCTGATGTTATTGGTCATCTTTGAGGAGGAAGGATAAACAACAATCTGAAATCCTAAAGAGTAAACACTGAAGGCAGAACATCATTAGAGGGAAGCAAGAGAAAGGTGGGCTATGGATGGTTACAACCTCATGCTCCCCCTGCCACTTATCCCCTGCCAGGTAGACGCCAGGACACTCACCTCGTGGGCAGAGCTGTGGCTTCTGACCTGGGACGCAGTATTGGCCACTAGGACAGATGCGACATTCTGCTGAATTTTTAAAAGGAATGTAGGAGCCAAGGGGGCAAGAGGTGGGGTACTTCATTTCCTGGGAACAGAAGTATCCAGTATAGCAAGGACCCCCATCTGTGAGATAGACCAGGAGAGCCTCCTCAGTGCAGTGAAACCTGGAAGAGCACGAATGGAATTAAAAAGGAGTTTAGCCAGACTAGGCCCATAGACTGGGTACTTCTACCTTTAGGGCAGCCCAGGGCAAGGAAAAGGGAATGACTTACATCTGGGGCTTAGAAGTCTCACCATCTCAGTCCAACTAGTGAATGTTTAGGGTGGGAAGGGAACCCTTTAAATGAGACTTGGGGCTTTGGACAATCCACTCCAAAGTGATCTGCTGATTCCCTTTGGCCTGATCTCATCTTCCTGATCCCTGCCATAGGAATCTAGAGTAGGGGAATGGGGTCAGTTTTGAGAAGAGGAATGCTAACCTGAAATGCTTGACACTCTAACCTGCCTAGGAAATGACTATGTTTTATTGCTACACACAAATCCTTTGAAAATTAGGTGCAAACACATTAAGCTCCTCTATCACTTGCCTAAACGTGGTTCTTGGAGACCCTCTCAGGAATGGATCAGAAAGGACTAAGGTAGCTCTTTCTTTCATCTTGTTCTTAGGCCTTTGGTTAGAAATGACTTAGAGTTCATTTCTGCTCTGATCCTAGGACTGAGGAGAAAAGAAGATACTTACTTCAGGTTACAGGGTCTGGTGAGAGCTAGCTGGCTGCTGCTGTTACAGGAAGGGCCCCCAGTGCAGGCTTGGCACCCATCTAGGTTCCTGTTCCCTTCCTTGGACCATGTACCTGGTGGGCATGGGGCTGGCCTGGGAGTCCCTGCAGAAATCAGTGAGTCAAAGAAGAAGGATCTAGACAACTGGAAATCTCTTTAGAGAAAGAGTCGTTTGTGGAATGGAAGTTTTGTCTTAGACCAGGGAGGAGTTCATACCTTTTTTGGTTATCCTATATCCCACATGTGTCTAGTAAAGTGTCTGGACGCCTTTTCAGAATAATATCTTTAAATAATTAAAGGAAACATTAAATTTCAGTTAGGAGTTAGCAAAAACAAAGATGTGATTCCTCTGACCCTTCATCACAGACTTCCTGAAATCTGTCTATAGTTGGGGTCCATAGACTCTGGGTTACGAATCCCTGACTTGGTTATTTTTTCTTTTATAACTTCTCTTCTCTTTTCCTTTTCCCCTTTGCATTTTCCTTCTCTATGTGTATTGACTGTGGGCAGAATTCTTTCTTGAACATTGTGGGAGAAGGAAAGTCCATGTACTTCAAAAACTGTCTGGTTCAGCAGACAAAATAGATACATGTGGAAGCAGGGTTAGTAAATAATAATTTAGCTAGTAGGGACAAAGCATAAACCATGGAATGAGGGCAGAGGGAGGGGGTGAGAAGAATTAGGTCAAATCAGCCAAGAAAATTTTCCTGGAGATCAGTTTTGAGTGTATTTTTTGGGAGGAGGCCTGGCAGAAAACCAGAAAGTAGGGCATCCCAGGTGGCTCCAATGAATGGCCTGCCTGAAGACCAAACATGCACAGCCATACTTCATTTAATAGGTACTTAATAAAGGCTTTTGGATAATAAGATAATATTTGGATATTTGAAAGAAAGGCTGATGGTCCATATAGCCACACCTTTGCCCAATGGCTACAGAGGCATTGCCAATCTTCTTCATCAGAAACCTCTTTCCATTTGGTCCTAGGAAGGGTGTTGTACCTGTGGGACAGTAGTGCCCTGGGGGGCAGAGAAGGCCTAGCACCCCATCTGCAGGATTCTTCACAGAGGCTCCTTCTTTGCACCAGTGACCTTCACAGCAGTCACCTAGGAAAGATAACATCCCCAAGCTCTGTACCTTGCTGCTTTCCTCTCTTCTTTACTATATTGCACACCAATGGAGACTGTAACAAGCTCTACCCATCACTCTCTATCTGAAAATTCAGACCTGGCTGCTCTTCTCTCTTTATCTACCATGGAGGAATTCTAACATCCCTCAATTCACTTCTAGATCAACATAGTTCATCAATGAAAAGAACACTAGGAATAAAGTTGAAAGACTTGGCTTCAAATCCCACCTCTAACACTGTTTCATCTTGGGCAAATCATAACCTCTCTGGGCTTCAGTCTCCTTGTCTGCACTAGCTGACCTTTGAGATTCCTTCTAGCTTTAGAACTATGACCCTATGAGGCATCAGACCCTTCCAGGGATCTCTAAGGGAGAGAGGGAAGTGCCTAAATTCTGGCAATGCGTTTCCCACTAAAGAATCCTCATGCTCTGGCAAGACCTATATAAACTGATGCAAAGTAAAGTGCAAAGAACCAGGAGATAATTGTGCATATTTAACAGCAATGTTGTAATGATGATTAACTGTGAAAGACTTGGCTGCTCTCTGATCAGTGCAATGATCCAAGAAAATTCCAAAGGTCTCATGGTGAAAAAATGCTGTCCATTTCCAGAGAGAGAGAGAGAGAGAGAGAGAGAGAGAGAGAGAGAGAGAGAGAGAGAGAGAGAGAGAGAGAGAGAGAGAGAACTGATGAACTCTGAGTTCAAATTGAAGTGTATTTTTCTCACTTTTTAAAATTCTCCCTGCAATATGGCTAATATGGAAATGTTCATGATTTCACATGTATAACTGGTATGTTGCTTGCCTTCTCAGTGAGTGGTAGAAGGAAGGAGAGAATTTGGAACTCAGAATTCAAAAAGAAAAGAATGTTTAAAAAATAATATTTTTTTAAAAAGCAGAGAATCCCCATGCTCAAGGCCAATGAATCCATCCATTATTGGTGAGGAGGAAGAAGAGGAGAAAAGGATTGAGGCTTTAAGGCTCGGCTTGTGTAGAAATTAATGGTTGTGAGGGCCGGCTTTTTGTTCAGCCATTGAACTTCACATGGGAACTAGCAAATAAAAACTTTATCTTGTGGGTAATTAAAGACCAGTTTTTTTGGTAGGCAGAGAAGTCTTCAGTACCTCTCTGTATGAGCCCCTGGGAGATGAAGGAAATGAGTGAGTCTTTAAAAAAAATATCATTGTTTCTCTTCCCCCGGAGGAGAAGCTCTCTTGAAAGATTGTGATGTATCTGGGACACTTGTGTTTGGAAAAAGAGAGAGATGGATGGGACAGGAGAAGAAAAATGGAGAATACAGTAAAGACAGCTGGCTGGTACCATCTCTGGTGAGTAGGTGCCTCCTTTGCTATTGGTTCTGCCAACACAGTATCCACTTATCAGCCCTCCAGGGAAGAGTCTGGCTGGAACAAATTAATGATTGTGAAGTTTTTTTTTTCTCTCCAGGAAATCTGATAAAGGATAGGAGATATGATAAAGGCCAGCAATGTGATCTGTCTCTTCTTTCCCCTCCTCCTGCTTTTCTTAGCCTTAGAGGGCAGATATTAAATCTAAAAATCTCCAGCTTTTTACAGTTACATTTGTAATTTCTGTTTGAGTTAGTACTAAGGCTGACTTGCTCTAGATAAAGATTTGACCAATTAAAACTGTTTCTGATCTGTGTGCCTCCTTGTTGTGAGGAGGAAACCAGGGAAAAGAGTGCATACAGTAATGGCAAAGCAGATAGGGAAAATTAAAAGTAGGTATTCTGTTTAAATTATCAGTAAGAAGAGTAAATCTCTCTGGTTGGAGCTTAGGAGCCAAATGAAACAGACTCTTATTGATTTCCTATTTTTATAAACCTCCCAAAGTGGGGCAAGCATGGATCCAGGTCTTCTTCCCTGGGAACGAAAAATAACAGATGGTTGTTTGGTATAGGGGCCAGGCACTATTGTCATTATATTCTCTTCTCCACAGTTTTGCTTCTTTCATGAATAGAAAAATCCCTCTGTGAGGGTGGAGTTGAGGATATAGACTAGAGACTAGGTTATACCCAGTGGGAGGAGAGTGGCTGGTCAGGGCTCCTGTTTTTGGGAGGTGGTCAGAGAAAAGAGTGAGCATCCTTCTCTTTCTGTACTAGCTTAGTAGAGATACTTTTCTATTTCTACAAAACAACCCTCCCATATATATTTTACATTCCCATTGGAGCCACCAAATAAGGCCTTCCTCTAATTTGATCTTAGGAAGTTAAAAATATCACAGAATTCCATAAAATCATGGATAGAATTGGAAGAGGCATTGGAAATATTTAGTCCAGCCCCGCCCAACTCATGTTACAGATTGAGAAACTGTAGCTCCAAAATCAGAAACAACATATAAGAGGTCATATGACCAGTAGTTAACCCAGCCACTAAGTAGGTCTTGGGAGATCTCGGTGGTTACAAGGCTGTTGAAAACAGGAATGAATTTCCTAGATAGGCTGTGGAGTCTTTTTGGAGATGTTGAGGGTGAACAAATACAATCCTGCCTAAAAGGCAGGTGGAGGGGATAAGGTAACCTTTGGAAGATTTTTCAGCCCAAAGATCCTATTATGAGATATTTGTAGACCTTTGTAGTTCAGTCTTCAATTTTTTAAAAATTTCTATTTTAAAGACTTAGAGATTGTAAAGCAAAGATTTAGAGTTGAGCCTTTAGAGGTGGTTCAATCTCCTTTGTTTTGTAGATGAGGAAACTGAGTCCCAGAGGGGCTGTTTGTGGTTTCTTCAAGGTCTCAAAGGAAGAGACAGAGGTAGGTGGCATCTGGGTACCAGAGCTGACTCTTAAGTTCTGCTTTCTTTCCACTACACCAGGCTGCCTCCCTATATCATTCCCTTTGCCCGTCTCCCCCTTACCCCTACCTTCCCCACTCTTCTTTTGTGCTAGTTGTTTTTGTACCTGTTGGAGTTGACAGCCCAGCCAAGGCACAGTATTTCCCAGCTGGGCACAACTGACACTCAGTGACGCCCTTCAGTCCCTGCCGGGGTCCATAGGTGCCTACTGGGCAACTATTCTGTCTGCTCCAGGTTGTGCCCAGTGGACAATAAAATCCCTGAGGACATGGGTAGAGGTGAAAGTCTTTGACTGGTCCTGGCCTGGAGTCACAGTAATAACCTACAGGGAAGGGAGGGAAGGATAAATGAGAAAGGTTCCACCAGGGGACATCAGTAGCCTCTCCATATTCAGAGAAGTCAATGATAACAATAATAATCCCAGGAGTTTATTCTTTCACAAACAGGTCTTTTATCCATTTGTGAAATGGTCCATAGAACATCAAAGATACATGAATTACATAATAACAACTTGTCCCAAGACTCTGTCTGAACTTCATCAAAATGATGAGAATGAGAACCATAATAATAAAGTCACAATTTTTTAAAATAGAGCTTTACAGTTTATAAAGCAATTCCTCACATGTTATTTCATTCACCCTACTGTGAAGTAGGCAGGGCATTACCACCCCCATTTTACAGATGGAAGAACTGAGCTCCAGAGAAATTAAGTGGTTTTTCTCAAGGTCATAGAACCAGTAAATGTCATCAGGGCTGGGACTAGAGTCTGGATCTTGCACCTCCTACTCTAGGATTCTCTCTACTGCATCCTGGGTTGTAAAGATAAGGAATCATCAGGTTTTGAGGAGGTAATAATGGGTAGGAGCCTGGCAGCTTTGGAGCCCTTGACACCTCCAAAGTGCTGTTCTCACATCTGTTTAATGAGCTAGCCAGGATGCCTTTTCAGTAGGGAGATAAAGGCCAGACTGGTACTTTGGAGATGAATCAACGTTCTAGTGGGATGAACTACGTTGTTGTCCAACATAAATCTGCACCTGTGTATTGGCGATGGGCAATGCCCACTGGGGTTTTGGCCCAGATGCTCACTCCTGCTTGTGCACAGCTGGCCAGCCCCTTCCAAGGGAATCCTATCCAATGATGGTATTATTTTGAACACTGAAATAGTCAGAAGCTCCTCTGCCACGTGCTGAGACAAAGCCACATTTGGAAGAGACAAACTGGAGCATGTCCAGAAGAAGGCAACACTGGATAGGGGAAAGGACAGAAGATTGTCCTATGAAGAACATTTGAAAGAAATGAGGATACTAAGGATTAGGGGCAATTGAGTAGTTGTCTTTAAATATTAGAAGGGTTACTATAAAGAAGAGGGAGTAGACTTGTGCCTCAGATGGAAAAACAGACAAACATTTGGTTATAAGTTATGGGGAAACAGGTCTAGGAATTAGAATTGACCAGCAAAAGAATAGGTTGTCTAATGATGGTGATATTGTCATATTGTGGAAGGGATTCCCAAATGGGGTAGGATGTCTCTAGGGACTTCTAAGATCCTATGAATACTTTGGACTACCTTGTTGATTTAGTGTTGGCAGCAGATAGTTGGGAAGGAAGGATTTCATGGTGATTTGTCTGAATGTTGCTTGCTCCCATCTTGCTCCCTCTCTCTCTCTCTCTACTTTCAGAGAGGCAGTCATTAATGTTGGTGGGGTTGAGGGTATTTGGTAGAAATTTGATCTCATTGTTCATTCCTTGGTCTCTCAGCCATTTACTGGGGCCATTTTCGCATCTGAGATCACCCATGGTGGTGGTATGCCAAGTAACAACAAAATAGAAAAAATGGTGTTCCTAAAAAAGCTCCCACTTTATCTGACATGATTTCATATATTGATTATTCATTCTTGACATCTCACCTGCTGGGCATTGTCCACTTGGAGCCTTGAGACCAGCATCTTTGCAGTAAAACCCTGATGGGCATGTGTGGCAACTAGAAAGTGCCACTTGCCCATGGATGCAGGAAAATGTCCCTGATGGGCAAGGGGTGGGCCTGTGAGATCCAGCAGCTGAAAATCAAAATGTGAGATGCTTAGAACAATTTCAATTTTGAAAGAAATCAGTGAGGCTGATAAGGGTTTAAGGCCAAGGGGTCAGCAGGAAGGTACTTGGACCTCACCTTAAACAGAGTGAATCTAAGTGTGAGTAGGTTGGTGGACCTTAGCTGGCCCAGGCAGTCCAATATCTTCTTAGTCGGAGGCACTAGAGGGGGTTACTTATTTCTTTAACCAGGTACCTGATTTCTATCTGCCCCAGAGAGATTGCTTCAAGCATGTACCTCTGATTATCCTATCCCTCTGCAAACAGCACCTCTCCCTCCCCTCCCCTAGAAAACAATAAAACCAATGCCCTCTAGCACCAAGTAGTCCAAAATATACCCCTCCTATGTAGCATGGGCAGAATAGCTAGAATTAAGACTATAATGCATGACTGGAGAGTTGACAAGGACTCAAGTATAATGCAGCAGATACAGGGCATGTACCATCTTTGCCTGTAACATGGCTCATGGACCCAAACCTCACTGGAGTTTAGCACTTTCCCCCTCTCACTCCTACCAACCCTTGGTCTTGGAACTGCTCCCAAGAAGTACAGTGGACAGATGGATGTTTCTATGACCTTTCCAACATCTATGCACAGAAGAGAAGAAGACACAGGCCAGAGGTCAAAACCATTCCATTCAAGATAGGAATGGGAAAGGGAAGAAGGAGAATTGAAGGGATTGGATGATTCACCAAACAGGGGGCTAAACACCAGTGATCACACAGAGCTATGGGAAATCTATACTCACGGCAGTATGTCCCTGCAGGGCAGAGGCCTCCGGTCACCCCATCATCTGGGTCTGGGACAACTGCACCTTCTGCACAGTAATAACCAGCCTGGCACTCTCCACTGACAGTAGACAGACCTAGGGCAAAGATAATGTGGACCAAGTGCTGGCCATTGATACTGCAGTAAAATAAGAGCGAGGAGGTTCCTTAAAACTGCTCTGGACAAGGAAGAAGGGATGAAACCTTTCTCCTGGAGGGCACCACAGAGAACACCTGGCTCTTACACAGAAATATTTTTGATATGTTTGGCACTGAATTAGAGAATCCAGGAGGGAAGGGAAGCAGGATATGGGTTAATGAGGGATAGGGAAACTTCAAGGTCTTCCATGGGGATCAGACCACTGTGGTGTGTCACTAAATGTTTAACAACCAGCTCTATGAAAAAAATGTACCCATGACACACTCTTCAGTTTAATTTGCTTCATTAACATTTTCTCTTTCCCTTTCTTAAATTTAGATAATCAACAGAACATAAATCAAGAGTTGCTTGCCAGTTTCTGAGGTGTCAGGTCATATTGAAAATTTAACAATTGATTCTCTGGTGCCTATTTGCACTAGGGCCAGTACACCACGGGATCTGGATATATTTAGGTACTCTAAGCTCCAGGCCAGAACCAGGGCTACTAGCTAACATTTCTTAATTTTGGTCCTAAGAAGAAGACTTGCCCATTCAAACTTGAGTAACCAATGAGAACAAAACCACCACATCTTCTGAGAGAAGGTGGGACCGACATCTTTCTTGGCTCTGGGAAAAGCACCCTGGGCACTAAACTCTCCACTTCCTTACTTTTTTCCCTTCTCAGCATTTTTTTTCTTTACCATCTTGTTCACACATTCTACAACTTGCTGGAATAAAGTCACCTTTTCTGCCAAGGTATATTAGCGATTACTGCACTTACACATTTCTATTTCATTTTACTGGGTAATCCAATTCATCCACCGCTGAAGTATTTGTTAAATGTCTGCTCTGTGCCTGGTAGCATGCTAGGCACTGAGGATAAAGAGACAAAAATGAAGCTGTTCTTGCCCTCATGGCGTCTACAGTCTAATGGAAGAGCAACAACAGACTGAAGTTTACATAAAATATACGTGGAATAAATACAAGGTAATTTGAGATGAATCATAGGATTTGGGGCTAGAGTTGGGGGGGGTGGAACATTTAGACTAACTTCCTCATTTTACAAATGAGGATCTAAGTGCTGCAGAGAGATTAGACCAAGTCTAGACAACCAATAAAGCAATAAATCAAGCCCTGATTAGTAGCGTTTGCCTATTTCTGAGTTATAAAGTCTAAAAGTGATAGAGCCGGGATTGGAACCCAGGTCCATTGACTCCACATCTTTTATTTCCTCCTGGTTTCACTCAACAGACTGAATATGAACATGATCCTCCAGGGCAGCCACCATGTCTAATCTTAAATGTGGCATCATGGAAAGAGTGCAGAATTTCTAGCCAGCTTTGGTTCATATCCTGGTCCTGTGCCTTGCTAGCTGTGTGGCCTGAGCAGTCACTTGACTTTCTAAGCCTCACTTTCCCCATCTTCAAAATGAAGGGATAAAATGAGAGGATTTCTCAGGTCCTTTCTAACTTAAATTCCTATGGCTTTGAACTCTCCTTCATAAGTAACATCTTTTGTGTGCCTAATAAATGCTTTTTTGCAAGAAGACAGATTCCCCTTACCAGAAGAATTGCAGTAAGAACCTGGGGAGCAAGGGATGGGCTCGGGGCTGCCCTCAGGACAGTAGGAGCCAGAGGTGCATTTCCCTCCAGTGGCAGTGGCTGGGCACAGACAGTTGGTACTAGTGTAATTATCTAGGTCAAAGGGGCGGGCAGCCCAGGCAGCCAGCACATAGAACCAGCCTGGAAGACAGGAAAAAGAATCAAGAGGTAGTGAGAGGCACAGAAAGACAAGCAATATAATATTATAACATCCTAAGCACTGTCTAACATGAAGTTCACATAGGCCATAGGATTTTCCTCTTCTCCGACCTACTAGAAACCATTTCAGAAATTTGGGAATTTTGGCCAGGGGAGAGTGTCCATCCTTCAGACTTAGAGGTTTGCCACATAATTACAGAGTCACAAGAGTCTAGGGGTGCTTTAGAGGCAAGACTGTCCATTTGCCCACATAGTCATCACACAGACCACATACAGACTACATCTGGGAGACATCGCGTATCTACTTTTCCTGGGAACTTCCTGGGGGAGGCAGGACTTACCAGCATCACACTTCCCAGATACTTGGATCAGATTCTCTTTCCCACAGTAGTAGCCAGGGGGGCAGGGCAGGCAGCTGTCCAGACTCTGGGTCAAAGGGTCTGGGTTGTAATAACCTCGGGGGCAAGGGAACTGAGTGGCATACTTTGTACCTGAGAAGTAAAGCAAGGCTCTACCTGTAATGTTAATGGGATATAAGATCTTCCCCTCCCCCCACACCCCCCATTAATAGGCCTCAAGAGGAGTCCAATAAGGGAAGCTTGCTTCTAGTAAGGCTTTCGCACCTTTTACTAATTTCTAATTAGGCGCTGACTGAGACATGAGGATTGTGATGCCTTCTAGCTCTGAAAAGTGTATAAATACAGTACTCTGAATGGGTATTTTGCTTTAGGGCCTTGCTTTTGAGAAGGATCTTGTGATTCCCTGGTTGAGATTCTGAAAGGCTGTATGTTCAGAATTCTCCAACTGCTCAGATGTAAAGGCTCTCTTGATCCAGAGATGTATGTAAAGTTTATAGCAATATTGCTTTGATTCAGGCAGTTAGAACCTTGTCTGTTGGCCTTTATTTCTCTATATTTTCTCTGAAGTTCAGGGTATTGACTTCTCCCCTGAACTAGTGAATGTAATTTAAAAAGATTGCTGACCCCTTAAATAGCTCTTTCCTAGTAAAGTGGATCTAAGAACCTGTGCTAGCAGCCATATTGGGTATGCCAATGTGGTTGCCAATAGACTACCCTAGGTTAGTGACCCTGGTCTCCAGGGCTAGAGGCCCCATCCCCTATAACCAGCCTCTTCCCCATCCTTTATTGACCTCTCATTCCTCCAGAGGTTTACTGGCACATGTTTAACAACTGACTCTCTGAGGGGAAAAGTGTATACAGGATACACTTTTGAGTTTAATCTATACTATTAACATTTTAACCATCACTTCCTTGAGTCTAGACAATCAGCAAAAAAATAAATCAAGCCTTAGGGCTTGTAGTACTTGCTTATTTCTGAGTTGTAAAGGCTCATACTAAGGTTTAGCAGCTGGCTATCCAGAGCCAGTTAGAGCTGATTCTAGGACACCCCTCTTTTTCCCTCCCCCCAACCCCAGTTCATAGTTAGCTTCTCCTTCAGAGAAACTATGGGGAATTGGAAAGGTAGGGAGAGGAAGGGACTCCAAAGCTCACTGTTCCTTGTGCCTCTCTCTCTTTCCCTTGGCAAATCCTAGAACATATTATTTTATTTTTAAATTCAACTTTGTTTTATTTTCAGTTCTGAATTTTATCCCTCCCGCCTCCCCTTGCCTCCACCCATTGAGAAGGCAAGAAAACATAACCCAAATACATATAGTAAAGCAAAATAAATTCCTGCTTAACTCATGTACAAGAAAGAAAGAGAAAGTAAAGAAGAAAGAAACTCTAGAAAATAAAATGGGCTTCAATCTGGACTCGGAGTTTATCAGCTCTGTTTGGAGGTGGGTAGCATGTTTCATGTTGAGTCCTTTGGAATTTGGCTGGTCATGGTGTGGATCTGAGTTCCTAAGTCTTTTGAAATTTGTTTATCTTTACAATATTATTGTTATATAAATTATCCTCTTGGTTCTTCTCACTTCCCTTTGCATTAGTACATAAAAGTCTCCCTAGGTTTTTCTGAAACCAAGCCCTTCCTTATTTTTAATAGAATAATAGTATTCCATGGTATTCATATACCATATCTTGTTCAACCATTCCCCACTTGGGGAGCATCCAAGTTTCCAATTCTTTGCTGCCATCTGAAAAGCCACTCTAAATTCTTTTGTGCATATAGGTTCTTTTCCTCTTTCTTTTGCTGAGATTTAGAGCTAGTAGTGGTATGATTGGGTCAAATCATATGCCATGTGCTTCTCTCAGCAGGGTTCTTGAGTCTGACATGATTGTATTCTCTTTCTTTCTTAAACTTATGCCTCCAACCTCAGTACTTTCCCTCTCCCACCCTTGAGCCCAGTAATACCCAACCCATCTCTCCACCCAGTCATGACTTTCAGAGCTGCTGTTGTGCTCACCTCGAGGACAGTAGAAGCCAGGTGGACAGGGGTGGGCACTATAATCACTAATGTTTTCAGGGCAGAAGTAGCCAGCAGGACAAACAAAGCAGGCCTCTTGACCAGATAGATTGTTGTAGGGGCCAGCCAGGCAGGGTTGGGGAAGGCTGGACCCTTTGGGGCAGAAGTGGCCCAAGGGGCAAGGACCTCCTTGTTCTAAGATTCCTGGTTTTGGAGTGAAGAGGCAAGATTAGCCTTCTGGGCTGTTTAGTAAGTGGAAATACCTCAATTAATTTAAGTGAGGAATCAAACCAAACAAATGATCAGTTATCATTCATATAAAAAGAAATTTTTGCACTTTGGCTGAATGATTTAATGGAGAGTTTTGAAATGGGAAATAGGTAGGAGATGTGAATTCTAATTCAAGTTCTTCATATGAACCAGATGTGCGACCTTGTCACTCAATATTTGTGGACTTTAGTTTCTTTTTCTGTAACATGGGTGGGATATCAGATTCAACAGTTCAAATCAATATTAAACACATTTTATGTGCAAGACACTATACTAGGGACTGGTACTACAAATGTGAAAAAAAGTGTTAACAGTTCCTTCCCTCAAGAAACTTACCTTCTACTGGGGTAGAATATATATACAAGTATCATAAAGCACAATATACATAAAGTCATACAAAGTAAGTCCAACAGGCTGAGAGCATTAACAATGGGAATGGAAGAGGGAGGTTTAGGACAGGGCTGGTGTAGAAGGAGATACCTGAGCTGGGCTTTGAAAAAATGTACGGATTCTGTGAGGTACAGGTGAGGCAGAAGTGCATTCAAGAGACTCAGGGAATCATTTGTGTAAAGACACAGAGGTGAGAGGAGGCCATGTTTAGGGAAAAGCTAGCAGGTTGATTTGGTTAGAATAAAGAATGGTTGAAGGGGAATTAATATGAAATAAGATTGTAAAAGTAAGTGCGAATCAGATTTTGGATAGTTTTAAATTCTAGGCTAAGTAGGTAGCTTAGAAGCAATAGGCCATTCAAGATGTGTATGTGTGTGTGTGTGTGTGTGTGTGTGAGAGAGAGAGAGAGAGAGAGAGAGAGAGAGAAAGAGAGAGAGAGAAAGAGAAAGAGAGAAAGAGAAAAAGAGAGAGAGAGAGAGAGAGAGAGAGAGAGAGAGAGAGAGAGAGAGAGAGAGAGAGAGAGAGAGAGAAGAGGCCAGATCTAAATTTTAGAAATGTTAATTTGGTATCTGTATGGAGAATGGATTGGAGGCAGGGAGAGATTGGAAGCAGAGAGACCAAAGTTATTGCAATAGTCCAGGAAAGAAGCAAAGAGAGCCAGAATGAGGGTGGTAGCTTTTGCAAGGACAGAAAAGGAGGTAGTTATAAGATGTGGAGGTGGGATTGACAGGATCCACCACCTGATTGGATTCTAGGTTTGTGGAAGAGTGAATTGCTGAGGACAAAAAAAACTAAGTGACTAGAAATATGTTGGGGTTATCAACAAAAATAAGGAATTTAAGAAGAAAGATGGATTTGAGGGAATTAGAATGAGGTCTGTTTTGGATCAGTTGAGCTTGCGATGTCTATGTGACATCCAAGTGGAGCTGTCCAACAGGCAAGGGTAGGTATTATGGTACTGGAGTTCCAGAGAGATTGGGGTGCAGGATATAGATTTGAGAATTGATGTCTAAGGCTTCTACCTATGGAGTTTATGGGATTTAAATTCAGAAAGAATTTTACAGATCGTCTATTCCAAACCTTTCAGTTTAAAGCTCAGGGAAATGAAGGCATTTATTTGTCAAATCTTACAGTTTTTACCTCCACAAAAATCTTTCCTTCTGTGGGCCCTTCTCTTCATTCATAGCTACCATTCTAGTTCAGGCTCTCCTTGCCTCAACCTCAAGTCTCTCCCTATTCCAAAGCACTCAACTGCCAATGTTTGCCTGAGTTTGATTTTGTTATGCCTTCTCTCCACTAGCCCCCAAAGTTAATAAACTCCAGTTGCTGCATACTAATTCTTGGATCAAGATATTTAATATTTGATCTTTAAGCTCTTTACAATCAGACACACTCCTTCTTTTCAGTCTTCTGACACTTTATTCACTTCTGTGCTCTTTATGATTCAGCCACAGTCATCTACTTGCTGTTCCTTGTACACAACACTCCGTCACCTGCTCTGTGTCTGGAAGGCTTTCCTTTTTCACTTCTGCCTCTTGGAATTCCTAACTTCCTTTGTTGTTTTCAAAGAGAACTAACGACATCACCATGGGATGGGTGATATCCTGACTTGCAATGACTTGGATTTAAGTGAGGAAGTTGGGCAAAGACATCAGCCTCACTTTCTCTTCCAGAAACTCGGTTCAAATGATACCTCCTGTAGGAGAGATCTTTCCTGCCCCCTTTCCCCAATCCCTTCTAGTGCTGTCCTCTCTAAGGTCATCTTCCATCTACTTCTCCTGTATCTTGTACGTCCCTATTCACGTACTTAAGGTAGGAACTGTTTTTGCCTTTTTGTGTATAGCAGAGTGCTTGTCACATAACGAGACATTAATAAATGTTTGTTGATTGATTGCCTGACTGACGTAGCTTGGACAATGTCACACAGATAGTCTATGGCAAAGCTAGAATTAGCATCTATGTCCTCTGAATCTAGCTCATTGTCTACTGTGCCATAGTATGAAGGATAGGTGTTGAATGATTGGTTTAGGACTATTTGAAAGGTCTAAGTCCTATCCTTACTCCATGGGAGTACAAGGCCTGTACCATTTGTTTTAAACTATGAATAATGATATTATGTATGTAGAATGCTTAGCTTTGTGCCTGGCACGTAGTATTTGCTTAGTAAAGGCTTATTCTCTTCTCTTCCCTTACTCCTGGACTTTGTATCTCTCTAGAGATAGCTTAAATTTTGTGGGTTTTTTGTTTCTGTTTTCCAGGAATCAGTTTTCTCATTTCTTTTACCTTCCCCCTTTTTTGCAGAATCTCTGTATAAGGCCAGTCTAGGAGAAGTTCATCTCAAGACAGGGATAAAGTTCTAGCCAGGGTCACCTTCTACCATGTGAGAAATGGCTTCAGTGGATGGTTGTTTGTGTTTCATTCTTGAAGAGGACCATAACATTGAGAAGGTGGCATCCTGACTTGCAAGTGAAATGGACTGAAGTGAGAGTGAGGATGGGCTCTTCAAAGTCACCAGCCTCAATTTCTCTTCTGGAGCCATCTGGGTCCAGTGGTAAGATATATATATCAGGATGCCTGGAGGTGGCCGTGGATGCAGTGAGAAACCTTGGCCTTTTTAAGCTAAGGTCTTTCCCAGGTCTCATTTTGTCTGGCCTCAGTGGAAGCAATCCAGGCAACTATCCAGTATATCAATTAAAAAAAAATTAAGAGCTATGAGAGTGTCCTCTCTAAAGTGGGTATCCGGGGATGAACATGGTGCTCTAGAGTGGAAATCTCACCTTCCTATTCCTGGAGTCTGCTTCTCACTGTAATCTGAGCTCCCATGAGCTCATCTAGCTGCCCCATCACACTGTTGACTCTCTATATTGTAGCCTACCAGCCCTAAGGTGCACCATCCTATCCACAGGACCGGTCTCATTTTTTGCCTTTGTGTCCCCAGTGGCAGCACAGTCCCTGACACACAGCAAGTGTTTAATAAATGCTTGTTGAATTTAATTGTGAGGAACTCTGATAGAGAGCCTAGGTGCATTAGGGTCTCTTCCTTTGCTGAAGCTAGGAAGTGAAGAATGAATCAAAATGGCCACTAGAGGGAGACAGATGGCCACAAAGCAGCTCTCAGCCATACCTTCTCCAGCTCTCAGCCATGCCCTCTCCAGTCCTTAGACAAAGTTTTCTTGGCTCACCTCAAGCCTCTCTTTTCCCATACCCACAACACCCCCTTCTCCTGGGGTCCCCATGGACGATCTAGACTATATTCCTTAGTCTTGGCTCCATTCTCCAGGAGGCAGTTCTAGCCAATCCTAACTTAGCTTGCTGCAGTAACAGGGACTCCTGGAACTGTCAAGTCCTGGTGGAGTCTACCAGCTCATTTTACAGATGAGGAACCCTCATCAGTTCAGGAAATGGCTGGTCCTAATTAATTCTGTGAGGACTAAGCAGAGACGTCTAGGCCCCTGATTGAAGTTTGGAGATCTCTTAGCACAAATTACAGGACATTGCTTCCCATTTCCTCTTATGAAGTCACTGCCACCTCAGTAGTGGTTCCCGAGGGTGGTTCCTTATCTACTGCACCCCTCCCTGCAGCTTCCTCTACCTCCCACCATCCTGAATGACTTTTACCTGTGGGTAAAAGAGAGGAGGCACCGGCCAGGCAGAAGTAGCCAGCAGAGCAGGGTCCTGAGGGAGAAGAAAGGCCTGACAAACCACAGAAAAGGCCAGGGGGACAAGCCAGGCACTCAGATGCCATGGAGAGAAAACACCTAGAAGAGACAGAGAACATTAGGAAAAGTTTTTCAACAAATATTTATTAAATACCTTTTACATGCAAGGTAATCTGATTGGTACTAGGGGATAAAAAGACCAAAAAAAAAAATTAAGCAGGTTCTGCTCTCAAGGAACTTACTTCTACTGGGAGAAAACAACATGTACAGATAAGAACTGGGACAGCCAGGCATAGTGGGTAGCATGCTGGGCCTGGAGTCAGAGACTCTTCTCGAGTTCAAATACGGCCTCGGACATTTACTGCCTGTGTGTCACTGGGAGAGCCATTTCACCCTGTCTGCCTCAGCTTCCTCATCTGTAAAATGAGCTGGAGAAGTAAATAACAAACCACTCCAGTGTCCAGTGTGGCCCAAGTGGGGCCATAAAGAGTCAGATATGACTGAAACGACTGAACAACAACGGATACAACTTGGTTTTATTGGGAGTAAGGAAGGTTGCCTCTAACAACTGGAGAATCAGGAAAGAGCTTGATCTTGAATTGAGCTTTGAAAGAGTTCTCAAAAGCAGAGTTGAGGAGGGGTCACATGGGGTTGGCATGGGTTACATACAGTCTGTACAGAGGCAGAAACAAGGAGGCCAGTCTGGCTAGAGCACATGAGGTGGAGTATGTGAAATCAGTCTGGAAAGACAGGCTGGAGTCAGCTTAGGGTTGAAAGTCCCAAGCAGAGGCAAGAAGGAACCGTGGAAAAGTGTGTATGCAGCTTGCTTTGTAAACATTTGTTTGCATGTTGCCTCCCTCACTAGACTGGAAGCTCCTTGAAGGAAGGGATTGTCATTTGCTTCTCTTTGTAACCCCGGCCTTAGCAGAGTGCCTGGCATGTCATAGGCACTTAATACATGTTTATGGAAATGAACAAAGGAATGACATGGTCGGACCTATGGATGTTGTTGTCCAGTCATTTTTGTCATGTCTGATTCTTCATGACCTCAGTTTGGTGTTTCTTGGCAGAAATACTGGACTAATTTGCCATTTTGTTCAGCAGCTCATTTTACAGAGAAGCACTGAGGCAAAGAGGTTAAGTGACTTGCCCAGGGTCATGCAGCTAGAAAATGTCTGAGGCTGGATTTGAACACAGGCAGATGAGTCTTCCTAACATTATGCCTGGCAATCTATCCACACCACCACCTAGCTTCTCCCAAACCTATGCTTAAGTAATATCAATTTGTCAGCTATGAAGAAGATCGGGAAGGTAGAGATTAGAATCAGAGAAACTGAATATTGTAATAATCCAAATGAGAGGTAATGAGGGCTTGACCTATGGTGGTGACCACATGACCCGGGAGAAGGGGATAGATGAGAGATATTGTAGAGGTGGAAGCTATAAGACTTGTCTAGAATTGAGGATGATTCCAAGGTTGGGAACCTGTGTGACTAGAAGGAGGTTGGTGCCCTCATTAGAAATAGAGAAGTTAAAAAGAGGAGCATGTTTTGGGGAAAAGATAATAAGTTCCTATAAAGCATTCAATTGAAGATATTCAATACACAGTTGGTGACGTGGGACTAGGCACTCAGAAGAGAGACTTGGGCTGGAAAAATAGGATAACAAGCAGGATAAAAGAAAATAATTGAACCCATGAAACTGGTGAAATCACCAAGAGAAGGTGTAGAGAGAAAGACCAAGACACAGTTTTGGGGGATGCCCACCATTAGGAGGTAGGCAATAGATGATGATCCATTAGAAAAGACTGAGAAGGACTAGTCAGGGAAGTAGGAGACTAAGAGAAGAGCACCACAGAGAGGGAAAAAAAATCCAAAGGGCTTCTAGAAAGACTGGGTTTTCTAGAAAGACTGGATCTAGAAAGATATTATTGGGAAGAGGGTTTCTAGAGAGGTAGCAAATTGTTCAATGATGCAGAGAAATCAAGAAGGATGACGACCATTGGATTTAACAATTAAGAGATCATTGGTAACCTTGGAGAGAATGGTTTCAGTTGTTTCTTCAAGAAAAGAGGGGAAATAAAGGAAAAGAATATTTTTGCTTTCCTGGGAACTTGGAAGTAAAAAGAAAAAGAGCTTATAGGATAACTTGAGGGAGTGGCAGAGTCAAGATAAAGGCTGGGGATCATCATATCACAGGGGTAGATCTGGAAGAGTCCTTAGAAACCATCTAGTCCAATCCCCCTCAGGAAACTAAGGACCCTAGAGATGTTCAGGGACTTTTCAAAGGCCACACAGATAGTTAAATATCAGAGTCAGACTTTAAACCCAGGTCATTTAACTCTAAATCCATTGCTTTTTCCATTTTGCCATGTACCCTTGGGAGATAAAAAGGTAGAACCTTGGAAGATGGGCAGATGAACTTGGGAAAGTGGAAGAAGCAAGTTTCTAGGGCTGGTATAGTGGGTGAAGGCTAGAGGTTGCAAATCACAGGGAATTAGAGGTCAAGGACCAAAGATCCTGTTTCTAGGCCCCTTGACCTGCCTCTTGCTCGTGGCTTCCCTAGGATGAAGCACAACTGCATTTATTTGGAAATCTGGTCTCTAGCTGGTTTTTTATTCTAATTATAGACAGGCAGGAAAAATGGGGTGATTCTTTCTCTTGGCAGATTCCAACGTGGACAGCTGAGACACTGAATTCAATTCCCCCTTTTCTCCTCTTTATTTCTAAGCTCACTTAACTTTCATGGTCTTGCCTCCCCATTCCACAACCTTCCCCCTTACCAGGCACTTAGCTGATAGTACAGTGGATAGAACACTGGGCCCTGAGTCAGGGGTGACCCGAGTTCAAATCCTACCTCAGACACTTGCTAGCTATGAGACCCTGGGTGAGTCATTTAACGTTCCTTTGCCTCAGTTTCCTTAAGTGTAAAATTGGAAAAATAATAGCACTTATCCTTCAGGGTTGTTATAAGTATTAAATGAGGTGATATTTACAGAAAACACTTCCCTCAGTGCCTGGCATATGGTGGGTGCTAACTAGAGGGCTATTTTCTTCCCTCCCTCCCTGTTAGGTCCAAAGTAAAAACAACCAGCCATCCACTCATCCTTCTGCCTCTAATTTACGTGATGTGCCCAGATCTACCCTGGGAGACAGTGAGACTAAAACAAGGAAAGAAAGGAAGATTTCCCTCTGTAATGGGGGAATTTAGCCACCCACCTCATTAACCTTTATGTTACTTGGACACAGCTCAGAGGATGATCCCAGCATCCCCCAGGCCCCTCACTTTGACTAGTGATTGGTGTTGTCTCCTTCAGTAGCCCCGGCTGGAGAATTTCTGATATATAGAAACACCAGAAACCCGATAGTGTGTGTGTCTAAGGCACCACCTGGTGGTACCTGCAGAAATAGCATCTCTGAAGGACGCCTCTCAGCTCCCTAATGATCTCTAGTAGTAATTACAATGGCCAATGTTATACAGTGCTTTAAAGTTAGAAAAGCGCCTTATGTTAGAAAAGTGCCTTTCACTTGATCCTCATAACAGTCCCATGAAGCAGATGCCCCAGGTCATGTTATATTCCCTATTGCACAGGTGAGGAAGCAATCTCAGAGAAGCTGTTTGTTTGTGTCAGTGGTAGGCTTTAAAACTAAACCTTCCTCCTCCTATGTCCAACACTCTCTATACTCAACCACATATCAAGAATGGGGGAAAGGAACAGGAGATAGCCCACAGGACAGAGACTCTGGGTTCAGGCTTCTGAACCCCAAGAGTGATACTCACCTATCTGAGAAGGTACCCACTGGGCAGGGCAGGGGGACGCTTGTGCCTGCTGGGCAGAAGTGACCAAGAGGGCACGGGCCCCCTGTATCCCCATTTTGTCCATCTGTGTTGGTAACATTCTCTCCTGTCCTCAAAATAAGAAGGAAGTAAGAGCAATGAGGAACGAGTCTCTCCTATCTCTCCTCCATTACTTTTCTCTGTGCATTAATACCATCTCAGAAGCTAGTGATCCCAAGGTCTTTGCTCTACAGAGCCTATCTCCTGATAGGACCACCCCCTCCCTGAATCATTAAGTAAACTTATGGGTCTAATGAGGTTTTTGAATCAGGTATCAGGTAAACTGGGTGGCCCCTGAGCTTCCTTCTTATGCTGAGATTCTATGAATCTGTAAATTCGTTCTGCTCTTAGCAGAACTGAGACTATTGAATTACTTTAATTAACAAGCTCTACATACATAAAGACAATTATTAAACCATCGTTCAGTGGCACAATCCTGGCTATTTTGACTTTTCCACACAGTTGTTAATCTTTATCTTGATTGACTGGAAGGGGTGTCTCAGTATGTGGCTGTTATCTTAGGTCTAGTGAAGAGATTCTAATTACATGACCTTGACCTTTCATCTCTGCACAATACCCATCCCCTGGTGTTAGCACACAATTCTTTACCTACAGGATATGGCTGGCAGTCTTGTATCTGACTCAGCCCAGGAAACTGATCAAAACAGGGGCACGTAGAACTGCTGGTCCCCTCAGGACAATAAGAGCCTTGGGGGGGCAGATCTTTTTCTGGCCACCTGGGCAGTAAGAACCTGCTGGGCAGGGGAGGCATCTCTCCTACCCTGGTAGACAAAATACACCAATCACTGGATGCCCTAGCCCAGCCTCGGCTTCAGCTCAAGGTAAAGACACCTCCAGAAACATTGCACTCATACCTTAGCCTTCATCCTTTTTACCTGTACCATTGCTATGCTGCCTGTCCAGGCAGGGGGTGGCAGAGGATGAACTTTGGGGGCAGATATGACCAATGGGACAAAGATGTCCACCCACACTGCCAATTGGTCTTGGGGTCTGTGTCCCTCCTGTGCAGTAGAATCCTAGAAGTAGAGAATGGGGACAGCTTTTTACCTTGTTCTAGGGGTTGCCACAGATTGCCTTGTGAGAGTGACTGCAAGCCCTGAGCTCACTTGTCTCATCCTCTATGTCATACCCATATCTCTGGAAAAAACAGAATGGATTTAATAATAATAGCAATTCATACTTTGACAGCCTTTAAGTTTACAAAGCATTATCTTCCTGACAGCCCTATGAAGAAGGCAGGTAAAAACATTTTTTTAGTCTCCATTTAACAAATAGGAAAATGGTGGCACAGAGAGATTGGATGATTTACTGGGATCACACAACTGCTTAGTGAGCGTCAGAGCTGAGATTCTAACCCATGTTTCCAAATCTAGTGATATTTCTACTATGTTGTGGGCAAGGAGTTATAACTAGAGTGGGATGACTGGGACTTTGCTCCAGGGTGCCAAAATTAGGACATCGGTATCCAGGTAGAAACACTTAGGCTTAGTCTTATTTAAGAGTACTTATTTAAAATAGGAAATTATAAGAGGATGTACAATTTCTCCCACTTAATGCCTTGGCGGCAACTAGGTGGCATAATGGTTAGAGTACTGGGCCTGGAGTTGTGAAGCCCTGAGTTCAAATTCTGCCTCAGACGTTGTGACCTTAGGCAAGTCACTTAAATGCTATTTGCCTCAGTTTCCTCAACTGTAAAGTGGGGCACCTACTTCCTAGGGTTGTTCTGGGGACCAAAGAGAATATTTGCAAAGCACTTAGTGCAGTAGTAGATGCTTAATAAATGCTTATTTTCTTTCTTCCTTCCCCAGTGCTATGTCCCAGGTAAGTCATCCCCGTGTCCCAGAGTCTGTCCACATTCCCAAACCTTAAAATAAATTTACTTTAAGAGCTAGTCTGAGGGTGAATTTCATGTTGCTTAGGATCACAGATTTAATGCTGGAAGGGAACTTAGAGGCCATTTTTTCCCCACAACCCCTTCATTTTATACATTAGTAAACGGAGGCACAGAAAGATTAAGGCATTTGCTCTGGTTGTGTTACGTAAAACCATCTCTAGGTAAGGAGAAATGCTGGTAATGGCTCTGAGTGGGCATAACATTAAGACTTCATTCCCACAAAGCTTGGAGCTGGTTGTAGCACGATAATGTTATCAGACTATGGACAGATTACAGACTTCTAGGGGATGTAGTCCAATCAATGTTCCCAATCAACTGCGCTCTCTCAGTTTCATTAACTAAAGGGAATGAGGTCATGGGGACTGACTTTCTTGGTCGTGCCTTGGTCTCTACACTGAGGTAGAGTTCACAGGACTCTGCCTGCTCTCTTTGGAGTCTGGGGAGCGATGGAAGCTTTTCTGCTCACTCCAGGGACTTACCCCACCATTAGGGCACTTCCTCTGCTCTTGCCAACTCTTCCTCCCAGGGGTTATGAGTATTTTTAGCTGCTGTCAAATAATCAAGTGACATTTGAAAAGAAATCTTCAAATGCGTTTTAAAATCCTCCAGGCTTGAGTTGTCCTGGACTGCCTCTATTGTTCATAGCCATGGATACATTTGGTCATTCTCTTAGTAAAGCATTGATAGAGGTCTGCACCTTGGGTGAGTTTAACAATGCATTCTTTGTTATATAAATACGAGATATTATTGGGAAGAGGGTTTGGTGTGATATAAATCCTTTGGAGCTTAATGTTCATTGCATTCTTCCTGTACAACTGTTTGAATATTCCATATAAGTTACTTGTAGTTAATAAGATAATGATCTTGTAATCTGAATGCCAAAGGCATGAAGCTGACTTTGAGAATGTGAGATTGGTAAAAGTCATCACAGAATGGAACTATATCCTGGCTTCCCAGGGGAGGCCCTACCTAGACTCACCTGGGGCACATGGGCCTCCCGGAGCAGCCCTGCTGGCCACATCACAGAAGAAACCAGGAGGGCAGGATAGACACCAGCTAACATCCTGGGCCCCCTTCTTCTCATTCCAGGTGCCAGCTGGGCAGGGTGTCTCTTCTGGGGCTGTGGTGCCAGCAGAGCAGTAATGACCCTTTGGGCAGACCAAAGGAAAACCCCACCTACAGAAAAAGAGCTCTAGTGAGACAGGGAAGAGGAATGTGAGTAGGGTGAGGGAAGGGCAAAGGAAGGATAATTCTCTCTACTAAGTTAGCTCCTTAAAAATCTTCATCAGTGAGGCAGCTAGGTGGCATAGTGAATAGGGCACTGGCCCTAGAGTCAGGAGGACCTGACTTCACATCTGGCCTCAGGCACTTGACACATTTACTAGCTGTGTTAACCTTGGGCAAGTCACTTAACCCCAATTGTCCTGCCTTCCCCCCTCCAAAAAAAAAATCTTGCTCAGAACACTCTCCCTTCTCAACTTTGCTTCCTGACTTTCTTTAAGTCCCAACTAAAGGCCCATCTTCTACAAAGAGCCATTCCAAACCCTTCTTAATTCTAGTGCCTTTTCTCTGTTAGTGATTTCCAGGTATCCTGTATATGGCTTGCTTTGCATATATTTGTCTTCCCATTTAATTGTAAGTTCCTTGAGGGCAGGGATTTTTTGGGGGGATTCTTTTTGTGTCTCTAGCACTTATAGAGCCTGGCACATAATAGGTACTTAATAAATGTTTATGATTAATTGAAAACTTCTCTCCTTTAGGAAGGAGATCACTTTTGACCTCTCCTTCAACTCTTATATGTATTATACATGACTTTGAGAATGTGAGATTGGTAAAAGTCATCATAGAATAGGACTATATCTGGTTTCCCAGGGCAAGCCCTACCTAGACTCACCTGAGGCACATGGGCCTCCTGGGGCATCCTTGCCAGCCATATTGCAGAAGAAGCTGGGAGGGCAGGATAGACACCAGCTAACATCCTGTGCCCCTGTCTTCTTATTCCAGGTGCCAGCTAGGCAGGGTATTTCTTTTGGGTCTGTAGTGCCAGCATGGCACTATATATTCATGCATATATGTGCATAATATGCATATCCATGGACTTATGCATACATATATCTACACAGATATCCATGTATGCATATATATACATGCATAGCGATGTACACATATGTACATATACTTATCTATATATGCATGTATCTATCTGTCTGTCTGTCCACATGTCTACGTCTATCTCTATTTTCCTTTCAGGCAGAATGGCTTAATGCATAAAGAGTTGGTCCTGTAGTCTGGAAGACCTGGGTTTAAGTTTTATCTCTGATACATATTGACTTGTGAGGCTCTGGACAGGTACGTTTACCACTCAGTGTTCTAGGCAATTTTCCTCAAAATGAGAAAACCAGTGAAATCACAGGTCCTGTCCCTCAGTCTTTCAACACTCCCAAAGAGCTATGATTTGATGAGCACACATTCCGTTAACCAATACACACTGAAATCTTCCCCACTTCCTCTGACTGTCCTCCTCAGTTGCTGTAGCCAACTTCCCCCCACTCTCTCCCTCAGTTGACAGCCTGGAGAGGAGCTTGTTATATAGAAGTAACTGACATAGAATATTCAAGCAGCTTCATAGGAAGAATGAAGCAAACATTTAATAGCAAAGATTTTAAACTCTCTTCCCAGTAATAACAATTCATATTTATATAGCAAAGAGTACATTGTTAAAGAACACAGATGAACATTTTTTTATGATTGCAACCCATATGTACATTTTGTATTGTATTCTTTTTTCACTTAACATCATTTCACACACACACACACACACACAAAGAAGTCTACATGCTAATAGTCTACTGGAAGTGTCAAAAACTTGGACAGTGTGTAAAGGGGGCCAACTAGATTAAAATGTGATTGGGAAATGATCAACAAAATAAATAAAAATATAATACAACTTAGATTATGTTAATTTATGGTTTTCTGGGTCAATATATGGCCCATGGTCCTCTTTTGTTTGAGTTTGACACCGCTGGTTTATATGCCATCTTTAATTACTTTGTTTTAGTCTGGATCTGATTTCATCCATGTAGAGAATTCCCAGTGTGGAAATTGCCTCTACCAAGGCAGATCAGAAATTTAGGTGTAATGAAGTCTTACAGAGTTGTCTGAGGCACTAAGAGGTTAAGTAACTTTTTCTAGGTCCAACAGCTACTGTGTCAAAGGCAAGACTTGTACCCTTGTCTTCCTGACTACAAGATCCACTATCGACTATGCCATGTTGCTGTATAGTATTTCAAAGAGAGGAAGCAGCCATAGAACATTAGATATTATTTTACAGAAGGGGAAACTGAGTCCTACTAGTGATTTGATCAAGTCACACAGCTAATTAGTAACAAAACTGATTTTTGAACCTAGGACTCTGAACTCTCATTTGAGAGTTCTTTCCATCACTCTTTACAATAGTTTTTGCAGCCTCTATTCTGCCATGGCAGAGCATTTGGATGATCGCCAGCTTTTGTTAATACAAATAGTACTGCTATGAATGTCCTTGTAACAAATTAATTTTTTTTCTCTTGGGTTAGTTTCCAGAGGCATATTCCCCAATGTAGAAATACCAGGTCAAGGGATCTTGGTAGTTTTAAAGATCTTGTAAGACTGTGCCCAGGAAAGATGGGAGCAATTTATGGGGCTACTGGCAACAACTACAAGTATGTACGGTACCTGCTTCCCCACATCTATATCTGCGTTTTATCATCTCCCCTTGTTTTTTCTAGTTTAACAGGAGCATAATGGCACCTCGAGATTATTTCACTTTGCCTTACCTTAATTGCTAGCAAGGCTAGGCACTTTCCATATAATTTGTCATCCTATCCATTTGCTCATGAAAAATATTTATTAAATACCTACTACATGCCATCCTCTGTACTAGGTGTCATGGAGAACTATAGGGATAGCAAGATGTCTATTCTGTGCTAAATGAGTTTAAAACTCAATTCAAAGATTAAATAACACCCAGTTGCTGCCCTCATGGAACTTCCAATCTATGAAGTGAGGTCAAAGCAGGGGAGGTCAGATAAACACAGAAATAACTATAAATTCATAAATATGTAAACATTTGATCATTTATCATGGAAAGCCTGGTAACTGACTTCATATGTTAGCATCAATTCTTTCCATATTTTCAATATATTTTCACATGAATAAGAAGCTTTTATAATTTATGTTTAGTAATTGATTTTCCCAATCTGTCTTTGCGTTTAGTTTTTAACTATTGTCTTCACATGTGCATGCCCTACCACCTCCTTTGGACTGAATTAGCAGAGGCTAGTGACTGTTTCCTTTTTTCTGTTTCATGGGCTTCTCTCCTCCCTCAGTCCAGGGTTTGGTATAGAAGGATTCCTTCTGTCTGCACACTCCACACACTCAAAGCTTTTTACTAGACTAGAAACTCCTGGAGGAGTGACTTTAAAAAATGGATATGCAACAGTGTCTAGTGTAGTGTTTTACATGCTTAACAAGTATTTGTTGAGTGAATGAATATAGGAAGGAAGGAGGGAGGGAAGGAAGAGAAAGAAGAAGGGAAAAAGGAAGAAAGAAAGGAAGGAAGGAAGGAAGGAAGGAAGGAACTAACTGGGGAGGATCAGAGCATAATGAACAGAATAACTTAAGGCCATATTCACCGGAGATGAAGTGTTAGACCCAGGTCCACAGTAGTGGCCAGGATTACACAGGCCTTCTGGTCCTGTCAGGCCAGCTCTGCTACAGAACATGCCTGGGGAGCAGGGATGGCATGAGTCTATGCCAGCTGCACCTGGAGCTTCTTGGAAAGTACCCTGGTGAAAGGAAAGGACACACTCACATACACATACAAATATACCTCATATCCTTAGGAACTGAGTCCCATCCTAAGCACCTGAAACTAGTGGGAGGATGGGGAGGAATAAGGTGCACAGTCTTTCCTGAGGTAAAGTCTATGATGGCCTATAGAAGTGGTGTGCTTGAGGGTGCTGACTGTATCCCCTTCACTGCTCCCTTCTCATACCCCTACCCTGCCCTTTGAAGCCTGAAATTTCCCTTGTAGGAGACAAAGCCTCCAAGGCAAGTGCCTTGGAAGAGAGCATTTTGAGACAACTTCCCCCTAAATTTTGAAAGTAGGGAAAGAGATCAACAGACTGAACCAATGCCTGAAGGAGGATGGAGAGTGGATAGAGGGACCCCATAAAGCTAGTGAACACAGAGCATGGCAATAAACTTTCTAACTGTACAGTTCTATCTAGGCTTAACCCTGGCTTCATGTTAATGTTTCCCAGCTCACTGACCTCTTGCCACAAACCACACCTCTTTTTCCCTTCAATTCTAAAGCACCCCAAACCCTGTGACCAAGGGGTGTCAGGACATCTTGCTTGCTATTGATCTAACGGGAAGGTATAGTCAAAAGGGATGGGCTGATTTGATGGCCAGGGATGGAATGTTGTTTGTCCAAACTGGGGACTTTTTGATGGCGGGTCTTTAAACCACTGTCCCATCTAGAAGGCCTTGAAGAAGCCTAACAGAACTAGATTTCCATGGGGATTATTCCTGATGAGGACAAGAAACAGAAGTTAACACCTGTCTGCTTGATATGAGTTAGGTGAGGGTTATAGGATGAGTAAGAGGACTTTTTAAGAAGTCTCTTAAGTCAGACTTTGAGGATATCTGCCAATCAGATTGAGTAGAAAAGCCTTTTGTGAATACTCCAGGGAGGCTCTAGGGGGCCCTCTTAGCTTTCTGGGCATGGCAGGGTGGGTATGGGGCAGACTGAGCACCCTTGGCTAGGTTCTGCCTGGGGGTTCACCTTACAGTTACCTTCCCTAATAGAAGCTACATAAAGTAGGAAAGGAAATAACAGACTTCTTACCACTGGACACAGGCTGGGTACTGTACTCTTTGCTGGGCAGTAATGCCCAGGAGGACATGCTGAAGGTTCAGCTAGCCCAGTGCATTTGCAAAATTTTCCTTCTGGGCATTCCTGGCATAGTAGTTGACCAGGTCTCTGTGAAGGAAGAAGTTGGGAAAAGATCATCATTCCTGCTCCCTTTTCTAGTGGTAGTGGTACCTTTTCTAGGTAACTGTTTTGGTTTGGCATAGATCACACTCTTCATATATGTCAGGCTAGAGAAAGAAACAAGGGAGGGGAATGTTGTGGGTTACCCAGGTTTTAATCATAGAATTATGGAGCTGGACAGGCCTCAGAGATCACCTTGTTCAACTCTTCCATAAAACACAAATCCTATCTACTCTATCCCCAGTATAAGTGGTCTTCTGATTGAATCTCAGGGTGAATGAGGAAGCTCTTCTCCAATGGGCAACCTATTAAATCTGGGAACAGCTCAAGTGATCTAATAATAAATAATAATAATAATAATGATAATAATTAGCATTTATATAGTACCTACTATGTGCCAAGTATATAGTAGGCTAAATGTTTTTACAACATAATCATATTTGATCTTCTTAACTGGGAGGTAGTTATTATTATTCCCATTTTATGATTAGGGAAACTGAGGCAAACTTAAGTGACTTACCCAAGCACATGTAGCTAGTAAATATCTGGGGTGGAATTTGAACTCGGCTCTTCCTACTCCAGGTTCAATGCTCTATATGCCATGCCACCTAGCTGCCTCTTTTTTTTTTTTTTAATTTTAATTTATTTTCTTGGTTACATCATTCATTTCCACAAGGTTTTGAGTTACAAATTTTCTCCCCTTTTTGTCCCTACCCCCCAGCCCAGAACATTGATCCCACTGTAAGACCCCTCCCACAATCTG
>CM053596.1:142109171-142123254 GCA_028646575.1 Pseudocheirus occidentalis | reverse complement strand
GGGTGCAGGATAGGAAGGTGGGACATACAATCAGCCTCTCACAATTTGCCCACCATGGAGATGTCCTGCGTAATTACACATGTACAGCCTGTATTGAATTGCTACTCCTTCCAGTGGGAGTGGGTGACAAGGGAGGAATTGCAAGAATCTAGAAATTAAAGCTATACAATCAAATGCAACTGGGAAATAAGACATAGAGGGATGGGGGTAGGGAGACCCTCTCTGCCCTAGTAGAAAGTTAAAGGGGCGTTGGAGGAGGACATAAAAGGGAACAGATTGTGGGAGGGGCTTCACGGTGGGATCACTGTTTTGGGTTTGGGGGTAGAGGAAAGAAGGGGAGAAAATTTGTAACTCAAAACTGGAAATGAATGATGTAATCAAGAAAATAAATTAAAATTAAACAATTAAAAGAAATAAAAATAAATAAATAAAAGACAAAAGAAAATAGCCTGCTTCATTCTGAATTCCAGTTCCATAGTTCTTTCTCTGTATGAGACTGGCATTTTCCATCATGGGTCCTTTGGAATTGTTTCAGGTCCTTGCATTGTTGAGAAGGGCTAAGTCTGTCAAAATCAGTCCTTGCATACTGTGTATGTTACTGTACAATGTTCTGGTTATAAGTTTTAGGTTGGTTTTTTTTTTTTGAGAGAGAAAAATCAGAAGTGACGGTGGTATGCAGAAAGTGGACAGAAAGACATCAGGTTGGCTAGAGTGCTCTCAAATGCATACAAACCAAATTCTTTTATACCTTTAATTTAACCCTTTGTAGCTCTGCAATCCTAAAAGAGACTTAAAGTTTCCTATCTTATTTTGGTTCCAAAGAATCTTTATAATTCTATCTTTTTTGCCTCACAATCACCTTGTGCAATAGAGGGAATGTTGTTATCCTTTCTTGTTATAAAGAGAGTAAATAACTATGGTGCAGTGAGTTGATGTCATTTGTTTGGAGTTATTTAACAAACAGGTGAGTAGCAGAAATAGGCCTATAACCAACTCTCCTCAATGCTCTGTCTATCAGATGACCCTATCTCTCAGCCGCTACACACCACCTGGCTCTGTTTTCCCCTCTCCCCTTTTAAAAATTTCTCTTTAGGCCTTGTATTGGACTAGAATGAGTGAGTGTGCCATCTAGCTTGGACAGCCTACACGATACCCACGTGATTATAAATCCCAAGCCAGCTGCTCTAGAGAGCTCATTTGGTTTGGTATGTGAACAGCTGGTGTTGTTCAGGTCTTCTGAGTGTGAATTATTGGTCCCTTTGGGGTTGGAAAGCAGAAATACCACCACTCCACACCTCTGAAAGCCCCAGTCACTCATTTCTTTGTCAATGATCCCCAAGTACCTGGTAAGCCATCCATGTAAGGCATGATGAATCACAAGGAAATATGCTGATAATAGGTAGTCTCTGTGGAGTGTGAAAATGATGAGTGAATACTATTCCCATTTTAGAAATGGAGAAAAAAGCACAAGGACATACGCTGGCAATGGCATCATCAATGGCAAACCTGAAACGCCTCAGGATTCCTAACTCTTAGTCAAAGAGAAGCCTGGATCCTTTGCCTTATATTAAGATTATTCAAACTAAAATTAACATTAATAATAGAAATCAGTCATATTTATGTACATTTACCTCTTTATGACTTACATATTTTCATAACAATCCTTTTAAGTAGGTAGACTTAGGATCATTTTCCCATTCTGCAGATGAAGGAACTGAAGTTCAGAGGAGTTAAACTTTCGTTTGGTCATATCAAGAGGTATCAGAGCTGGGGCAGCTAGGTGGTACGGTGAATAGAGCACTGGCTCTGGAGTCAGGAGGAACTGAGTTCAAATCAAGCCACAGACACTTAACACTTACTAGCTGTGTAACCTTGGGCAAGTCACTTAACCCCAATTGCGTGGCCCTCCCCACTCCAAAAAAATTTTTTTAAAAGAGGTATCAGAGCCAGACCTCAGACTCATTTTCTGGTCCTAAGCCCAGTGATCTTTTCACTATACAATGTTTAAGATAAGCTTAAAGACGGCCCAATAAGGATAGGGTAAACAGAGTAAAGCAATGATGCCCATTATCACTACTATTATTCAAAATTGTACTAGAAATGCTAATTATAACAATAGGAGAAGAGAAAGAAATGGAAGGAATTAGAATAGACAACAAAGAAACAAAATTATTACTCTTTGCAGATGATATGATAGTATACTTTGAGAATCCTAGAAAATCAATGAAAAAAATACCTGAAATAATTAACAAATTTAGCAAAGTTGCAGGACACAAAATAAGACCACATAAATCACCAGCATTTCTATACATTACCAACAAAATCTAACAGTAAAAAAAAGAGGAAGAAAGAGAAATTACATTTAAAATAACTGTAGGCAATATGAAATATTTGGGAGCCTATCCACCAAAACAAACCCAGGAGCCTCATGAACACACTTACAAAACATTTTTCACATAAATAAAGTCAGATCTAAACAATGGGAAAAATATTGATTAATCAAGGGTATGTCAAGTCAATGTAATAAAAATTGCAATTCTAACTAAATTAATTTACTTATTCAGTTCATAACAATCAAACTACCAAAAATTATTTCATAGAGCTAGAAAAAATAATAACAAAATTCATCTGGAAGAAAAAAAAAGATCAACAATATCAAGGTAATCAATGAAAAAATATGAAGGAAGGTAACCTAGCCATGCCAGACCTCAAACTATATTATAAAGCATCAACCATCAAAAACATCTAGTACTAGATAAGAAATAGAATGGTGGATCAATGGAATAGGCTAGGTAATGACTATAGTAATCTACTGTTTGACAAAACCAAAGACTCCAGCTTCTGGAATAAAAACTCACTATTTGACAAAAGCTTCTGGGAAAACTGGAAAATGGAATGGCAGAAACTAGGCATCAATCAACACCTTACATCATATACCAAAATTATATTAAATTTAAAAGAGTTTGTACAAACAAAACCAATGCAACCAAATTTAGAAGGAAAGCAGAAAACTGAAAAACTTTTACAGCAAGAATTTATGATAAAGTCTCAAGTATGATATGTCTCAAGTATATAGACAACTGAGTCAAATTTATAAAAATACAAGTCATTCCTCAATTGGTAGATGGCCAAATGATATGAACAGGCAGTTTTCAGACAAAGAAATCAAAGTGATCTATGTTCATATGAATACTCTAAATCGCTGTTGATTAAAGAAATGTAAATTAAAACAACACTAGGTACCACCTCACATCTATCAGATTGGCTAATATGACAGAAAAGGAAAATGATAAATGCTGGAGAGGAGGTAGGGAAAAGTGGGACACTAATGTGCTATTGCTGGAGTTGTGAACTGAGCCAACCATCCTGGAAAGCAATTTGGAACTATGTCCAAAGGACTGTAAAATTATGTATACCCTTTGACCCAGCAATACCACTACTAGGTCTTTAATCCCAAAGAGATTTTTAAAAGGACAGGGTTAGGGGGAGGAGAAAAGGACATTTTTATACACAAAAATTTATAGCAACTCTTTTAGTGTTAGCTAAGAATTGGAAATTGATTGAATACCCATCAATTGGGCAAATGGAAGAACAAGTTGTGGTATATGATTGTGATGGAATATTATTGTCCTATAAGAAATGAGGAGCAGGATGGTTTCAGAAAAACCTGGAAAGACTTACATGAACTGATGAAGAATAAAGTGAGCAGAACTGAAAGAACATGGCATACTGTAATAGCAATATTGCTCAGTGATCAACTGTGAATGACTTAGTTATTCTTGGCAATACAATAATCAAAGACAATCCCAAAGAACTCATGATGAAAAGTATTATCAGCCTCCAGAGAAAGAAGAGATAGCATCTAAATATAAAATGAAGTGTACTGTTTTTCCTTCCTTCCTTCCTTCCTTCCTTCCTTCCTTCCTTCCTTCTTCTTTTCCCTCTTTCTTTTTTTATTCAAATTTTTTCCACAAAATGACTAATATGGAAATATGTTTTACATGATAGCACATGTATAACATATATCAGATTGCTTGCCATCTTAGGGAGCAGGGAGGGAAAGGAGAAAAGGATAGAATTTGGAACTCAAAAAAAAGGAAACTAAAAATTGTTTTTACATGGAATTGGGGGGAATAAAATATTATTTTAAGAAATACTCTGAAAGCTTTGTGTTTTATTCTAAAGATATTATGAAGACATTGAAGAGTTTTTAGTAGGAGACTGTCATGAGCAGAACTATGTTTTAGAAATATCAACTTGAAAGCTGTGCAGAGCACTAGTTGCCTCAGGAAGTAGTGTGTTACCCCTCACTCAAGGTCTCCAAGTGGAGACTGAATAACCACTTTTCATGGATGTTGTAGGTGTGGTTTTTGTTTAGGTACAGATTGGACTAGGTGTTTTATAAGGCCCCTTGCCACTCTTGGATGAATCCATGTAGAGGTGTATGGGAGTGTTCAGGGAGTGCCAGTACCTCTGATGTGGTAATGAGAATTTACCAAACTCTTTGGTGTACATTCACCTTTGGTGTCCACTTCTCACCCAACTCTCACCTATGGCTCCAAGAAGCCACAGTATGCACAGTGACCATAGTCCACTAAAACTGTCTCAGCAGATGGGCTTAACTAGCTTGAGGGTAACCAACAGGGATCAAACTCATTGGAGAATTAGAGGATGCCTACCCCAAGCATGTGAAGACTTCACTTGATAGAATGGGAGGATGAGAACAATTTGCTCTAATGGTCATGAAGGTGGCTAGTGCTTAGAGCATGTTCAGACATTAACAACACCAGGCATCCGTTGATTCCTGGGCGATTGTCAATTATCTTAACTTTTGTCTTGCCTTGAACTTTGATGATTCTGGAAAAAGAGAGCAAGACTGATGACTCCATGTAACTCTGCCTCACTTAAATTCAATCTATGTGAGTCAAAATACATCACCCATACCATTTTATTATCTTACTATTCAAAAATTTTTTTATTTTAGTATTCAACTTTATTATTATTTTATGGTATTACTATTTTACCTTCCTCAAAGTTCTGTGGCAATAGGCTAGTGATAAAGCAGCAAGCACAGATACACTTGGAACTATAGTTACAACCCTGCAGACAGGAGACCAAGGACATAGGGTCATCTTCTCACTCTCCTGAAGCAGTAATGGGATTTGGCAGCCCCCTGGGTGTCTGAACAACCTTTTAAGGACTTCACTGCTCACCTCCTGGCATGAGGAAGGGCCTAGAAAAGGACCCCTAAAAATTGTTTGCTTCACCTAACCCAGTTCTGCTTACTGTAGCAGGCAGAGATCCCACTCTGTGGTTGAAACACAAATAACAGCAAAAATTTTTATGAATATCATTCCACTTACCATTGGTACATGTGATGTGTGCACCCTAATGGACAACAATAGACCTAAAATCCAGTAGACCCAAAAGACAAACAGCTCTTGTTTCAAGAGAATTCAGCCTGGATCACATCCAAATGGTAGCCCTGAGTGAAACAAGGCTGACAAATAAAGGTCAGCATACTGAAGTCAGAGATGAATACACATTTTTCTAATGTGGCCACCACTATGAGGAGCACTGTGAAGCTGGCATAGGTTTCACAATCACATCTGATTTATTCAACAAGCTTGTAGGCCTCCCAAAAGAAGTGGACAATAGGTTCATGACAATGTGACTACCTCTTGCAGGAAAGTGCCATAGCACCATCATCAGTGCAAATGCTCCCATTATGACAAACCCTGATGAGATGAAAGAAAAATTTTGTGGAGACCTGAATATCTTTATCATGAATGTGCTGAAAAAGGACAAGCTTGTAATTCTGTATGACTTTAATGCTAGAGTATGCACAGACTATCAGACATGACAGGTAGTCCTTAGGAGGAATAAAGTCAGAAACAGCAACAGCAATGATCTCACTTCTGAATACTTGTATATCTCATGACCTTCTTATTGCCAACACTGTCTTCTGTTTACCTAAGTACAATAAAGATGTACCCTTGCATCAAATGTTGACATTTAATAGACTTTATCACTATATGGAGAAGAGACAGACAGAATGTGAGAATGATGAAGACAATGTGTGGTGCAAAGTGCTGGACCAATCATAGATGCATCCTTTAACCTGAAAAGGCCACAAACCAAGACTAAAGTGGAAGGAGAATTGTGTGACTTTTTGTTCTCAGATAATTATGCACTCAATGCAGACTCTGAGGCTGAGATGCAATAGAGAATGGATCCATTCTCTGAAAATCAACACCACGAAGCAAAGTTTCTCCACCAGCCAGCACCAAACCATCTATAATGTGCAATCATCTGCTGCAACAAATGTGGAGATGTTGAATGTTGTGGCAGTTTACTTTCTAGGATGTACATATAGATGATGAGTTTGATGCACACATTGCCAAAATTAACTCAGCTTTTAAGAGGCTCTGAAAAAAGTGTGAGAAAAGGAAGACTGCTTAACAAACTGAAGGTCTACAGAGTTGTTGTATTGTATGCCTGTGAAACCTGAACATTATACCAGCATCATGACAGAAAAATGAATCGTTTCCTTTGAATTGTGTTAGGAAGATTCTGAAGATCACCTGGCAAGATAAAGTACAAGATACTGAGATTCTTTCTTGAACTCAAGAAATAACACAACATTGTGATGTCATTTTGGTCTTCTTCAGTTATGAAGGAATGAATGAATAAATCTATGATTCTGTAAAGGATGCCTAGAGAAGTACATACGAGGTGCTATCAGAGTTCAAGTGAAGTGCATATCACTCTGAGCTGGAGAGAGCCAATGAAGGCTTCATGGAGGAGTTGGCATTCAAGCCAGACTCTAAGAGAGATGTAATGAAAGGCATTCAAGATATAGGATCTAATAAGGAAAGCATAGAAGGTGGAAAATTTGGAATCTGTTTGGAAGCTGGTGGATAGTCCTGTTTGGTTATCACATAATCTATAAAAAGGAAGCAGTGTGAAATAAAGCAGGAATGTTGGTTGAGCTATACTGTGGTTTATCTTGAATATCAGACAAAGAAAGTATATTTCCCATTTAATATGTAGTTAAAAGAAATTTTAGATATCAACCAGTCCAACATGATCATCTCACAGATGAGGAAACTTGTGTCCAGAGAGAAAGTAACTTGCCCAAGGTGACACTTCCCTTAAGTGGCAAAGCTAAGATTGGAACCCGGGTTCTCTGACTCCAAATTCAGTAAAGTGATAAGAACAATGCAATAAACAGCTAAGATTAAACTGGGAATGGTGAGTAGGACATCACCTTTGGGATCAAATAGAATTCCACTTCTTTTATTCAGACTGGCCCCTTCCTACCTTTATAATATTCTTACAGTTTACCTCCCACCATGTACTCACTATATTATGTGGCTACATTGGCCTTCTCAATGTTTTTCACTCAGGACACTTCATCTCCCTTCTCTTGTTTGAATGTCTTCTCTTTTTTTCTTATCTCCTTTCCATTGTTTGAATCTCATGTCTGGAATGCTCTCCTTCCTTTCACTTTTCTTGCTCCTCACAACTACTGGCCTTCCAATATGGTATTACCTTCTATTTACCCTGTATATAACTCATATGTATGTAATTATTTATGTGTTATTTCTCCATTAAAACATGAACAAGAAGGCAGAGTAAAGGCAAGAACTCATTTAAGCTCTCCCCTAAACCCCTCTAAATACTTTTCAAAAATTCTATAGCAGCAGAACCCACAAGAGGACAGAGCAAAACAATTGTCCAGCCCAAGACAACTTAGAAGGTTGGCAAGAAAAGTCTGTTGCACCAGTGAGGGAGGAACTGTCCAGCACAGGCCATGCCAATGCAGACCAGGCCCCAGCAAACCAGGAACAGGCCTTGGGGTTACTGACTGAGTGGCAGCAGAGGTGGTTTCCAGACCTCTCAGCCCACAGACAATAAGGGGATCAGAAAACAGGTGGAAGGAGATTTACAGGGTTCCTTTTGCTGGCACAAGGGAGAGAACTCTGTTGTGTTGCTTTTACTTAGATCTGAGTTGCAGTCCTGCATCTTAGTCCCAGTGCAAGGAGGAACACAGAGTTCCTCACACAACAGAATTTGTGGCCACAGAGGAGGAGGGACCATGGTCATACTTCCAGGGTTAAAAAGAGAGCTTATGGTCACTTATAAACCAATTCACAGTACAGGAGAGTAGTAAACATAGATCATACAACCTTGGAAGAGTTAGAAACTTACAGGTCACCAGAATTACCTTTGAAAATAGCTGCACACAAAAACCTAAAGCTTGGGACAGTGGCCCCTCTAGTTGGGAAGCAAAGCCCCACTTGAGCATAGAGTTAAAAGTCAAGAAATAGACTGGAAAATGAACAAGCAACAGAACAAAAATTCTAACCATTGAAAGTTACTCTGGTGACAAAGAAGATCAAAACACCCAACCAGAAGGAAACAACAAAGTCAAAATGTCTGCATCCAAATCCTCAAAGAAAAATATGAATTGGTCTCAGGCCATGGAAAAGTCCAAAAAGGATTTTAAAAATTAAGTAAGAAAGAGGAAAAAACTGGAAGAGAAATGAGAGTGATGCAAGAAAATCAGGAAAAAAGAATGAACAGTTTGGTAAAGGAAGCACAAAAAAATACTGAAGAAAATAATATCTTTAAAAAAAACAGAATAGGTCAAATGGTTTAAAATAAAGGCACAAAAATCCAGTCAAAAGAAGAATGCCTTGAAAAGCAGAATTGTATAAATGGAAAAAGATACAAAAAAATTCCCTGAAGAGAAGAACTCCTTCAAAAGTAAAATCAGTCAAATGGAAAAAGAGGTATGAAGGCTTACTAAAAAGAAATAATTCCTTAAAAGTTAGAATTGGACCAGTGGAAGCTAATGACTTTATGAGGCATCAAGAAACAATAAAACAAATTAAAAAGAATGAAAAAATAGAAGAAAACATGAAATATTTCATTGGAAAAACAACTGACCTGGAAAACAGATCCAGAAGAGATCATTTTAGAATCATTGAACTACCCAAAAGTCATGATCAAATAAAGAGCCCAGATATAATCTTTCAAGAAATTATCAAGGAAAACTGTCCTGATATTCTAAAACCAAAGCATAAAATAGAGATTGAAAGAATCCTTTCATCACCTCCTGAAATATATCCCCAAATTAAAACTCCCAAGAATATTATAGCCAAATTCCAGTCCTTCCAGATCAAAGAGAAATTGCTGTAAGGAGTCAAAAAGAAAGAATTCAAATATCATATAGCCACAGTCAAGAGAATACAAGATTGAGGAGCTTCTATATTAAAGGAGTGACGGGCTTGGAATATCATATTCTAGAGGCTAAAAAAACTAGAAAGAATTACAACCAAGAATAACTTACCCAGCAAAATTGAGTATAATCCTTCAAGGGGAGAAAAATGGATAGTGAATGAAATGGAGGACTGAAATGGAGGATGAAAAGACCAGGGAACATTTGACTTTCAAATACAAGATGTGAAACAAGCATAAAAAGGTAAACAGAAAAGAGAAATCTCAAGGGATTCTATAAACTGTTTATATTCCTACATGGAAAAATGATATCTATAACTCCTAAAAACTTTCTTATTATTAGGGCATTTAGAAGGAGCATACATAGGCAGAAAGCAGAGGTCTGAGTTGAATGTGATGGTATAATTATCTAAAAAAAATATAATTAAGGGATGTGAAAGAAGAATGCACTGAGAGAAGGGGAAATTGAGAGGTAGAATGGGATCAATTATCTGACATAAAAGAGACCTGAAAGAAATTTTACAGTGGAGGGGGAAATGAGAGAAGCGGGGAAGGGAACACATGAACATAACTCTCATCAGAATTGATTTAAAGAGGCAATAATATACACACTCAGTTGGGTGCAGAAACTTATCTTACCATAAAGTAAAGTAAAAAGGGAAGGAGATAAGAGAAGGGTGGGAGCTGATAGAAGGAAGGACAGTTTGGGGGAGATAAAAGACAAAAGCAAAACACTTTTGAGAATGGACAGGGTAAAAGGTGAGAGAGAGTAGGATAAACACAGAAAAATAGAATGGAGGGAAATACATAGCTGGTAACCATTATTGTGAAAAAAAAGTTTTACAGTGAGTTTCTCTGATAAAGACAATTTCTCAAACATATAGAAAACTGAGTAAAATGTACAGGAATAAGAGCCATTCCTCAATTGATAAATGGTCAAAGGATATAAATACGCTGTTTTTGGACAAAGTAATCAATGTTATCTATAGTTATATGAAAAAATGCTTTAAATCACTACTGATGAGAGAATTAAAATAACTCTGAGCTATTACTTTGTACCTGTCAGATTGGCTAATACAACAGAAAAGGAAAATGAAAACACTAATGTACTATTGTTGAAGCTGTATACTGATTCAACCTTTCAGGAAAGCAATTTTGAACTATACCCAAAAGTCTATAAAACCATGCATTCCCTTTGACCAAGTAATATCACTACTACATCTGTATCCCCAAAAGATAAAAAAAAACAAGAAGAACCTATGTGTACAAAAACATTTACAGCAGTTTTTCTGGTGGTGGCAAAGAATTGGAAATTGAGGATACATCCACCAGTTGGGGAATGGCTAAATAAGTTGTTGTATATAATTGTGATGGAATGCTATTGTACTTTAAGAATTAATAGCAGGATGCTCTCAGAAAAATACATGAAAAGACTTACATGAACTGATACAAAGTGAAATGAACAGAACCAAGAGAGCATTGTACACAGTAACAGCAATATTATATGATGATTTATCTACTATAATTAACTTGGCTATTCTCAGCAATACAATGATCCAAGACAGTTCTATAGGACTTATGATGAATGGTGCTGTCCATCTGCAGAAGAAAAAAAATTGGCAGAACCTGAATGCAAATCAAAGATACTTTTTAAATTTTTCTTGGGGTTTTTTTGTCTGTGTTTTCTTTCACAGAATGACTTATATGGAAATATGTTTTGCATGACTGTACATGTGTAACCTCTGTCAAATTGCTTGCCTTCTCAATGAAGGGGCAGGGGAGGTTGGGAGAGAATTTGGAACTCAAAACTTGAAAAATAAACAGAATATTGCAATGTTTTACATGTAATTGGGGAAAATAAAATATTAAAAGAAAGCAAAAGAAAATGAGCACAGTAAATACTTAATACTAAGTGATAATAAATTTTGTTGACTAACTGGATAACAGAGATTATAAGTGATGATGTCTATATGTTACAGTGGAAAGAGCATTGGTTGAGCATTGGTTCTTGAGTCAGAGGGCCTGGATTCAAATCCTAATAATGATGCCTACTACTTATATAACCTTGGGCATGTCACTGTCTCCCTGGGTCTCAGTTTTCTCTTCTATAAAATGGCAGAGTTGGACTAGATGCCTCTTTCAGTTTGAGATCTATGCACTTTTGACAGTAGTCCAAACAAAATGAAGACTGGAAATAGGCAATGGCAGTGTATTAGAGAGGGCCAGATAGAAATAATAAGACTTGGTCAGTGATTATATATAGAACCTGAGGTAAAGAGAGAGGTCAAAGCTGAACCAGAGACTATTAGCCTAGGTGTCTGGGGTAAGAGTGGAGTCATTAATAGAAGGGAGAAAACCAGATCAAAGTTAGGTGTGTTGGGGGTGGGGGCAGAATGGGGCTAGGAATTGGGGCAGGAGAGAAAAGCATAATGGCCTGGGATAACTTTATGGGAATTTTGGAAGGTGAAGGTCAGTGCTAGAAAAGGGCCACAGTGTGAATATTAGAAGTCATTAGGACAGCAATGCTTCCATGAGTAGGTGTGCATGTGTGCACACACACACACATGTGCGCCATTGCATGTACTTGTGCATACCTGTGGAGAAGAGATGAGTGGCAGTCAATGTCAGGATGTGCAGCAATTTGGAAGGTTGCTAAGACCATTAGAAATATGGCTGAGACCAAGGACTCGCATCATGGGAAGTTCTTTCACCTCTGTCTCTATCACTGCCTCTAAGCATCTCCATGGAGCTTAGAAATGAAACACATCTCCCTGCTAATGCTCTAACATCTCTTTTGTCTGGAGGTGACTAAGAGATTGAACAAAGAAGAATGGGGAGAAGAAGGAAGGAGAGAAGGGGAGGAATGCATCCATTATTAGAGCAACCTTGGCTAGACCCCTCAATTGACCAGCATTTTATATCCACTTATCACCAGGGAGCATAAGATAACCCAACAGCAGCACTGTTAATCTGATTCACTTATAGCCCACCAGGGAAGAAAGCACATTCAGGGGAAAGATAAGTGAGAAAATGGTGCAATGATTCAAAGGCTCAGAGTTTCAAGTCCATTCAGACGTTATCTGCAGAGGTAAGGGTTTTGAGCAGAGCTGTGAGAAACAAGGTTTGGAAGCATAACTTTTCCCAAATCATCATTGTCATTGGCAGAAGGAGCAACAGCTTAACTATCATCACTCTTCATCATCCAAAAGCCCTTATTTAGGTACACCTAATTAGGTGAAATATCTTAGTGATTAGACCAATAAGCCCAGACCACTAGGAGTTTACAGTCTCCAACCATCCCATTCAGCTGGAATAGACAGCCAGTGCCTCTTCTCTGACTGTGGAAAGGTGAAGGGGAGGGGTTGTCATGGAAACAAGTAATGACCCTCTTTCCCAAGTCCCCAAGAGAGCCAAGGTGACCTGGCTAGAAAGAGTGAAAAAAAATGTTGTGTTGGTAAAAATACAAATCAGGTAAGTAGAAAATTGTCTACAATTGAGACAAGAACTACTGCCTGCTATAAGCAGCACAGTGCTAGGCACATGGTGCACTCTAAATTAATACTTACTGATTGGTTGACTTGAAGAGTAGATAATTGGCAGGTATACCTCCTCTTCTTGTCCAATTATCAATTATCCTCTCCTTGAATTTTGCTCTTCCCAAATTGATTAAGTATGTGTTCATACCTAATTTATGCCTTTCATTGAATGACTGATTAAGTCAACAAGTCTGGGCCTTCTGCTTTTATTTAAAATGAGATGGACTTCACTCTTAGAACAGAGAAAGGATTTATAGTTGGAAAGAGTCTAAGAGATTACCTAGACCATGGGAGTCCTATGCACTCCCTTCAGGTCTATTGGTCAGTTTCAGGGAGAGGAGGTGCATGAACTTAGTTGGAAAAATAGTATTTATTTTAACAACTTCCAACTGAAATTGAGCATTTCCTTCAATTATTTAAAAATATTATTCTGAAAAGGGATCCACAGGCTTTACCAGATTGATAAAGGGGCCCATGACACAAACTAGGTGAAGAACCTCCTATGTAGTTCAATCCTGTTATTTTATAGATAAGGAAACTAAGGCCTAGAGAAGTAAGGTGATTTTTGGCAACTTGGAACTGTCCTCAAAACCCTTCTTATCCATCTTTTATATCATGAACCCCTTTGGCAGCATGGTAAATCTTTGATCTCCTTCTCAAAATGGTTTTAAAATGCATAACATAAAATACATAGGATTGCAGAGTAAACCAATTATATTGAAATAATTATGAAAATAATTTTATATAAAACCAGGTTTACTGACCCAAGATTAAAAATCCCCGCTCTAAAGAATACTTGGTGAGTTAAAAACGCATCTTGTTCTGATCCCCCAAACCACCCCCCCACCCCTTCTGGTTAGTATAGTAAATAAATTTATAAGTAGCCAGTATAAAGTGGCAATAACAGGATATAAGATTCCAAAGGGAACCTAGAAGCCACAGAGATTTTTCCATAAATAAAGGGAACATAACAGTTATTTACAAACTGTCTCATAAATTACCTAAAAGCCATATCCTTTTTATTTACTTATTCATTCATTCATTATTTAATTGATTTGTTTATTTACTTTTAGTTTATAAGATTCAGTTCCAGAATCCCTTGAGTTTCAAATTTTCTCCCCCCTCTTTTCCCCTCCCCCCCACCATGGCAGCATGCAATCAAGTATAGGATCTGCAAATACTTTCACATTGGACATTAGTCTGGTTGTATAGAAGGGTTGTAACCAGTGGAGTGAACAATGGGAAAAAAGAAAGAAAACCAAATATGAAGAAGAATGATAGCATGTAGATTGCTTCAGTCT
>CM053596.1:142085094-142109071 GCA_028646575.1 Pseudocheirus occidentalis | reverse complement strand
GCTAGGCCTTACTGTAAAGACCTTTTGGTCCTGCTCCTTTCCCATTGCAAACTAATAAGAACTCTGCAAACTGAGTTCTGAAGAAACTAAACTCATTCATTAATAATTATTTCCCAAATCTTTCCCTTCAAGATCACCAGCTATTATTAGAGCCAACCTGATACCACATTGACCATGATCATAACTTCTGGTTTGCAGGTTCAGAAACTGAGGCTACTTTTTCTGCAATCAAATTATATTGCTAGCAAGGGTCAGTGATATCTCATATGACCCATGTTGAGAATTATGCTGTGTGATTATTTCTTCTAGTGTCTCCTCTTTAACTCTCTCACATGATGAAATGGCCTTACTTCAATCCAAGGCTAACCTCTCTACCATTCAAATAATTCCATTCCCTACCATCTTCTCCAACTGACTGCCCCCTCTGTCACTTCCACTCTTTCATTTATTTTCAATCTCTCTTTCTACTCACTCATTTCCTACTGCCTACAAACATGCCGTGTCTCTCCCCCATCCAGAAAAAATGCCTACTTGATTTGTCAATACCCAACAATTATTGTTCTATATTTCTTCTGCCTGTCATAGCTAAACTTTTTGAAAAAGTTATCTACAAGAGGTGCTACCACTTTCTCTCTTCTCGCTCTCTTCTGAAGCCCTTACAATCTGGCTTCCAATTTCATCGTTCCCTTGAAACTACTCTCTCCAAAGTTACTAATGATCTCTTAGCTGCCAAATGCAATGGACTTTTCTCAATCCCCATTCTCCTTGATCACTCTGCGAAGTTTGATACTGTTTTTGATACTTTAGTACTGTTGATCTCTTTCTCTTCCTTGCTACATGTTCATTTCTCTCTAGGTTTTAGAAATATCATTTCCTCCTGGTTCTCCTCCTACTATCTGAGCATTCCTATCTCCTTTGTTGGTTGTTGCTACTCCTTCATTCTCAGAGGACCATGACACCAGGAAGGTGATGTCATGACTTGCAAATGAATTGGATTTAAGTGGGGGAGGGCTGTGCAAAGTCTCATTTTCTCCCCCTTTGCTGAATTTTCTTCCAGCTCATGTTGTAAAGAGAAATTAGAGCCAGTGAGACCTTTCATGTTTTAAGTAGAGCTTAATGAGCCAGGACAGAAAGGGGTGAGCCCCACTGGAATCAAGCAGCTCTGAGATGCATTTCCTCAGGGCTTATATAGACAAAAGTCACAACATAACTGTTGCCAGGGGGAAACCACAACTTAGTCAGTTGCTGCAAAATGAGGGGGAGGGCGAGGGCCGGGGAGGAAATACAGAAGCCAAAAGGTAGCAATCACTTCATTGCCTAACAATTGCTGCCCAGTGATCAGTTTGTTTTCCAAAGTTCCCAAGTCTATTTTGATAACTGAACAGAAGGGGGTGGGGGGAATGCTATGGGCTCCAGGTAGCAGATTTCGGCAGGTTTACTTGGCAGGTTTGTTGCCTAGGCAGGATTTGTTGGGTTTGGGGCAAGTCTTCTAGGCAGGTCTCCTATGATGGGGAGAAATAGGGGATGTTCACAAAAAGGGCCGTTACAACAATTACACCCTCTAAGTACTGGTGTCACTCAGGGTTCTGCCCTGGGTCCCTCTTCTCTTTGCATTCTACTGCATTTGATCTTATCAGCTCCTATAGATTTAAGTACCCTCTCTATGTTAATGATCCTCACATCTGCCTATCTTACCCCAAACTCTAGACTGGTCTCCAATTTCTCATCTCCAACTTCCTTTTAGACATCTTGAACTGAAAGTCCAGTAGACATCTTAAACTTAATACTTCCAGGATATAACTCATTATCTTTTCTCCTAAACTATTCCCTGACAACAACAAGGAGTGTTTCATGCATGTGCGCATGCACACACACACATACCTTCCCCATTAGCATAGAGGGCAATACCATCCTCCCAGTCCGTCATGCTCACAACCTAGGAGCCATCCTGGACTCCTCATTATCTTCCAACCCCCATATCCAAGCTGTTGCCAAAGCCTGTTGATTTCAGCTCTGCAACATCTCTGGAATATGGTGCCTTCTCTCCTATGACACTGCCACCATTCTGGTGCTCGCCCTCACCACCTCATCTCATTGCAATAGCCTGCTGGAAATTATTTCCAGTTTATCCTGTATGTAGCTTGCTTGGCATATATTTTGTTTACATTTTGTCTCCCCTTTAGACTGTGAGCCCCTTGACAGCAGGGACTGTCTTTTGTCCCTCTTTATATCCCAGCGCTTAGCAGAGTGATTGGCATATAGTAGGCACTTAATAAATGTTGACTGATTGATCTTATTTGAGAGCCAGTTTAAAGTAATGAATTTTCTACTCATTGATAAAAGTGTAGAATATTAAGGCAGCTAAACTTAAATAATACCACTAAATGCTTTATTTAAATATGATACATATAGAACAAGCTCTTAAAGAAAAAAAATCTAAATTCAATTTGGTATGACTAATTCTAACCTATTGTCAATCATGGCTTATACTGACACACATATTAGAAACAGATTTTAATTAGAATTTGGTTTTCTAGCTCATCTTGAATTATATGTTTATCTGAAATCCCTCCCAGGAATGGTACAGGGCTTTGAAACTTCAAATTATCTTGAAGTCAATATCCCTGGCAGTTTCTCATACCTGATGATGTTCCTCCCTATTCTTATACCCCACTATAGCTGGCAGATGCCAGTAACCACAACTGCAAACAATTCTTGGATTTTATGTTGTTGAAATTTGCATTTATCAATTGACCTTGAGGTTCAAAATCAAGCATTAATCTAGATAGTATATAGCCTGCAATTGGTAATGGGGTGTCAGGTCATACATTAGCTGAACCACAAGGCACATTCTATTTGACATTCAGATTAAAATCACAGATTTAATCTAGCTACATGTCTCAGCAGGTTCTGACGTGCAATCTCCTTCCTTGACCTCGTTAAAAGATAACTCTCTCCTGCCCTCCCTCTCCCCTGTTCCTTTTAGAATTGAGCAGGAAAAAATTAGGTTCAACAATGTCATGATGAAAAGGTGTGCTGTGTGTCATCTCTGGGACATTTTCCTATTTTACCCACTACTGGGTCACTATCCCTTTTCAGGTATATAATAATAGTTCTTATTTTCTTCAACTATTGAGTGCATGTAAAATAAACTATTTAAAAATTTTCAAAACTACTGAGGGTTTTTCTGAGTTGTTTTTTTTATTAGACTACTAGCAAGAATACTTTTACAGGAGAAAACATTAGCTATGGATATGAAGATTTCAGGCTATGGGATGATCAGTCTAAGTGATGTCATCACCATCACATTTTCCTCCCCCAACTTCTACATGTAGGGCACCCTCTATTCTTTGTTGTATTAATCTCAACTACTTGGATAGCTTCAATTATCACCTCTATGCAAATGATTCTCCAGTTTATAACTCCAACCTAATTTGTTTCCAGAGCCCTAGTCCCAGATCTCCAGGTATGTGTTAGACATTTCAACCATGTCCTGCCATCATCTTAAACTCATTTTCTTCTAAGCTGGCCCCTCTTCCTTAGCAGTTCAGGCTCAAAATCTTGGAATCATCATGATCTCTTCTGTCTCCTAAATAACAACAGCAACAACCACCACGGCTAGCATTTACACATGGAGAACAAAATGGCAAACCACTCCAGCATCTTTGCCAAGAATGACTGAAATGACCAAACAACAACAAAAGCATTTATACAGTGGCTTTAACATTTACAAAGTGATATATATATATATATATATATATATATATATATATATATATATATTAATTCATGTAATCCTCCCAACAACCCTGTGAGACATGTTAGTATTATCCCCATTTAATAGAGAAGAAACTGAAATTAAGTGACTTGCCCAGGATCACATATCTAACAATTGTCTGAAGCAGGACCTTCCTGACTTGCCAGTAGTTTTTGTATCTGTCTCCTACTCTTTTCTCCCATTGATAGCCTAATTCTGGCCCTTATTACCTCTTCTTCTGACTCTTAACAGTTATTTCCTTTCTAATCTCTTCTTCACATTTCTTTCAGAATTTATTTTCTAACCACACAGGTCTGACTATATCATTCCTTTGCTCAAAAAATTTTTTTCTGGGACTCCCTATTGCTTGACCAATAAAATATAACCTCCTTACTCTGGCATTCAAGAACTTTGGCAATCTCACTCTAATATATCTTCTCAGTCTCTTAGTATCTAATCTCCTTCTTATATTCTACATTCAAACTAAACCACTCTGGTTCTTTGCCCTTTCCTGATCTTGTCGGATCATGTCTCACCTCTCTGTGAGAGCCTGCCTCATTCCATGTGAGTAGAATGGACTTTCCCAATATCTTTGGTTGCCAAAATTCTTTCCTTCCTTCAAAATTCAGCTCAGCTCAGACACCACCTTTTTTTATAAATGTTCTGACAATTGCAAAATGGGTCCCCCCACCCCGCTTCTTCATTTTCAAAATTCTCACTTTTGATCTCTCCTACCTATGCACTTAGGTTCATAGGATTTAGCCACTGAAAGGAATTTAAAAATCAGTGGGTCCACACCTTCTTTTTAATAGAGAAGAAAACCAAAACCTCAGAAGATTACACAACTCCCCTCGTCACACTGGTAGTAAATAGTAGAGCCAAGATTGAACCCTGTTTCCTAAGTCCACGTCCTCTGTTCTTTCTGCAGCACTACAGTCGCATGAGCTTATCACGCTATAACTTGTATTAGAGTTATTTATGTATTTGTCTTTCCCTGTACTACATTCTAATCTCCTTGAGGGCAGAGATGGTGTCTTGTTTCATTATTGTATCCCCACCTATTGCACAGAGCAGACACTTAATAAATGTATGTTGTTCTCTCACAACCTACTATTGAAGTCGTTCCCCACAGGATTCAGTTCCCTCTGAGACCCTTTATCCTCTTTTCCATGAAGTAAATAGGAGAGACAGAGTAAAGCTGTGTGCTGTGCATCTATACTGAGACAACCAAAAAAGTTCCAGAATTGGTTTCTTACCAGAAGGAATTGCTTTCCTAGTAAGCTTTTAAAAGAAGAAATATGATCCTCTCCCCACAAATATTTTTAGATATTACTTTAAATTTTAACTTCCCCTCCTGAACAATGGCAACGATTTTTACAACTTGATTCAGCAAGAAAATCCCTGCAACAAATTGAAGCTTATACCAGAACAGTCACTGGGTTTACAAACTTTTATTAAGCACTTATTGTTTGCCAGACACTGTGTTAAGGGCTGGGAAATCAAGGAAGAGCAAAAATAGCCCCTGATCTCAAGGTCTAATTGGGGAAAACAGTATTATAATGGGGAAAACAACATGAAAATTAGGTATATACAAGTTATATAGGGCACAACTGGATGGAGCAGTGAATAGAGCACCAGCCCTGGCGTCAGGAGGATTTGAGTTCAAATCTGGCCTCACACACTTAACGCTAGAAGTGTGACCTTGGGCAAGTCACTTAACCCCAACTGCCCTACCCTCCCCCCTCCAAAAAGAAAAAAAAATAGGTTCTAGAATTTTTTTTTTCAGAGTCATAGCTGGTTGAGAGTCAGGAAGACTTCTCTTTGTTAGTTCAAATCTGGCCTCAGACATTTACTGGCTGTGACCTTGGACAAGTCACTTAACTCTGCCTCAGTCTTCTCATCTATAAAATGAGCTGAAGGAGGAAATAGCAAATCACTCCAGAATCTTTGCCAAAGAAATCCAAAATGGAGTCACTAAGAGTGAGACATGACTGAAAAATTACTTAACCACAACAACAACATACAAAATGTTGAGACTTAAAGTGCACCTACCTAATACCCTTTGGACTTGTGCAAATTTCCCATGACTAAGAATGACCAGGGGCAGCTAGGTGGTACAGTGGATAGAGCTCTGGACCCAGGAGTCAGGAAGACCTGAGTTCAAATCTGGCCTTAGACACTTACTAGCTGAGTGACTCTGGGCAAGTCACTTAATGCTGATTGCCTCCAAAAAAAAGGCCCCTCTTCCTGATTGTACTCCTAGTGTTATCATGTACTAATAAAAACATACAGTTCAAGAGATGCCTCTACATTCACAAAATGAAGGTGCAGGTATCCTTCACATACCAGTGTTCTGAATGTACCACCACGTAGATAAACTTTTTACATCATTTCCATTGTCTCTTCTCTGGATTCTTGTCCTGAGAATAAATCAAGGTCATTGTCTCTTCTCTGGACTCTTGTCCTGAGAATGAATCAAGGTAAAGTGGTCTTTCCTAACTAATCTTCAAACTCCAAGAATCTTTGATTTCTCTATATATTTAACACAGATGAGAAGTTGATAGGACAGACTACTCCTTTAGAGAATAATCCAGTAAATTGCCTTTGGCCTATGGTAGGGGAGGGGATTCTGAATTTCATATGTTTTAGGGGGCAGGAAAGAGCAGCAATGATCTGAGTTTTTGCTTTGTTTGTCCAGTGTCCTGGCATTTGGGTTATATACTCATCCTCCATTGGGAAGGGAAAGGAATAAACTCTAATTAAGCCCTTCTATCTGCCAGGCACTGTACTAAAGACTTCACACATATCTCACTTGGGCAAGTCTTTCCAGTCTGACTATCACAGAAAAGATCAACTAATGCCTATTCCACCCTCACAGTGTGCTGAGGGCAGTGCCTTGAAGAATCTTGCAGTCTCATACTGTCCTTTATATCAATCCTGTCAAACTTAAATAGAATTGAGGGACACCAAACCATACAGAAGGCTCCTTGTAGGCTGCATATTGGCAGTTTTAAAATGTAATATTATCTAGGTTTTACTGTATTTTATTCTATTTTGTTAAATATTTTCCAATTATTTTCTAACCAGGTTTGGGTCTCATTTGGGAGTGTTGTGTGCTGGGCCACGTGTTTAAAATCTGTTTTCTTTCATAGATTACGGTGACATTATTCTAACATCTCTGCCTTTGCCTAGATTGCAAGTAGGGTTTGCCAACAAGCTTCTAACCTCCTACTGGCTATAGACAGCACCTTAAATTATGAAATCATCAATATCTTACCAAAACTGGGTGGTAGGACCTTGCCTGTCTTATATACACTGGGTTGATTTCCTTCTGGAGGGTAGGATAGTCATTATTGGGATTTGATTGGCCTGAGAGGGTGGGAGGCAGGGACTACTGCTGGAAAAATTAAAGCTTACAAGGTTCCGCCTATTGGGATTTGCTCCACTGGAGGTTTTTATGGAATTCCTATAGCTGTTCAGGTATGCTTTCCTGCTAAGTGAAAATGCTGACAAAGAGGTGGAAAGGGGTAGCATTTAAATGGATTTTAGTTAGGAATTCTAAGCTTTTAAATCTTACCACCAAAAATGTTTTGGGGGTTGTTTTTGTTTTGTTGTTGTATTTTATAGTCCATAAATACTTCATGCTTTCTAATCCTGATCCTGAGTCACTAGACTGGAGTGGCCCTAGATAAAATATGAAAAGGGGGTACCAAAAACTCACTCTGTTCTATTATCGTTGTTCACTTTAGACACTTGGGAACAGGAAAGATTGAGGAGTTTAGGGTAAGATGAAAAAAGGCTAAATTCAAATGCCACCTTCCACATGAAGCCTTTTCTAATACTCTCGACTTCTTGTGCTTTCCTTCCTCCCCCAAATTATTTTGTATCTATTTTATATCTATTTATATATCTACATCAAGTTTTCCCTGACTACACTCAAAGTTCCTTGAAGTCAGAGCCTGTTTCACACTTTTTTTTATTCCTATACCGGGCACACAGTGGGCATTTAATAGATGTTTGTTGGGTGATTGTTAAATGGGTACATGTAATTAGACAGCTAGTTACAGATTCTATTTGTTTCTCATTTCCTTGTGTCATATATACTGTGTCTCTTGTAGCTTGTTTTCTTATGTATTGGTACAGCAAGTTTTCTGTTTGCTAAATAGTAAGCCTCATACCCTTCACCATGTAGGAGCAGAGAGTCTAATGGCTAAAGAAGTACAGGGAGAGAAGTAGATCTAAATGGAGAAACAATATTCTCCTGGTAAGTGATCTTCTGTTTACTACTGTCTGGATTAGAGCATGGCTAGAACATGATAACTGCTGGATAGAGGCATCTGAGCAGACTGCATTGATCTTTTGCTACGGAAAGTGAAAAGCTTTAAATACATAAAGCCTCATTCAGGAGCCCCAGAGGCTGAGCCCATAACATCCTGAACAAGCAGAGCAAATAGGCAGTTTGCCATAACAATTAGCTATCAAAAGACATCGCCCATACCATTTTATCATTTGAGGTGTAGGGTGTCTTCAAAGAAGACTAGCACCTCTGGTATAAGGGCTGCCAAGCCATTTTCAGGGCTGCTTCCCATCTGGTGGAACAGGTCCATCTGTTCCACCCAACTTTCCAAGAAGCTGTAACATGTACAGTGGCCACACCCCAGTAATCCATTTCCACAGAAGGGTTAAAGTAGGTTTGAGGTTAACTGAGGGGTCTCAAGCCCATCGGTGAGTTGAGGGAGATGGGGCAGTGTTTACCCCAAGCATGTGAAGACTTCCCCTGGTGGAATGAGATGAGAACAATGGAGGAGAGAGTGAGAGTAATTACTTTGTACAATTGTCTCACTTAAATCCAATTTATGCACAAATCAAAAGACATCACCCATACCATTTTTGCTGGAAGGGTTAGCTAGGAGAGTTATTAAAAATCTAAAAATTGAAATAAAGAAGCCAATGAATCTCACTTCAAGCAGGTATGGAGGGCAAGAATTTTTCATTAACCTGCAGAGGATTTACTGAGAGTTTTTGGTAGATCTCTTTTTGTAGTCGTGAGGAACTGGACATTGAGAGGGTGCCCATCAAATGGGGAACGGCTGAACAAGCTGTGGTATATGATTGTGACAGAATACTATTGTGCTACAAGAAATAATAAGCAGGATGACTTCAGAAAAACCTGGAAAGACTTACATGTACTGATGCAAAGTCCAGGGAGCAGAACCAGTAGAACATTGTACAGAGTCACAATATTGTATGATCAACTGTGAATGACTTAGCTATACTCAGCAATCCAATGAATCCAAGCACGGCAATTCCAAAAGGCTTATGATGAAAAATGTTTTTCACCTCCAGAGGAAAAAAAATCTTAATGTAGATTAAAGATCATTTTTTATATTTCATTATTCTTGGCTGAGTTTTGGTGGGGGGTTTTTTGGGGAGGATGTCTATGCTTTCTTTTGCCACATGGTTAATATAAAAATGTTTTGCATAACAATCTATATAAAATTGCTTGCCTCCTTAAGAAGGGGGAAGAGGAGGAAGTGAAGGATAGACTATGGAATTCAAAATTTTTTTTAAAACACTGGCTAAAAAATGTTTCTGCTAATACCACATAACACTCAAGTTTGCAACTAGGTGGTTTGATAGAATGCTAGATGTAGTATCAGAAAAATGAGTTCAAATCCAGCCTCAGATATTTTACTATCTGTATGACCTTAGGCAACTTGTTTTACCTCCTTCAATTTCCTCAACTATAAAATATAGATAGTAATAGCACTTACCACACAAGGTTGTTGTGAGGATTCAATGGAATAATATTCGTGAAGTGTTTTGCAAACCTCAAAGCACTTCATAAATGCTAGCAATTACTATTTTTCTATACTGTGTCTTAAAGGAAAAAGGACTGGATACATGCCTTTTTCTACACCTCAGATTGTCAGGAAGAATGAAGTGTTCCTTGAAAGATTAGAAGAAATGCTTCATGAAGCCAACAAAAGAGAAAAAGGAAATGAAGAGAAAAGAGAGGAATCTTAGCCCATATCAAAAGATTGTAAGGTAGAAAAACATGTCAGAAAAAAAAGAGAAGAAGGAGCACTGAGCAGCTGGAGATAATAGGTAGTTATTATTGTTTGTCCTTCATTCCCAAAGAGGACCATGACATCAGGAAGGTGATGCCATGACTTGCAAGTGAATTTGATTTAAATGAGGGAGGGCTGTTCAAAGTCTCTAGCCATACTTTCTCCTCTGACGCCATCTGGGTTTAGTGGCATGACATAGAACAGGATGACTGGAGATGGCCCCCCAATATGTAAAGTATTCATCCTGTATAGGCCAGACATTGGATCAGCTGAGCAGGAAGCAGCTTCTTGTGTCCTAAAAATGATGATGTGGATCCAGAGATGTCATCAGCTGAGAGGTCTTCCAATAATGGTCAGAGCAGCAGCGGATAATCACTCCTTACTGAAAGATATCAAGGAGAGAGTTTTATCTGTCTGATATAAACAACAGAGAAATTTGCTATATATCTGGGATGTGATGGAGAGTTTCTCTTGAAATTTGTCCCAGCTAATGTAGGGCCTGCACTAAATCACCTATAAGTTCTCTTCTAATTTTACATTTTTGATTACAATGTTTCTAAGATGCTGGCCACTACTTCCCACTTCTGGTAGTTCGTGTGAACAAATGACACCAGTGGAAGAACCTAGAAAACATTGCTAAGAATAGTGAAGTCCTAGACAAAAACAAAGAACAAAAAACTGAGGACCTTGAGAGCCCAGGTGTTATTTCCATCACTGCTGCCAAGGGAGAGTAGAAGAGAAAAACAGAAATGGGAAAAGACTAGATGCCCAAAAAGAGGGTAGCCAAGAACAATATTTGAATTCCTGGGCCATTGCTAAAAATATAGGAATGAAGGATTCTTGGCCAGGGTTCTTAGCGATGACAAGTGAAAACAACAAAAGCAAAATAAATTTACTTGGAGTCTAAGCTTAAACCAAAAAGGGTGGGGCAGGGAGGGAGAAAACTTCCCACATAGATCTGCCAAACCTAGTTGCATAGATTCAGGTGCAATATAATAATACTAACAGAAAAGCAGACCAACAATTCACAAGATACAATATCTAAGAAGTCAGTCAGTAATAAAAACCGAGGACTTCAGTCTAACGTCCCAGTATAAATATACAAAGCACAGATTAACAAACAGGGAGAACTAGTGGAGAATAGTGAACCCATAAGTATCACTGAAACTTGATGGGATGGGAACCTGACCAGTATGAGACTCTGCAAAGTACGTCGTATGGAAAAGCAATAGAAGAAAAAAATGGACAATGGTATAGTATTATGGTGTAAGAACATGAGGGGAAATTCAGGAACATGAGGATGGAAAAAACTTAGGTAAAGGAGGAGAAATACAAACAATCCATCACTGGAATACACCTAAAGATGGATAACCGGAATAATGAGGGACTATGCCTGTTTTAAGAATTGGTTGAAAAAAATTGGGTGTGCCTGAGGGTTTATAACTGTCTTCAGACATTTAAAGAAATATCAAGAGGCAGGTAGGTAGTACAATGCATGAACCTGGAGTCAGGAAGTACTGGGCTCAGATCTGTTCTTTCAGACATTTACTTACTGGTGTGACCCTGGCCAAGTAGTTTAACTTCTCTCAATCTCAGTTTTCTCTTCTTTAAAATGGGGTTGATGATCCCATCTACCTCACAGGGTTCTTGTGAGAATCACACATATAATACTTTGTAAACATTAAAGTGACATATTTTTGTTGTGTTTCAGTCATGTTTGACTCTTAATGATCCTGTTTGGCATTTTCTTGGCAGAGATACTGGAGTAGTCTAGCCATTTCCTTCTCCAGGTCATTTTGTAGATGCAGAAACTGAGGCAAAGTTAAGCAACTTATCCGGAATCACACTGCTAGTCCGTGTCAGACCTGATTTGAGCTCAGGAAGATGAGTCTTCCTGACGCCAGGCCTGGCACTCTATCTACTGTGCCACCTAGTTTCCCAAAGTTCTAAGCAAATGGTAGTTATTAAGTAGAAGAGGAATTACACTTATTCTTTGTGGCCCCAGAAAACAGAATCAGAAGCAATTTGAGGAAATTTGAGAGAGGTAGGTTTAGACTTTCTATAAAGAAATCTCCCTTATAATGAAAACTGTCCAAAAGGGAGAGAGGGTAGGAAGCTGATTGCACATTAACAAAGGTCTTCAAGCAAATACTGGGGGTTTTCTGGAGACACTGAAGAATGAATCCTGGCTCGCTATGATGGGGACTAGATGGCTTCTGAGGCCCTCCTAGTGCTTACATTGGCTAGTGGAGCCATCCTGTGAACCCTGGTATCTAATGCTGCTCCTTCAGCAGCACAGTATGGTAGGAAGCACAATAAATTTAGAGTCAGAAGACCTGCATTCATGGCCTGACTCTGACACTTAACTCTGTGATCCTGAGCAAGTGATTCAATCTCTTTGACATTGAGATTCTTCACTTGTAAAATGGGGGGAATAATATTTGTACTATCTTTTTCCTAAGGTTGTTGTCAATGATCATTTTGTAAACTGTAAAGTACCTTATAAATGTGTTATTGTTATTAATACTGACCCTCTCACTTCCTGGACCCTTGAGCTTGAATGGCTCTTTGGAGCCCACAAAGGTGCCATATATCTGCTTTTCAAGCTTTAGTTGACCTCTCGGGACATGCTCCTTTTCCTGCCTCTCAATAGCCCCTCATTTTTAAACACTTTCTGCCCAAATCGAATTCCCAGCCCTTGCCTTTCTGACCAGCCTTGTTCAATTGTCACACATGCCCTGACTTAGCAATCAAAGTTCTGCCCTTTCCATCAGTAGAACATACATTTTGAATTTTCTTTCTAACAGTAGTGATGGGTTGTCTCTTTCTAACAGTAGTGATAGGTTGTCTCTACCCATTCTTTGTTATCCATCATGCTTGCAACCCACAATATAAGTTCTCTTTTTAAATTTTTAAAATTACATCAACTTTTACAATTCTTATTAATATCTTTTACTATTACATCAACTTTATTTTCAAATCTTTCCCTCTCTAATTGCCTCCCTAAACAGTCATCCACTGCAACAACAACAACAAAAAATTTAAAGAAAGAAGAAAAAATAAAATCAGATTGGCAAAATTAACCAGCATATCAACCAAGTATATTAACTAGTATATGCAATGTTCCATAGGACCTTTGGTTCCCCAAATTCTACAAAGAAGGGAAGAAGGCATATTTTTTTTTCATCTCCTCTTCAGGGGCCAATTTGATCATTATTGAACAGAATTCATTTTTTAGTTTCTTTTGTTGTTCTATCTATTTACACTGTAGAAGTCACATGTTTATTACTTTCCTTATTTCTTTGCATTAATTATTACTATATTAAGGATTTCCATGCTTCTTTATATCCTTCATATTCTTATACCATAGTAATACTCCTACATCACACACTGTAATTTGTTTAATCATTCCCCAGTCACTAGGAATTTCCCTTGTTTCTAGTTCTTTGCTTCTTACAAAAGATACTGCTATGAATACTTAAATGTATATAGTTTCAATCTATCATTGACTAACTTAGGACATATGCCTAGTGGTAGGATCTCTGGGTCAAAAGTTATGGATATTTTTATTAAGTATAATTTCAAATTGTTTTCCTGAGAGGTTATACTAATATACAGCTTCATCAGCAGATATGAGTGCCATATATCATGCATTTTCAAGATGGCTAGCCCTTGTTTCTAGTATAATTGTCCTGGCAAAATCCCAAATTGATGAAACCCAAGATCTTGCATCCATAGAAAGAAACCATAGTAGGGGGGGAACCAAGATGGTGGCGTAGAAGCAGCAAAGTCCCGCAGCTCCCACACCACCACCCTAAACACCCATAAAATATGAGCCCCGACAAAGTCTAGGACTCTCAGACTCACAAAAATACAAAAAACAGATCTCTCACTGAAGGCAGCTCGGCAGGAGGGGCTCATCGCAGAGGCCGGGAGTGGAGGCTGGCTCAGCCTGAAGCCAAGACCTCGGCCAGGCCCGGGGCGGTGGGAAGGAGTTGAGCTGAGCTGAGCTGAGCCGCACCTCAGCCAGTCTTCAGAGGAGAGGATATACAGCCTCCAGCACCTCCACATCTGCCAAGGCATGAGGAATGGTGACGGGAGAGGGGCAGCTCTAGTGGAAGCAGAGACCGGCCTAGCCCAAAACCGTAGCCATGGCCAGGCCAGGCTCCAGGGCAGTCAAGAGGAGCCGAGCCAGCCAAGCCTTCCAAGCCGCAGCTTGAGTCTACTTCAGAGAAGATCTATTGCACCTGAGGGAATCTTCACATCCAGCAAACAAGGATTAGATGGTCAGTGAAAGTGAAAGTGAAACTTTGAGGCTTAATTTTGGGGAGGAAAAGCAGTTCGGCCAATCTGCCCCTGGGGCAAGGAAGCAGTAGGGGAGAGGAACTGCTGGAATCAGCTGCGGCCCCCACTGGGCTGCTTCAGAGCCCCTGGCCTGCAGAATCCGCAGGGGGGCTGAATCCATTGATCAGGGCCACGTGCTGTTCCGTTGAGTGGCCTGGATCTGGATCGTGGTCTTGGGTGGTGGTCCTGGGGTGCACTTTCAGCAAGCCAAAGCTGGGGGGACTTGTAACACTCCCCTAATAGCTCCGGCAGCTGGGAAAACCCCAGTGATTTGGAAGAGCTTTCCCCTCTGGAAGCAGAGTTTCACAGAGCTAAAAACAAAACAAAACAAAACAAAAAAACAACCAATTAACTGACTAGCCAACATGAAGAAAAGGAAGCAAAATAAGAAGAGCAATAAAACTCTAGAATCCTTTCTTGTGGACAAAAAGGATCAAAGCATGGAACGGGAGGAACTTCAATCGTCTCATCTATAAAATACTGATAGATAACAAATTTCATTAGTATAGGGAACTCTCAAATCAGGAGACTCTTCAGCAGTGTAGGTTGGCACCTTCTCTGTAATTTACAATCCCAGAAAATTGCCTAGAGCATTCAGAGGTTAAGTAACTTGTCCAGAGTCATACAATCAGTACATATCAGAGGGAACATGTGTCCAGGTCTTGCTGGCTCTGAGGCCAGCTCTTTTATCTATAAAACGGGAGTCATGATTTATATGGAACCTGCCTCAATGGGTTGCTGTGAGGCCCAAATGAGATAAAATGTGTGAAGTACTTAGTAACCTTAAAGTGTTATATAAATGTCAGCTATTAGTGTTATAATATCTTGAGGTTGCTTATTTGCAAGTCTATTTGCAAATTATGTACCTTCCTACTCAATCAGTCAGTGGCTTCTTGGTGGTACTTCAGATGGATAAGACTTTAGAAAGTAGGACCAGGTGATTTGGCTGAAAGAGGGGAAGGAGGCTGTGGAGATTTGTTTAAAGCAGTGGTCTCAAATTCAAACAGAAACAGAAGTCAATAAAACATATGTAAGTATCCCTATGGGCTGAATATTGACTTTAAAAACCACATATCATCATTATGTTGTATTGAATTTTTATTAATTTTGTTATATATTTCTCAATTATATTTTAATCTGCTTCAGGCTACACCTGGGAGTAGGCCCATTTGACGCCTCTGCGTTAGGGGCTCAATAAAAGTCAGAGAACTCTCAGCTGATAGACAGGAGAACCAGAGCTTTAGCAGCCTCAGAACCTGCAGACAGTCCCAGGTGGCTATAAATAGCTGAAAGTTCTGTCTAGTCAAACATAATCTTGAAGGATCTGTCAGGTCCTCATCCTTGCCTTGATCTTGAAGAAGGTCTATAAGGTTTTGTTTTCTCTTGTTTGTTTTTTAAGGGAGATGTGAATAAAATGATCCTTCCAGTCGCTGCCTGTGATTTAGAAATGGTTCCTGTACACCTCTCACCTTGGAATCTCTCCTCATATTCCCTCTTCAAAGGAGGATTGCTTCATCTCAGAGAAGCTGTTAGGTTAATTGCTTGCTTCCCACATGAAAACTAGCTCCAGAAAAATGAATAAAGGACAAGGGACTCAAATGAGTGACAGGAGACAATACTTGAACTGATGTCTGACAAACCGGTAATGACACCTCTGATAACAGACTGGCACAGTTAGCATCTTCTTCCCATACTCTACAAATTACCTAACTTGGGGAGGGGAGAGGATAGGAAAGGCAGAAATAATCACTACCTGCAAAACAATTTCACACTACAATAAACAGAGAAGAGATAAAATAATAAATGCATTTAGTAGTCCGGTTCATAACCTGGGCCTTGATTTATTTTTTTAAAAATAAAAGTCAATTAATTTCAGCAATGACTGAAAAATTCATTCGCTTTAACAAAAACAACCCGAGGTCACAGGGAGAACTAAATATCTGATGGGAGACATCCTGAGATGATAAATACATCATGTCATGCCTTAGCTCACCCGGCAGGCTTCCGAAGGATAGATACCAACCAACTTGGTTACATCTGAGTGAGCAAAGGAAAGAGGAAGCACAGAGGAGAATATTAGAAGTGGGAAAGATAGATCAGACACTTGGGGTGGTCATAAAATAAAGAAGCAAAACATATAAACATACATTTATTTTTCCATAAAAGTGCCCAGTCTCTCTGTGGGATGGTTTAGCTTCTATTTGAGCATTCTACACAGTGTTTGGAAAAGGCATCTGGCTTTTGGCAAAGAATAAAATCAAGTAGCAGGAAGAAGTACTTTGTTTGTTTATTTGTTGTTAGGTTGTTGGTTTCTTTTTTTTTAAGATAAAATGGATTTCTTTTCCCCCAACGCTACCAAATGGGTTGACTTTCTGTATTGATTAGAAAATACAATTTTATAGAGACGTAAGGAAAATTCTCCCTTTGTCCTGAGGTCATAGGAGCATGAATCCTTTTCCGTCTTCATAAATGAAGGGAAATTTTATGGGTTTTGATCCTTTGGCTTTTGAACCCTGGAGTTCAAGTTACATTGGTAGAATTGATTCCTGGGCATTCTAGCATCACAACATTAGAGCAGGTGACTGAGGGAGGCTATGGAATCACCTCTTCTTCAATGGAAGTCTTTGGGGTCTAAATGCAGTCAGTCATGCCTGGACACAGGGCAATGAATTCAAAAACCTCTCAAGATTTCCCAACAGACTTAAGATTCTGCAGTTCAGATACCAAGAAGCTTAAAGCTTCTTATCTACACTTGATTGCCCATGGCTCTGAAAGATGTTTATCTAAGTTGCATTAAGACTATCTTAGAAAAGAAAATTAATTTTAAAAAATTAAGACTGTTAGAATTCTACTCAGAATAGGGATTGGCAACCTCTGGAACATGTCAAAGACAAAGAGCGATAATTTTGAGAGGTTCTGACACCATTGGTTTTATTAATGGCAAGAAAAAAGTTCTAATGAAGGAGTGCTTAAATTTTGTGTGTGCAGGCTGGTGAAGACTATAAACTCTTTCTCAGAATAGATGGCTGTATAGATCCTTTCTCAGAATATATAAACCAAAATACATAGGATTGTAAAAAAAAAAGGAATAATATTGAAATATGATTATCAAAATACTAAGAAAACAATTTTACAGACCCCAGGTTAAGAACATCTGTTACAAGGGAAATATGCTATCTAAATTTATTTATCCCACAAAGATATGTTTTATGGACAAAGAATGTATATTATTTATATTACTTTATTCATTGCTGGGCAGCTAGGTGGAGCAGAGGATAGAGTGCCAAGCCTGGAGCCAGGAAGACCTAAATCCAAATCAGATTTCAGACACTTACTAGCTATATGACCCTATGCAAGTCACTTAAACCTGTTTGCCTCAGTTTCCTCATCTATAAAAATTAGCCAGAGAAGGAAATAACAAACCACTCCAGTATCTTCACCAAGAAAAGTTGGTCAGGTCACAAAGAGTTGAACATGACCAAAATAACTGAACAACATTCATTGCTAGAAAAAGTTTACTTTTTCCATCTTCTCCTTTCTTTCTCTTCTCTACCACAAATTTTTCATAAGTGAGAGAAATGATTATTAATAACCAATTATTATGGGATCTAAGGTTCTTTGTCTTTTTGCGTCCTCATTCAAAGCCCAGACCTTGAAGGTCAGGGCAGCCTTAGAAGGACAGGGCTCACAATGAGGATGGCCTAACCTTGGGAGCATTCTGCTCCCTCTCGGGTAGGACCCCACACAACTGGGATAGCTTATTTCAGACAAAAATGTAAAAAGAATCTAATCTAGGTGAATTCCATCCCTAAAAAGCATTGGGCTCATGCCCTTGGAAATCCCAAGCTTAACTTACATGATCTGAATGGATAATGGATTCTTTTGTCCTGATAGCTGGAGGCAGCTGAATCTCAAGATCAAGTCAAATTTTCACTGGGAGGTGCTGAAGACTTTTGGCCCACCTCCTCATTAATATATCCACCCCTTCATTGATTTTTCTCTAGTCAGAGTTGCTCTCCACTCATCTGGCCACCCACTCTTCCAAGGATATTTAAGCATTGTTGTTGGCAATGGTCTTTTGTCTTTGGTTAGCATAGAAACTGCTGACCATCAATTCATTATTTGCTAGCCTAATTAATAAATTGGTTATTAAGTACCCAGAAACTCCAGACTTCTCATTCCTCTCATAAATAATAAAACTAGGTGAGGAAAACAAACTTACGGTTTCTACCTTAAGCCTCTGCATCCAATAAAGAAGTGGGTCAGGAAGTTAAGTAGAGATTCAATTCAGGCATTTATTTACTGCCTACTTTGTTCAAGACACCATGCTAACAACAGGGATAAAAAATATATATGGGACACAGACCCTGCTCTCAAAGAGCTTATAATCTAATGGCAAAAATTACAAATAATCATATTGCTGTGAAACAAATGATAGATTGATTAATAAATGAGCATTTATTAAGTATTTGCTGTGTACTGGGCACAGTGCTTAATCCTAGAAATACAAAGATAAAAGCAAAACTATCTCTGTCCTCCAAGAATTTACATTTGAATGGAGAAGAATGGAAAAGTTGGATAATAGAGCTTAAGCATGTGATCTCATAAATGCAAAAAGGAGGTTCAATCAAAATGCTATGAAAAATAAAACAGAATCACCTGATGGGGTTAGGGAACGAAATCTCAGAAGACTTTTCTGAGAAAGAAGCTCTGGAGCTAAGCCCTGAGTACGGGAAGAGAAATATTTCGCCAGACAGGGGAGCAGAGGAAATGTTTTCCAGGACTGGAGCATAGCCTGCAGAAATGCACAGAAGTAGACCTGGATGAGCTGGATGAGAATGGCAAATAACCAACTAGTAATCCAATTTGGCTAAGACACAGAAAGAGTGAAGAAAGAACATGTGTGTGTAAGATTGTGTGTGAGTGTGTGTGTGTGTTTCCTTAAATGCCAGACTAAGGAGTTGGCATTTTACTCTTTAAGCAAGAGCTCTTCTAAATGTTCCAGTGTATTCCTGGCAAAAGCTCAGCATGATAAATGAATACTTGGACACTGTTCCTGAAAGGTCACTGACTCTTCATTTAGGTGAAACCCTGGGAATCGTTCAAGTAACAGTGCCAAGGGAAGTGAGGCTACCTTATGTGTAGCTAAGCTAAAATTGGCAAATGCAGCCAACATAGTGTGATTTGAGGCCAAAGTGCTGTCCTATTACATTTCCTGAAATTTTACTATTAGATTATTATCTTTAGTCACTAGCCAATCTGAGAATTTTCTTTTAAAATGCAAATATTCATGGAATGAGTCTTTATTTTAATTAAAGGATTAAGTCTTTATCACGAGTTTATTTGATCTCTTCCCTAAGGACACTGCCCTGAGAGCTGAGACTAGAAACAGCTACATTTTAATGTGAAAGATGAGTGAGAGAACAGTCCAGAACTGTAGAAATGTTACCAGGGAGAACAATCCTGGAGAAAGTACCACAATGCAAGGGCATGGACATCTGAGGGAGGAAGGGATGAATGCCGATAATAATGCCTTAAGGGTAGTAAAACAGTTTACATATATTATCTCATTCATCTCATAACACCCAATGAAGCAAATACTTCCTTTCTACCAAAGAGGAAACTGACTTTCCCAGGGCCACACAACTAGCAAGTGTCAGGATTCGCACCCAAGCCTTTTTAAATTCAAATCTATTCCCCATACTGTGCTGCCTCTCTAAACAAAGAGAAAATGACATGAAGGGAGGTGGAGGACACTAAAAAGCAGCTCCAATCTCTTACTCTTCCCCTGAATTACTATAATGTTGTTCAGTCGTGTCCTTTTATTCAATTTTTATTTACTTACTTTGGCCACTTCCCGCAACAAACATTCTGAGCCTCTCACTCTCCTCAAATTCCCACCTCTTTGACACCACTTTATTCTCCGCAGGTGACCTGTAGAATCAAGATTCAAAGCTGAATAGATACTAATTTTGCTGTTTTGCTTTTAGAAACTTGAAATTGCTCCAAAGGACTATGGCCAGATTAGCCTTTACTAGCATGAAGGACCAGGAGGATATGATTTCACATGGAAAATTCTGTTTTCTTCAGGCAGAACAATAGAATTGTTTGTGCAATTTGATGTCACCAATTATCCGTTCCTAAATCTGGGCTGCTTCTTGGAACGAGGAGGCGATACTCTCACTTTATTCTAGAAACTGAATGGGATGGAATGAACAATTATTAAGTGCCTACTGTGTGCCAGGCAGTGTACTAAGTGCTTTACAGTTATTATCTTGTTTGATCCTGACACTAACACTGTAGTAGTGTTACTGTTATTATAGATGCTATTATTATCTTCATTTTACAAATGGGCAAACTGAGGCAAATAGAGACCATGCCTTGTCCAGGGTCACATGGCTAGTTAGTTCCAGAGACTGGATTTGAACTCAGGTCTTCCTGATTCCAGGTCTATCCGCTGTACCAAATCTTATATAGTTTGGTCCTCTATATCATTTGATACATCATCTGGTGAACTGTGTTGAGTTTTGGGGTAGTGTGGTTCAAAAAGCTGGAGATAAGCCGGAGAGTGTCCAAAGAAGGACCACAAGATGATGAAGAGTCTTGAGTTCATGACATGTGAGGATGAGACTAAGGAACTGGGCATGTTTAGCCTGGGTGTAAGAAGATTCAAGGGGTGCATGATAACTGTGTTTAAAATATCTGAAGGGGATTCACATAGAAAGATGGTTAGTCTTGTTTTGTTTAGCCCCAGAGGGCAGTACTAGGAACATTAGGTGAAAGTTGCAAAGAGGATAATTTAGGCATGATGTCAGGACCAACTTCCTGGCAATTAGAACTGCCCGAAAGTGGAATAGTTTGGCCCGAGAGGTGGTGGAGTTCTCTCTTGGAGTTTCTTTAAGCAGAGGCTAGAGGCCCACCTGCCTGGCATGTTATAGTGAGGATTCCTTCCTATACTGATTGGATTGGAAAGCCACTGAGATCCCTTCCCAATCTCAAGTTCTGTGATTCTTCCCCATTTTTCTCTATCACAAAGGTTCTAAACCCATTTGGCATCGTGGACCATTTTGGCAGACTGATGAAACCTATGGATCCTTTCTTAAAATAATGTTTTTAATTGTGCAAAATAAAATATAAAGATTATAAAGGATAAGGTATCTCATTTGAACCATATAACAACCCCATGAGGAATACATATGAGGAAACTGAGGCTAAAAGATATTAAGTAACTTGATCAATGTCACATAGTTGGCATCTGAGGTAAAATTTGAACTCAGGTCTTCCTGACTGTAGATCCAGTGCCCTATCCACTCTGCCACCCAGCTACCTCAATAAATATTCATTGGTTTGAATTTGTATTGCAATGCTATAACAATGTATATAGTAGACACTCTACTTAGCAGCTCTAGGACACACAATGAGACAGGGATTCTGGGAGGAACCAGAAAATGTACAAGATGATAATCAAACAATAACTAAAGACTTGGATCTATGAATTTAGAGTCAGAGAACCTGTGTTTGAGTAGCTGAAAGAATACTAGATATAGAGTATCACTCCTTAACACCAGTCCAGTGCCTTAACTTACCTGCTGGACATTTCTACCTAGATGTCATCCCAAAAGCATCTCAAACTTGACATGAATGAGATAGAATTCATTAAACTATGCCAACCCTTTAGCCCATTTATATCTATGGGCTATGTTTACAGTAAGATCAAAGAAAGAGAAAACAGTTCCATAATTTATTTTAAAAATTAACATCCATTCTTGTAGTGGCAAAGAACTGGAAACTAAGGAGATGCCCATCATTTGGCAAATGACCGGACAAATTATGTCATATAAATATAGTAGAATACTACTGTGCCCAAGAAACAATGAAGGAGATGTTTTCAGAAAAACCTAGGAAGAGTTATATGAATTGAAACATAAAGATGGGAGCAGAGTCAGGTGAACAATTTATACAGTCACAACAACATTGCAAAAACAATTTTTAGCAACCTAACTTATCATTGAATGATGATCATCTATGGTTCCAGTGGACCATTGATGAAGAATGCTACCCACCTTCTGACAAAGAGATATTGAACCAAATGTGCAGACTGAGACACATTTTTAAATATGGCCAATATGGAAGTTTGCTTTGATTGATGAGGCATATTTGTTACAAGAGTTTTGTTTTCACATTTATTTTTTCTAGTCAAGATAAAGAGATGAGAGGTAGAGAAAAACAAATTCTTGTAAATTAGGAGGAAAATATAGTTTAAAAAATGGCCCTGCTAGATGTGAATTGAATAGCAGTTGATAATTCTTTGTACTGTCTATACTCCTTTGCTCATTCATAGGAGAATCAGCTGTGATAGATATATTTTTTAGTACTTCTGTTTTCATGGCAGACTATATTCTATTTAAGAGAGGCTACAAGAACACAGCAGAGAAGTAAATATTTTATTATGCATTGGTTTAATTGTTATTAGGTATCACTGTATTGTTTTTATTGATTCTATGTAAAAAGTAAAGTGCTTTATTCCAGTTTCAGGCAAACTTGTCCATCACTGTAGAAAGTCAACTCCATTATGTCACAATCACATGACTAAGGGAGATGAAAGAGCCTGGGAAGAAACAGGACATCCTTTTTTTATTTCTTTTTTTTTCAATTTTATTTTATTAAATTTGTTTATCTACTTTTAGTTTACAACATTCAGTTCCACAATCCCTTGAGTTTCAAATTTTCTCCCACTCCCTCTTTCCCCCCCTCCTTAACCCCCTTTCCCATGGCAGAAAGAAGCAGGATTTTTATAGGATGGGAGCTTGGAGCTGATTATTTATGGGTAAATCCACACTAATCCAGACTGCCTAGATAATAAAGTATCCTGAGTCCTCCCAGGTGGGAGTGGACCTAAATGTTAGAAGTTTGTTCACTCTTTTAAAAACTATAGAATGGTTGAAATTTCTTCCCAGTGAAGCACTTAACCATTCAGCATGAATGTGGAACTCTCTGATCTTGATCCTTACTCTTGAATAGAATCATATTAGGGACTAGCAGAGCCACCTGGTGGTTAAGTTTATACCCAAATCTCTATCTCCATTCTAAATACTTTTCCTTAGTTCCACACAGTCCCCCTCACCTCACCCCCACACCATTACCACCCATTTATTGGACTTTCCACAAGCACTTCAAAATCACAAGGGATAAATCAGAAATTATCATCAAACCAGTCCGTATTTCAGTTGCCCTTATTTACGATACTGGAACTATCATTCTACTAGTCACTCAGGCTCAAAGTCAATCATTTTTTTTTATTTCCTTTCTTATGGCAAACTAACAATTATTCATTATACAAAGAACATTAATACAGATTGAATATAAATTATATTAAATATGTACCATAAAATTATATTGAATACATAATATATTGCACTGAATATGTAATTGAATATGATAAAATAGAATTACATTTGTTGTTGTTAAGTCACGTCCCACTCTTTGTGATCCCATTTGAGGTTTTCTTGGCAAAGACTCTAGAGTGGTTTGTCATTTCCTTCTCTAGCTCATTTGACAGATGAGGAAACTGAGCAAGCAAGGTTAAGTGACTTATCCAGGGTCACAGCTAGTATCTGAGGTCAGATTTGAACTCAGGAAGAGGAGTCTTCCTGACTCCAGAACTGACACTCTATCACTGTTCCACTTATTTGCTCTACAGAATTATATAGCTTTTAAGTATGTGTATGTGCATTTCTGTATATATGTATTACTACGTATTTATGTATATGCGTATATTTATGTATGTATATACATATATGTCTAT
>CM053596.1:142061676-142084594 GCA_028646575.1 Pseudocheirus occidentalis | reverse complement strand
CCCCCCCAGTTTTGGCTCCCTGAAAGCACACCCCAGGACCACCACTCAAGACCACAATCCAGATCCAGGCAGTTCAACGCAAGAGCCCTTGGCCCTGATGGATCGCCTCAGGCCCCCTGCTATCTAAAGGCCAGGGCTCTGAAGCAGCCCAGTGGAGGCTGCTGCTGCTCTCAGCTGTTCCTGCTGGACAGCCACCTCCTGCTGCTTCCTTGCCCTGGGAGCAGTTTGGCCAGACCCGCTCTTCCCCAAATTTAGCAAAATCCACTGACCTTTCTCTTAGCCTTTTTTTCTTCTGGCCTGATAAATGTGGTAACTGTGCCTCCAGTGCAGGGGATCTGCTCTCCTATAGACTGGGCTCCACCTGACTGCCCCAGGGCCTGACCCGGCCGGGGTTTTGGCCGTGGCTCCCAGACTGCTGTGAAGAGCCCCACCTTTTGAGCTGCCTGTAGCAACAGATGTGTTTTCTGTCTATTGGAGAGTTTTGGAGCTTGAAAATCTGTTTTAGAGTCCCTTTTTATGAATTTTTAATATGTTTGTGTGGGAGCTGCGGTGCTTTGCTGCTTCTACACCGCCCTCTTGGCTCTGCCCCCTGCAGGCTATTTTCTTCTGCTTTTTTTTTCTTTCTCATGGTTTTTCCTAGTCATTATAATTCTTGTACGCAACATGACTAATATGAAAATGTGTTTAATAGGAGTGCATGTGTAGAGCCCATATCAGATTGCATGCTGCCTTGGGGAGAGAGGGGGAGAAAATTGAAAACTTTTGAAAGTGAATGTCAAAAACAAAAAATAAATAATTTAATAAAAAAAAGATAGTAATAGAAAAGAAAAAATTACAAGGAATTTACGGGAGAACAGGGGTAAATAAGTGATATCATCAAGGAAATGAGTGATATGAGGTGAAGATGGGCTATGCATTTGGTAAAATTTAAGGATAACAGGTAGATAACTTGAGTGTTTTACCAGTTCTCTTGTGATGTCAGAAGAAAGCAAGAAAAGGTTCTGGCATGTTGAGTTAACCCCCCCCCCCCACTCCCCATGTCAACTCCATTCTTTCTCCCTATTCCTTCCTTAAGAACTTATGGTAAGACACAGGCATGAATCCCACAAAATAGGCAGAAATGGATGTGTTTTCATCTCATCATTGGAGGAAATTTCCAAATCAATGAGATCAGAGAGTCATTTGAGTATTTTAGGTGGTTTTTTTCCTTGTTATGATGAAGAGAGGTCATAATAAAACTATGGAGCAGTGTATCAAGGGAGGCAAAGTTCCTCACATCTCTATTCTGTCCTGGATTTTTAAGCAGTAAGAAAAATGAACGAAGATTACCCTGCGTATCTACAATCTCCCCATACAGATACCAAACTCCAGACCAACAAGACTTTTCCTGCCATCACCTTCCCAGGTTCTTGTCCTCTCTGGTATCTTGGGATTCTGAGGAGTTGACTTCTTTGAAGTGTTTGTTCTGAGAGTCTCTTTCTGTTGGTCTGGACACAGACTCTCCTTTCAGGAAAGCAGATAGTTCCTCTTAAATATCACCACTGGCAGCAAGTCTTGCACTCCTGGTCTGACCCATCCAATCTCATTTTTCACTACACTGGTACATTAATTGTGACCTGGTCAGATCATTCTCTACATTGTTCTCTAAATTTTTTACTTCCTTGTCTGTCCACCTACACAGAAACAAACTCCACACTCTTATCTGAGTATCCTAATCTTATTCATTCTCCAGAAAAACAAAAAACCCCCCAAAGAACAAAACAAAAAAGAGCAGCTGAAGTCTTACCTCCTCTGTGAAGCCTTCGTTGATGGCTTATTGAGTCTCTCCCCCTCTCAACTTCTCATGAGAATCTCTATACCCATTGCAAGCTGTGCCATTTGAGCACTTATTTCTAGTCTAAATGGTCTTATTTAAATGTTTTCTTGTGCATCTATCTTGTCTCACCAACTAGAAGTCTTGAATTCCTTTTTGGTCCTCTTGTTCCCAGCAGAGTGTTGAACAGAGAACAGGTTGAATGGATCAATGGATGCATATGGCCTTCAAGGAGAAGGAGAGAGCCTGGTATAGTGGGAAAAGCACCCTGGGTTTTAGCTCTGGCTCTTCCACTAATTAGCTGGGGGTGTTGGGCAAATAATTTCACCCCTAAGGCCTCAGAACCATCTGTAAAAATGGAAGAATTGGAGTAGTGATCTATATAGTCCCTGCTAGCTATGACATTCTATGATTCTATGTTCTGGTTTATTCCCATGCTTCCCGACAGGCTTGATATAAACCAGTCTATAGGTAGGAATACCAGCAAACTTCCTTGTACAGGTCTTTCTCCCCTTAATCCGCAATTTTTAAAAAATGTTCTTTGAATCTAGGATTTTCTTCGTTTTATACACCTCTTCAGAGAGCAAGTACAGAGACCAATGGTTTCCACTAGGCATTTTTGTTACCTAAGGTAGGATTTCCATTGAACCTCCACTAAGGAAGTGAAGGCAATCCTATTTGGCCCTCTGAACTTGCACAGTGGTGTGAGTCTATTTTAAGGGGATCTCAGCAACAAGCACCCTCAGACATGTACTGTCAGGGTCACTTTCCCTGATGGCAGGGGCAGCCAGTTACTTACCTCAATCGAGAAGGTGCCAGCACATTCTCAAGAACAGAAGAGTAGAGGCTCAGAGGTGCATGTAGAGAAAGTTTATTGAGTCCTATCCATGGGGAAGCCTTATAGCAAGTTCTAAAGATGGACTTCCACCCCGCCCCCAAAGCTTGAGTCTTATCTCCCCCAGACTCACACACCAAACATGATAAATAACAGAGCCCAACTGCAGGGAGTAGGATGTAGCAAAAATGTGGGAGCGGGAAGTTGCAGTTACAAGGACCTCCTGGCCCCAGGGTAAGGAGACGCTTCTCTGGAAAATGTGGTTTCCACACATACACACACGAGAACTTTGAGCACCGCTGCACCTAGGCCCCTGAGAGACCCAGGGAGTCCAGCGTGCCCTGAACTCTACTTGACCCAGACTTTTCCAGGGCCTCAACTCTCCCTGTGCCTTAACATAACCACCTGCAGCCTGCATGTATTTCCCAAACCTCACACACCTGCAGCCTGCATGTATTTCCCAAACCTCACAATGTACTAGCTATTTGTTCCTGGGCAAGTTACTTAATCTCTATCTGCCTCAGTTTCCTCAACTTTAAAATGAAGATAATAATAGCATCTACCTCCCAGAGCTGTTGTAAGGATCAAAAGAGTAATATTTGTAAAATGCTTAGCACAATACTTGCTGTACAATAGGTTCTCATTCCATTCTATTCCTTTCCAACAGGACAGCAAACCCTATAACCTGGTTAGGTCAGGAATGTGAGTAAGGCACAGAGAAATGTGAAGGGAAGATCTTCCTGGTTGAGGGAAGAATTCAAGTCTGCCCTTGTCAGGAGATGGCTTAATTTCATATCAAGACCTTGGCCCCTGTGTGTCTCTCATCACTGATGCAAATTTTGGACAACAGGTGGTCGCAGTCACTGACACTATGGCATCTGCTTTGCCATCTGGTGTTTCCATGTGGGTGACTTCTGATCACTTGCAGGAGGCTCCTTGATGGGGCCGGGGCACACTTTGGTGCCAGGACAGAGTAGAGAGATCGTGGAAATGTGGCATATAAACGGCAGAGAAAAGGGAAAGCTGAAAAAAGCCTGAACCTGTATGTAAATTGGGGTACAGGGCCAGGATGTGATCTATCAATTGAGAATGAACAATGGAAAGCCAGTTTCCTTCCTTGCCAGGGGCAGGCCTTCAAGGAGCTGGATGTTCTTTGTGAAGCCCCCTTCCCCTCCATTTCCTAGGTCTCTGGGCTTCCCAAAGCAGGCTGGGCAAATTCCCAAGATACCAGGAATAGTTGTCAGGGTGTCAGACTCCTGTTGCTTCCTGGCTCAGAAAGGATGATTTTGTTGTTGTTGAGTTGTTTCAGTTGTGTCTTGAATTGTTTCAGTTGTGTCTGACTCTCCATGATCCCATTTGGGGTTTCCTTGGCAAAGATCTTGGGGTGGTTTGCCATTTCTTCCTTCAGCTCATTTTACAGATGAGGAACTGAGGTAAATAGAGTTAAGTGACTTGCCCAGGGTCACACACGTAGTAAGTGTCTGAGTTTGGATCTGAACTCAGGAAGATGAGTCTTCTTGACTCCAGGGCCCATCCTCTATCCACAGCACAACCTAGCTGCCAGAAAGGACAAATTACTCTGTAAACTGTGGGGCCAATAGCAAATGGTCCTTTGGGAGCCCTAAGGTACTTGGGTGTGTTTCACAAATTGGCCCACATAACTCAAAAGGGGTAATTCAAAGAAAAATCTTTTCAGCTCAGCTTCCATAGTCAAGAAGCTTTTATTGGGCTCCAAACTGTCAAACCAGATGAAATTTCTAGTCAAACTGATGGTTGTGCTAGGAACCTGGATGCTTTGACTCACCATACTATAGCTTCTCTTCCCTTTTCCCGTGTCCAGAAAGCATTTGACAAAAACAAACAAACAAACAAACAAACAAAAACCTGTCAAGCTCCTGGGGCTTTGGCTTGTTGAAACTGGCCTGTGAGCTAGCAGCTATGATGGAAGCAGGGGGCCAGCATCTGAGCTTGATTGGCTTACAATTTAAACCCTTCAACAAAGGGATTTTATGGACAGTGAGTAGGTTTAGAAATGAAATTCCAAGATACAAAAGATCACTTTCACTCATGCTAATCCCTAACGTCTTTTATAGCTGGGTGATCCAATAGACTTCACCAAGAAAACAATGAAAGGTTACTTTTGAGATAGTGGGTGGTGGGTGGCTGAGGTGGGGTAAGAGAGAAGGTATGTGAGGGCAAAAGAGGAAGTGAGGATTCAATGGGAGAAACTGGAGAGGACACCTAAAAGGGAAATCCTCTTCCTCTACAGCTTTCTTTTCTCCCTGTATTTCAAATTGACACAGAACAGAACCAGACACCATTCAGGATTTTCTGTTGTGAAGAAGTCATTCCACTTTTGCAAGGAGCTAGCTCAGTGAATCACTAGCCCCTATTGCTTCAGGAGGCTTTAATCCTCTCTGCAACTTTTAGGGGTAGTAGTTTCAGCTAAAAAGATAGCTTACCCTCTCACCTCCAAACAATGGGAAGTCATTTTTGATCCCTCTCCCCTCCCCTCTCTCCCAGTTCTTGGTGTACTCTCCCTCCTAAAATTTTATGCTTATGTATCTGTGGCACACAGTAGAATGTAAGGGCACTTGAGGGTAAGCAATGTCTCTTTTCAGTGTTTATACCCCTAGTACCTAGCATAGACCCTTTAGCTTCACAACTGTTGACTTGAAACTGAATTGAGCCTGGAAAGGCTTTATGCCTAGGTGGTATAAACGGCCACTTCTAGTAAAATGGTAGTAATTTGAGGGATTCAGGAAAAATTCTCACCCTAACTCTATCTATCTATCTATCTATCTATCTATCTATCTATCTATCTATCTATCTATCTATCTATCCATCCTATCTATTCCTCCCTAATTAGTTCCTGAAATTCCCACTATCACAACTCTGTTCCTTTGAGTTCTGAAGGCTGCTCAGTCTTAGTGGGTTAAGTGACTAAACTGAGGTCATAGCTCTTGAGTGTGGTAGCTTGCCTTAGTTTTCTCATCTATAAAATGGGGAGAATAATAACTCTTCTCTCCCAGGGCTATTGTGAGGATCAAATGAAATAATTGTAAATACAATCCCTGGCACATAGTAAGCACTATATAAATGTTAACTTATTATTATTACTATTATTATTATCAATATCATATAGGACTGGAATCAATGGGGATTTATACTTTAGGGAGGTTAGTCCTGGTGACAGCAAGAGCTCTCTCAATTTTTGTGATTTAATTCTAACCCAGCTTATCCTGATTTTTAATGTAACATTTAACAATTAACACACAGTATTCTTCCTTGGTTTCCACAGGACACCTGGGGCAGGGAAAAGGGAGACCCACCACTGTCTACCAAAAATAGTAGGCTTTTATTCAAGCGTTATAAAGTGGAATCAAATGAAAACTCAACTGAAGAGGAAAGGGAGACAGAGAGGGCAGGAGGCACCAACACCTCCAACCACCCCAATCACTGAACACAAGGGGGCAGGTTTGGGTTGAATGCAAGAGGGCCGTGGTGATACAAGGGCATAGATGTACCTAGGGAGGGGGTGTGTGTGTGTGTGTGTGTGTGTGTGTGTGTGTGTGTGTGTGTGTGTGTGTGTGTGTGTTAGTGGAAATAAGTTTCCAGGTGTTTCCTAATGCTGACAGTTGGCTGTGAGAGCCCGGCAAGGCACTGAAAAACCTTCATTTCCTTCTTCACGTATGGAAACTCAGACTTCACTGATATTTAGAGATACCTTCAATTCACTATCATTTCCTTAAACTACCAGAGCACTACAGTTTGGGGAGAGGAAAAGTGGGTGGTGCAATGAGGCCAATTGAGGTCCACAGTTTATTAAAGGAAAGGAGGTTGGGAAAAGGCTGGGGAAAAAAAAAACTGTGCCATAAGAAATAACAAAAATACAAACAACTTCAGGGAACCTTGGAAGTACTTATGTGAATAGATTCAAAGGGAAGCAAACAAAACCTGGAAAACAATTTACACAATGACTACAGTAATGAAAAGGAAAAAAAAACCTCAGCAACACTAAAAGACTTCAGGACTCTTATCCATGTGATAGTGGCTTCCCTAAACTCCTTTTCCTCCTCTTTGCAGAGATGTAGGGAACTATAAAGACAGAATGAAATATACATTGTTCATGGCTTATATTTTCTTTCTGGTGTTAAATGTACTGCTTTTAGAAAGGGTTCTACTGGGGAGGAGGGTGGAGTCATTGGAAAATTGGAGCAGTAATTTTAAAAAGGAATATCAATAGAATGTTTTTTTTATTAAAAATAAAGAGGTCAGGGAGAAAAATATCCTGGAAAAACGGTAGCAAGAGAGATTTTGGTTAACCACCGCGGCTATATGACTGACTCAGAGGGCTCTAAGACAATGGAACTGTTTTGGCCCACAGAATATTAAGAGCAATAGTAGCCTTTGCTGTTTGTTAAGCCAAGGTTAAATGCTCTCTGGGTGTAGAACAAAGGGATAAAATTTCTATAAAATCTATCCAGGTCTAGGATCCTACAGTTAACCCGTTGGTCTCAACCCAGAATGATGAGGAGAACAGTGCCGGGTAAAGAGTCCGGGTACCCTTTTTCTGAGTAGTTTTTATTGTGTCAATCGCAGCTGAGCAGAAAGTTAAACCAAAGGAGAGAGCAACTAGGAGTCAAGACCAGATTATCAGACCATTGTTGGAAATATAGCGTGCAGTTCCTCATGTATAGTACATGAGACCCGTGGTATTCTGGAAACACGGCCACACTTCTGGCGACCTTTGTCCGGCATGTTCAGGCCTCTGGACATGCAGGCTTTGTGGCACCTGAGAAGGTTGGTGTTTGGAAAACCAGATGCTCCAAGTGATAGCTCTGTGCTGTGTAGAGAGCTCTGCCGTTATCTCCAGCTGCTTCTTATCTTGGAATGCAAGAGCCCAGCTACATATTTACTATATATGTTGCTTAACTCAGCCAAGAACAAGGGATATAACGGGAATGGGGGGACTGCAAAAAGAGGGGAGTAATGTAGCCAGCATATGCGCCATAATAAAGGAACTCAACTCTCCATCTCCACTGGCTCCTGACTCTTATTCCAAGAACATGGCTGGCCGTGTTCAATCACAAGTGTTGAAGACCCTACAGGAAGGGAAAGTGCCCAGCTGCTTTCACCATTAGGCCATAAGAGACCATGACAAGAAACTCAGAGATTAGGTTTCGGAGAAGAAGCTGGAAGGAAATAACCTTTACCTTACCGTTAGTAAATGTGTAACTACACTGTGGGGCTGTAAACTTGGAAATGGTCTTGGGTAAACCCTTCTCTGTTTGGGGAAAGCAATCTGAGCCATTATGCCATAAAATGAAATGAATAAGATAAATATGAGATGTTTAACTGGTTGCTGTAACTGTCAGCCTGTCCCACTATTATAAAGGTGCAAGAAGAATAAATAACACCTGGTGCCAGACATTAATGGGAGGGACCAGAAGGCCACCATCTTTGAAGTGGAAATAATCTAAGAACTGGACTAAAGCTAAAGTCAGAAAAGACATGTAATCAGTATTCTTAGGTCACAGAGCTGTTACTAAGGTGGGATGACCATCCCCAAGACTCTGAATTTAGAAGAAGTTAAAAGTATTTTGTAATTTATAAATTTGTAAATCATTAAGTAATATAGAAACAGTGGAGTTTAGGTGCCACCTTTCCATATGACTGCTTTCCAATCTTATCCAGCTTCACCATCCCTTCCCCCCTTTCCCTCAAATTTTAAAACTTTTTTTATTTAAAGTTTTGAGTTCTAAATTAGATTCCTCCCTTTCTTCCCTCCCTTCTCCCTTCCACTCATTTCTCCCATACCCCCTCCCTGAGATAGTAAGCAATCAGATGTAGGTGATACACATGCAATTATGTAAAACATTTCCACATCAGTACTTTTGTACAAGAAGACTCCGGATAAAAATTTTTTTTAAAAAAAGGAAGAAAGTGAAAAATAGTATACTTCAGTCTGTATTCAGATAATATCAGTTCTTTCTCTGGCAATGGATAGTATGCTTCATCCTTAATCCTCTGGGATTGTCTTGGATAATTGTATAGCTGAGAATAGCCAAGTCATTCACAATTCTTCACTGAACAATATTGCTGTTACTGTGTATAGCATCCTCCTGATTCTGTTCACTTCACTATGCATTAATTCATGTAAGTACAGGTTTTTCTGAAATCATCCTGCTTGTCATTTCCTATAGCATAATAATATTCCATTAAAACCATATATCACAGTTTGTTTAGCCATTCTCCAATTCATGGATATCTCTATGATGTCCACGTTTTAGCCACCACAAAAAGAGGTGCTATAAATATTTTTGTACAAGTAGGTCCTTTTCTCTTCTTTTGGATGTCTTTGGGATATAAACCTAGCAGTAATATTGCTAGATCAATGGTTATGCACAGTTTTATAGCCTTTTGGGAATAGTCTCAAATTGCTCTTCACAGAATTGTCGAATCAGTTCACAACTCCAGCAACGCTGCATTAGTGTCCCAGTTTTCCACATCCCCTCCAACATCTAACATTTTTCTTTTTTGTCACATTAGCCATTCTGATAGGTGTGAGGTGGTACTTCAGAGTTGTTTTAATTTGTATTTCTCTGTTTAATAGTATTTTAGAGCATTTTTTCATTTGACTATAGATAGCTTTGAACTACCTGTTTATATCTTTTGACTATTTATCAAATGGGGATTGATTTGTATTTTTATAAATTCAACTCAGTTCTCTGTATATTCGAGAAATAAGACCTTTATCAGAGATAATTATTGCAAAAATTTTCCCCAGTTTTCTGCTTTCCTTATAATTTCGGTTGCATTGGTTTTGTTTGTTCAAAAACTTTTCTTTTACATATTCAAAATGTTCTGTTTTACATTTTGCACCTTCCTCAGTCCTAAATTCTTTCCTTATCCATACATTGCTGACAGATAAGCTATTCCATGCTCTCTTAATGTGCTTATAGTGTCACTCTTTATGTGTAAGTGGTACACCCATTTTGACCTTATTTTGGTATACAGCGTGAGATATTGCTCTCTATCTAGTTTCTGTCATAATGTTTTCTAGTTTTCACAGCAGTTTTTGTCAAATAATGAGTTTTTGTTCCAAAAGTTTGGATCTTTGGGTTTATCATATACTAGATTACTATAGTCATTTACTACAGTATAATTTGTACCTAATCTATTCCACTGCTCTACCACTCTATTTCTTAACCAGTATCAGGTTGCTTTGATGATCAATACTTAATAATACAGTTTGAGATGTGGTATGGCTAGACCATCTTCTTTCAAATTTTTTTTCATTAATTCCTTTGATATCTTTGAGCTTTTGTTCTTCCAGATAGATTTTGCTATTATTTTTTCAAGCTCTATAAAATAATTTTTTGATACTTTGATTGTTATGGCACTAAATAGATTAATTTAGGTAGAATTGCCTTTTTTTTACTATATTGGTTTGGCCTACCCATGAGCAATTAATAGTTTTCCAGTTGTTTAGATCTGACTGTATTTGTGTGAAAAGTGTTTTATAGCTGTGTACATATTGTTCCTGGGTTTTTTCTTGGCAGGTAGACTCCCAAGTGTTTTACATTGTCTACAGTTATTTTAAATGAAATTTTTCTTTCTGTTTCTTGCTGTTGAACTTCATAGATAATATAAAGAAATGCAAATGATTTATGTGAATTTGTTTTATATCCTTCAACTTAGCTAAAGTTTTTTTCATTATTTCAAGTAGTTTTTTAATTGATTCTTTAGGATTTTCCAAGTATACCATCATATCATCTGAGAAGAGTGATTGTTTTATTTCCTCATTGCCTATTCTAATTTCTTTAATTTTTTCTTCTCTTACTGCTATACCTAACATTCCCAGTACAATATTAAATTTAATAGAAGTGATAATGGACATCCTTGTTTCTCCCTTGATTGTACTGGAAAGACTTCTAGCCTCTCCCCACTACAGATAATACTTGTTGATGGTTTTGGAGATTATCTATATGTATATCTTATCATTTTAAAGTAAGCTCCATTTATTCCTATGCTCTCTAGGAGTTTTAATAGAAATGGGTGTTATATTTTGTCAAAAGCTTTTTTTGTGTCTATTGAGATAATCATATGATTTCTGTTGATTTTGTTATTTACATGGTCAATTATGCTGATAGTTTTCCTAATATTGAACAAGCACTGAACTTCTGTTTCAAATCAACCTAGTAATAATGTATGATTCTTGTGATACATTGCTGTAACTTCTTTGATAGTATATCAATTTAAATTTTTGCACCAATATTCCTTAGGGAAATTGGTTTACAATTTTCTTTCTCAGTTTTGGCTCTTCCTCTTTTAGGTATCAGCATCATATTTATGTCATAAAAGAAATTTGGTAGGACTCCTTCTTTGCCCATTTTCCTAAATAGTTTATATAGTTTTGAGATTAATTGTCTGGTAGAATTAATTAAATGTCTGGTAGAATTCATTTGTAAATCCACCTGATCCTGGTTTTTTTCCTTAGAAAGTTCATTCTTTTTCTAAGATTGGATTATTTTAGCATTTTCTTTTTTGCTAATCTGGGTAATTTATATTTTTGCAAATATTTATCCATTTCATTTAGATTGTCAAATTTATTGGCATATAATTGGGCAAAATATCTCCTAACAATTGTCTTAACTTCCTCTTCATTGGTGGTAAATTCAGCCCTCCCATTTTTGATACTAGTAATTTGGTTTTCTTCTTTACTTTTTTGAATCAAACTAATCAGTGGTTTATCTATTTTCCCCAATCCCCATCTACACTTTGGCCATAGAGAATTAACAGGATAATGAATTACTACACACTTATGTTATATCACCCCCATGGAGGATTGGGGTGGAGCGAGGTTGATGAGGGCCATAGTTATTGGGTAGTGACAGTTTTGCTGGTGTTAATGGGATAGGATCAATGGTAATGGGGGGGAAGATCTGATACCCTACTCCTCCCTCCTTTACACTTTCTTCCCCACCATTTTTTCCTCCCCTTAAACTATACTTGGTGAGTTCATCAGCTCCCATCAATTTAATGATTCTCTCTATGCTAATAATTCTCAAATCTGTATATCTTGCCCTAAACTCTCTGCTGACCTTCAGTCTTGCAACTCTAATTTCCTTTCAGACATCTTGAACTGAATGTCTGGTAGACATTTTAAAATCATCATGTAAAAAACTGAACTCATTATCTTTCCTACTATATCCTCTGCTTTCCCAAACTTCTCCATTACTGTCTAGAGGGCCACCATCCCCTTTGTCGCTCAGACTCACAACCTAAGTGACTATTTCTCACCACCCTAACATCCAATCTGTTGTTAATGCCTGCTGATTTCACCTTCAAGACATTGAATACATCCCCTTTTCTCTTCTTATACTGACATCACTTGTAGGAGCTCATCATCTCACATTTGGACTATTGCAATAGACTGTTGGTGGGTCTGCCTGATTCATTCATTTCTCCCTCTGTTCAGCTACCAAAGTGATTTTCCTAAAGTGCAGGTCTGACTCTGTCATGTCCCTACTCAATAAACTATAGTGGGTCCCTGTCACCTTTAAAACCTAATACAAAATACTGTGTTCAGCATTGAAAGCCTTTTATAGTTCAGCCCTCACCTACTCTTCCAATCTTCTTACACCTGAGTCCCCACCACATACTCTTTGATCCAGTGACACTGACTTTCTGGATCTTCCATGAACCAGACAGCCCAACTCTGGACTCTGGGTATTTTCTCTGGTTGTCCCCAATGCCTGGAGTCCTCTTCCTCCTCATCTCTTCCACCTGGCTTCCCTGGTTTCTTTCAAGTCCCAATCTTCTGCAGGAAGCTTCCCTAATCTCTCTGAAAACAAATGCCATTCCTCTCAATGATTTCCTATTTATTCTGCTTATAGCTTGTTTGCTTGTTGAACCCCTTCAGATTGTGACCTCCTCGGAGGTAGTGACTTACTTTACGCCTTTGTATCCCTAGCACTTAGCATGGTATCTGGCACATAGAGACACTTAATAAATGCTTACAGACTGACTGATTGACTGACTGACCACACATGATCTCAGGTACCTCGACCCACTGACAATGGCCGAGTCCTAGCCCTTCACTTTTGCTGGTTACAGAATTTGGGGAGTGGGTGTTTATATCAGTGATACTGACTTAGATTTATAGAAAGTGTGGAAGGCCAATGTGCTTCTGACTCTGAACTTTACCACCACGTCACCTTTTTAGGTATTTTCTTTTCCTCCTTTTGTTTTATATGTTGTCGTCCTCCATTAGAACGTAAGCTTCTTGAGGGAGAAGCCTGTCTTTCTTTTTGTTTTCTTTTTTATCTCCAGTGCTTAGCACATATTATGCATTTAATAAATACTATTTGACTGACTGGCTTAATAAATGCTTGTTGCCTTCCTGCCCCACTCATACAACTGGGATATATAGATAGATATAGATATAGATTAGATATAGACACAGACATAGGAATAGACATAGATATAGACATAGATTATGATGTATGTTTGTATGTAAATGGCTAGACAGATGGCTGCAGATAGGATAGACAGAGAGACAAAGCTTTTTTAAAGTCATTTCTATGTGCCAGACACTGGGCTAAGCATGGGGATACACTTGCAAGCAAACAAGGTAGTTCCTTACCCTCAAGAAGCTTACATTCTAACAGGAGGAAACAACACATTAAGGGGAACAGGAAAGGGAGGAGAGCAGGAAAGATGCTGACAAAGAGGTGGAGAAGTCTAGAAATTGAGTGGAGCCATGAGTGCAGTGAACATGGATTGGGCCCATCTTAAAATGACAATCCAGACTAGGAGCTCAGCAGTTAGGAAGGTGGGACTCAGAGCAGAAGTACCTCCTGGGTGGCAAAGCTTCCATCAGGAAGGTGAAGATGAACGGAAAGTTAGTGGAATTGGGAGTGATCCAGGGTCTAGGTTTAAAATGATATTATAAACCCTGCCCTGACTTCCAAGCTCCACCTCAGTTTATTTTTTTAATTTTTAAAAATATAATATTTTATTCTCCCCCCAATGACATGTTAAAACAATTTAAAATCATTTTTTAAAAAAAGTTTTGAGTTCCAAATTCTTTCTCTCCTTCCCTTCCCTCCCTGAGATGGTAAGCAATGTGGTATAGTTGATACATGTGCAATCAGGTAAAACATTTCTATATGTACAAGAAGACTTAAAAAAAGAATGAAAGAAGTTGATTTAAGGATATGGCAAGAGATATACTGCCCAGGCTAAAATATTGCTTGTTATAACTTTGGCAGGTATCAGAGTCAAGTCACACTTGGAAAGTAGTTATATGGAAACAGGGTTAGTTAGTCTTAGAAATTGTGTACTTTTACTTAAGGACATATTGTCTTAGATACAAGATTCCTATGCTCTGTCACTTATCATTTCTGTGTCTTGTGGGTTTGTTTTATATTATTTCCCTCTTCTTTTGTTGCTAGTAAGGTCCATTTTGAAAAACCAACATCCGTCTCATCCTAATAAAAGGGATGTCTAAATTTAGGTCAGAAGAATTGTGTGCACATGTGTGGAGGTGGGGGTGGAATTGAGCTTTCCCAGAGACCAGGCATCTTCTTGGCCTAAGACAGACAGAAGGAGCTATCACCCCATCACTTCTGGGGATGCAGGCCCAGTGACTCTGCCTAGGATATTTGCCCCCCAAATAAAGGAGATTTGGGGTCTAAAGCTCAGGAAGTGAAAATTAGTAGGAATGGAGGATTGTTGCTTTTATTTGTTCTTTATTCTCAAAGATGACAAAGTAATTGAGGAGACTAATAAACCAAGAAAGGGCAAGTAGGTATGGGTTGACTGCCAACAGAGAGAAAAAGGCCTGGGGACCTGTAACACCCAGCTGCCCCTGGTGGTGTTTCCTCCTTTTCTTCACCTCTTGCCCCTGCTGTGTCTCTGCTGGGTCCTGACAAGCAGCAGAGCAAGAGGATAGAAATATACATGATCTTAATCCTTCCATTTAGGGGATTTAAGGAATGCTACAGACAAGGAGGAACAGTTGAAATAGTGACCTCATTTCTCTTTCAGAAAACAAAAAGAGGAAACCTGATAGATGTACAGCTTTGCTGGGAACAGCTCCCTCTGTGCCTACCTTGCCTGCTGTTATTGTCCTTTGGGGGACCATTGAGATTCACAGCTGGGCCACCACGTACATGATGCCCCCTTCCTTTGCACGGGTGATGGAGCTTTCTGCCTCTTCTGATCCCCTCCAAAGAGAGCCTTGCTAATTATCAGTGTTTGGCTGAGCCAGAAGGAGAGAGATAGTTGCTTCTACCTTTCTCAAAGGCAGAGAGGGCAAAACACTTTTATCACCAGAAATGTCTCCCTTAGTCAACATCAAGGGAGAAATAAAGCAGGCTCCCATGTGTGCACATCCACACACACACACACACACACACACACACACACACACACAGAGTAAGATGCCAGCAAATAACCCAGCTGTAAACAAATGTGCATAGTGCAAGCTGCTGTTCGTGGGGTTTATTTGATTTTTTGTGGCACTAACACCTTTCTTCATCAAAATGACTTGCAAGTCTGCAGGAGAAAGCATTTTGTGATGTGAGTGGAAGCAAGGGCAACCATTGGGGAGAAAAAAATCCCATAACTTTGAATTATCCTGAAATGGAAAAAAGGAAGGTGAAAAAAGGAGAGACTGTGTGTGTGTGTGAGAGAGAGAGAGAGAAAGAGAGAGAGAGAGAGAGAGAGAGAGAGAGAGAGAAAGAGAAAGAGAGATGAGTAATACCTCAACATATGTGGGGTTATTGACATGTGAGATAGGCAAAAACTTTAAGTAGGGCAATCCATAGTTCCACTTCTGAGTGTTGTTCCCTTTCTTCTTGATGTATTTTAAAATAAGATCCCTGGGAAAAATCAGTACATGTGATATATTTAATGAAATACCATCAAGCAAGCTGACACAAATACATTTGTCTTTCTATACCTGACAAATGGGTCTAATGCAAAGAGCTCCACAAAGCAGGCTAGGGATGATCATATGAAGTCAGGCCTCCAGGCATAACTTCCAAGGTATCAAGTAGATGTTACAAAAAGGACAAGCTATTCTGCTTTTCTCCTTCCTTTCCCCCTTTCACACCCCTAGATGACTGAGAAAATGCCTATCTCCTGAACAATCTCATCCTTCTTGGCAGCATTTCTGAGACTTTAGAAGGTCAGACTCATGTCTATATGCCAAGAGTGGGAACTGAACTAAGTGGTTATGGTGGTGTTGACTGATGGGAATCTGACACATGCTTTGGGGGAGAGAGGAATCTGAGCTTTGGGGGAGAGAGGAATCTGAGCTTTGGGGATGGGCTCCAGGTAGTCCAAAGGCTTTGAGGATGAGCCTACAGAAAGCTCACCCAGAAACCGCCAGATCCATTCAGATCAAATCAAAGAAGCATGAAAATTAAATGTTCATCAGGCTGGGCCCCAGTTATGCCTTTAGGGAATCTAAACCAACTCTGTTCTTTGCCCTGAAGTTTCTCTTCTTGATTCCACTTTTCCTAGCAGTGTGAGGAAAAGGCTAAAAAAAGACGACTCACTCACGTCCCTTTTGTCAGACTAGAGCAGCAGTTCTCAACCTGTGGGTTGCAACCCCTTTGGGGGTTGAAGGAGCTTTTCACAAGGGTCGCCTAAGACCATCAGAAAACACATATTTCCAACGGTCTTAGGAACTGAGATGGCTCTTCTATCTGTCTCCAGGTGGGTCCTCCCACATGCAGATGCAACCCACAAGGACGGCATTAGGAAGGTTGAGAACCACTGCTCTAGATTTTCCTCTATCCCCAAACTCCCTTGTATTTTGTATACATACATGTATGTGTTGTTTTCTGGTTACAATGTAAACTCTTTGAGAGCAGGGGCTAATGCTGTTGTCTTCAGATCTCCCAATTTAGCATCTGTCTATACAAACACTTAGTAGGCATATAATAAATGCTTACTGATGGATTGACTGGTTGCTAGAGTACAATAAAGCAAGGCAGATCTTACAATTTACTCTCAACTATCCATTGAAATGGAGGGGAACAGTAACATGGAATTATCCCAAACAGCACGTAATCCAAAAGTACTTGTGATGTGCATTTGGAACATTGGATTTAATTATTTTTATCATCTGTTTTGCTATCCTAATTGACATTTTGCTTTAGGTAAACTTAAAATGAGTTTTCATTTTTTGGCTACGCTGGGACCGAAGGCTGAAGGAGTGAGATGTGGTATGTATGCATGATGGTGAGAGGGAGAAGGGGCTAGGAAGTCAGAGAAAGAGGCTGGAAAGGAAGGTTAATCTAGGGCTACAAATCAATTTTAAAGAAATCGTAAAGTGAATTTTTTTCAGGTGACCCTGAATTAATTCTATGGAGAATAATTTATTACTCAATTCAATTCAATCAGTATTTATTAAACACCTGTTATGTTTAGGCACTATACTAGACTCTGGGGATACAATGGCCTCCCTCCAAAAAGAAGTTTATGCCCTCAGTGAGTTTATAATTTAATGATGAAAATAAAGAGGAAAGGAGAAAATTGTCCACATGCGTCTACCAAATCAGAAGGAAAAATGTAAAAAACAGGAAGAGCAGTGGCCTACAGACTTTATTAATCATCTGCTCTTATCAACAAAAAAAGGGGAAAAAAAGTTTTGAGCACATGGCCCCAGATACAAGTGATCTCAAGGAGAAGGAGAGGGAGGCTACCTTGGGAGCAGAGAGATTTTTCTTAATGGCACTTGCAGAACTGCTATTGTGAGAGTGCTATGATCAGATTTGGTGATCAGATACTGAAGGGACAGCATTTGATACAAAAAGGGATTGCTGGAAGTTTGTATAGCAGGGAAGGGTAGAGTGTGGAAGAATGTTATTATGAGTGAAAGGTAATTTTGTTAGAGGCAAACCCCATCATTGAATAGCTTGGAATGGATGGGATGTTGTCCATCTTCATACTTTCCCACTGGTTACACACATGTATACACATATCCCATGGGGATATATCACAGCCCCTTTGAGATCATGTCATATGCATTTGATGGCTACCACTGATGCTTTGGAGACCATTGGTATAGAGATTCAATCACTCACTCACAGGAGAACATATCTAAAAAGATGAGTAATAATAAAATCCTTGGCTTAAAGTAATAATTCCCAAATACTCATAGTATGGGTAAGCTAGAGATCTTAAGCAAGGAGATAAATTTGACCTCATAGGTACCTCTGAGACTAGAATGAATGTGATTCATGACTTGAATATGAGTATGGGAGGTTATGCCTTATTCAGAAGGAACAGATTAGATAAAAGGGAAAGTGGAATGGTACTGTATATCAAGAAGGCATACTGTGAGGAAATCAATGATGCATGGAGAACCTTTGGATAAGGATCAATAGAGGGAGAAGCAGAAGCACTATTTAAGGTGGGAGTGTGTTTCAGACCATGCAGGAGGAAATGGACAGTGTTTGGGATTCAGATCACAAACTTGCACTGATGTACTCGGCAGGGGAGTATGGTGATGGGGACCTGCTCGAGCACTCTTTCTTCTAAAAGCAGGGCAGGTGATAAATCTTTTGACTTGACTTGATGCTAATTTCACTCTTCACAGTGTAGAGGAAACTATAAAGGGAACTGTGGTTCTGATCAATAAGAAGGTGCAGGTTGCTAAAGTTGAAATGATGGGAACCTTGGGAGGAAGTGACCACTGCATCTTAAGATCCCTGATGGAGGAGGGGAACTCCCAAAGTGGGCTGACATACACCCTAGACCTGGGGATAGGTTTCAGAGGGTTCAGAAAAAAAGAGTAAGTAGGATCTTCTGGCCTAAAATTCCACAGAATGAGTCAGCCCAAGAGGGAGGAGAAGGTCTCAAGATGACAGTACTAAAAAAAAAGTTTTATGGATGATACTGAAATGACACTATGGTGCAATCCTTTTCCTATACCATCATTGACAGAAACAACCAAACAAACAAAAAAACCTTAAGAAAGACCAATCTATACATTGTCTACCTTTGATAGAATTTATAGCATTCCATACCCATAGCCACTCCCCTCTCCCTCTACTGAGACTTCCAAATATATTTTATCACCTGTTCCCCAGAGCTTAAATTGGTCAAACTCAGTAATCAGAGTTTAGCTATATTTAAATATCTTTAGTTCTATTACTGTAGTAATCATGTACAACATTCTCCTGTTTCTGCTTGCTTCACTCTGCATTAGCCTTCTCATGTCTCTTTGAATTTCTCATATTTGCTTATTTCCTAGATAATATTTTTAATGTTTTATTAATATTCTTTTACTTTTTAAATCAATGTCAACTTCTAATGACCCTCTATCCCCTCCCCCAAATAGAACCCTTTCTTATAAGTAGTCAAGTCAAACAAATCAACAAGTTGACCATACCTGACAAATGTATGTCTCATTCCACACACACTATCCATCGCTTCTTCAGTGAAAGGTGGGAGGCATGCTTCACTGTCAGTTCTCTGAATTTAGGATCGGAGTTCTGAAACCTTGCGCAATGGCTTTTTTTTGTGTTATTGTGGTCACCATTTAATTGTTCTGCTTCTTCTGCTTTGTAAACATCTCAAGTTTCTCAGAATTCATTTTTATTGCCATTTTTCATGGTGCTATAATAATTCATTGCATGAATATGCAAAAATTTATTCATGCATTGCTCAATCTATAGATACTCCCTTTCCTGCTAGTACTTTGCTTCTGTAAAAAGTGATGTAATATGCACTTTTATATGGGTGAGACTTTTTCTTTTGTCTTTGATCTCCTTAGGGGTAGATGCCTAGTTGTAGGGGCAATGTGGTATAGTAGATAAAGTGTAGGATGTGGTATTAAGATATATCAGCATTCAAATACCACCCCAGAAGCTTACCAGCTGTATAAACCTGGGCAAATAAATTGACCTCTCTCAGCCTCAATTTCCTCACCTGTAATAGGAGGGCCATTTTATTTGGAGACCTCTAAAGTACCTTATAGTTCTAAATATATGATCTTATGATCCGTAGGTCAAAGGAAATAGATGATTTACTCATTTTTCTTGCATTATTGTGAATCATTTTCCATAGCAGTTGGACTATTTACAGCTGTTAACAGTGTTTTACTGGTAGTTTTCTTCCCGTAGGGCTTCTTAACATTCCCTATTTCTATCTTTAATTATCTTGACAATTCAATGGATGTGAAATAAAAATGAAGAGTTGTTTAAGTCAGATTTCTTATTAATGCTTTGTAGTCTTTTTTCATATAGCTATTAAAGGTTTGTAATACTTTCGAAAACTATTTATATTCTTTGGCTACTCATCTGGTAGAAGAGTGACACTTAGTTTCTTGGCCTATGTCTAAGCATTAATATGGGTAGGGACTTAGACCTGTGCTTTTTTTGGTAGGGGAACTCCCAGATGAGAAAATTTCCTCTATTTATACAGGTCAACACCTCATTTGCAATTTATCGCCTTAGAGAATGCATAGTGCATTGAGAACTTACTTAAATGACTTACTCAAGGTCCTACAGCCAAAAGGTATCAGAACCAAGACTTGAGCCTCAGTCTTTCTCATTCCAAGGCTGGTTCTCTATCCACTATGCTACTCTGACATCTTGAATATCAAATTTTATCTGAGAAATTTGGTGCAAAGATTTTTCTCTTGATATGAAAGTTTCTTTACTTATTCTAGTTTCATTGATTTTGTTCGTGTAAATTTTTTTTAATTTATGTAAAGATCACCATTCTTATTAATCATATCTCCTCTGTCTCAAGAACAAAATTCTGATGACAAAAACAACAAATGATTTCTATAAGGGAGTAATGGGGCAACTTTCTGATGAGATCTCAGCTGAATTTATGCAAAAGAGGGTAAGCAAAATGGCAGCAGGACAAAACAGGATCATGTTGTGGGGTCAGGAAGGCAACAACAGCAGCAGAAATTACTATCATTCGTTCTAAGGAAGGCACCAACTTCTCTGAGCCTACCTGTATGTACAACATACCAAATAGGGAGAGCTGGCCCTATGAGCTGCTGTTTAGACTGGTAGAACTGTGGATGGAGGGAGCTCTATGGAGCTAAGTGGACCTCTTAATGGTAGAGCAGAGAGGTTCTTGGGGAGTCAGTTTACCTAGGTGTCTTTTTCTATGTATTTATGTTCTTTTGTGCTGTGTATGTCCCTTAGAAAACTTTTGCATTGGGTTGCACAGCAAATTAGTATTTTAGGCACAGAGTATAAACATATATGTATACTTTTATATATACATATGTGTATATATGTATACACACACACACACTGAGAGGCTAGAAGAAAATGAACTTGTGTCTTAAAGTCAGCAATAGCTATGTCCTTGACAAAACCTTCTTCTCCTCATCTATTCTCTCATGCGGAACCTCTTCAGTCAGTGTTTGTGTGACCCTGTCATAAAGAGAAGTATTTTTTAGCTCAAAGTAATGGAGACAGCCTTATCCCCTGTAGCTCTGCTCTGCCTAGCATGTTCTGCATGGTCCCAGAGGGTAAAATTAGTAGCATTGGGTAGAAGAGGCATAGAAATTGTCTTTAGCTCAACAGAAGGAAAAACTTCTAACAATTTGAGTTGCCCAAGTGGAAGGGGGAACTTCAAGAAACAAGGAGATTCTCTTTAACTGAAGAAATGGAACCTGGTTCAACACTTGTCGGTGATGCGGAAGAGAGCATCCTTACTCAAAGATGTATAGAACCAAATGGCTTCTGAGTTCTTCTTCAACTCTGGGATTCAGTGACACTGGATACAGAGATAAAATATGGTCATCATCATTTTCAGACTTTTGTTAGTAGGAGATAAGAACTGGAGATAGGGGTGCTCAGGAAGATAGCCGGGGCCAGCTGAAATTGAGAACAAAGCTACATGCCTGAGTTAAGTAGGGATATTATTTTCTTGAAAAACTTTATTCTCCATTGTTTACATGCCTAATTTTTCCCTAATAATTTCTTTGGGGGTTGCTGATTGTTACACTTCAGCTTCTTCCTGAGATGAGTTTCCTTCAGGAGTTCAATGATCATCCTTTTAGCCAGTTTAACACCCACTTTCTCCAGAATATCCAGAACAGGAATGGTTTGGATATTCCATGTTATCACATTATAAATATCACATAAAAACACACCTCTGACATTGAAGACTAGACTCCTATCTTTAATAAATCAATCTACATGCATTTACTAAGTATTTATTATGTGTCAGGCACTGTACTAAGAGCTGAAGACACAAAAAGGGTAAAAGTCCCCGCCCTCCAGGAGCTTTTATTCTAGTGGGGGAGACAATATGTAAATAAATACATAGGATTCATAAAACACAGAAGGTAAACCTGGATAGGAAGGCTCTAGCATCTGGGGAACCTGTATCACTGTATCAGGTGTAAAGGATGTTTCATTTTTCAACTTCCACTTGTCCTGTTTATTTCCATCCATTGGAAATACTCTGTTACATCCTCTCTGGAGGGTGACAAGCAAGTTCTATGCTTAGTAAATCTGAAGGGAATGAGACAAAATCCTTGGAGTAATGAAAGGCAAGTCTAAATCAAGGGAAAGGGGCAAAGAACTAGATAGGACTGGTAGGTAAAAAATTGTAAAGAGGCAAATTGAGACTTGATTCCTGGGTGGGGTAGCTTTTTAGCAATCAGAGCTATCAAAAGTGGAATGAGATAGAATGAGTTTCTCCTCATTGTAGGCCTTTGCACAAAAGCTGGTTGCTCTCTTACTGGGGATATGATAGAGTGTATTCTTGTCCCATGATGGATTGTGCTAGACAGTCTCTGAATTCATTTCCAACTCTCAGATTCTATGAAACCAGAGAAATTAGATTCAGTCAGGATCCCACTAATGTCCAAATCAAAACGACCAAGTTGTAAGTAGGGAAGTAAGAATAGGCATTTTAAGGTAGTAAGATGTGTCCAGGATCAGCATGTGGACTACTACTAGGCATGCTAGTGAAAGGGCGGCTTAGCCAATGCAATTTACCGCCTAAAAACTCTGACACTCGATCAACTGTCTAAAACTGTAACGTACAGATTGGCTCCAGACTCCATTGGTGGAAGGAGGTCCCATCCAGAAAAAAATAAATGGTCCTTGACATATTGACTAAAGGTGTTTTTTAGTGATATGTAGACTTACGGGCCAGGATGGAGATAGAAGAGAACCTACACCACTAACTTCCCCTCCTCTAGACCTTTGAATAAGGACAGCCTGAGGGATAGGAGTGGTGTGTGTGTGTGTGTGTGTGTGTGT
>CM053596.1:142047135-142061176 GCA_028646575.1 Pseudocheirus occidentalis | reverse complement strand
GAAAAATCAATGCATTAAAAAAAAAAGCTGGAAATGGGAAAGGGGATGAAAGTAACCCCTACCATTGTAGAGAAAATAGAGGAAGAGAGTCAGAAGTACAGTCTGGAGAGGAAAATATGTGTGGAGGGCATGCCCCTGGGGTACCCCTTGTTCTGCCTAGGAGCTTCTGCATTAGGCTCTCTTTGGGCAGGAGGACAGCAGCTGCCATTCATTTCCTACCACTCCATTCACAGCAGGCATGTCTTAATCAAGATTTAGTTTATTTCAGAAAGATTTTCAGACCCTGGCCTAGTCCATTATGAGAGCTCCATTAAAAGAACTGAGGTCTCAAAGAAAATCTTCACAAATAGGCTTCTCCTATACTTACCAGGGGTATTTGGGCGCAGGGGTTTATAAGGATCCTAGGGGTGATATTCCAGGACCTTCCTGTGAGAAGCATGAATATCAGTCACTGAACATACAGGACTTTCAAGGTCAAGGTCTAACTCTACAATTGGCAATATGGGTACAATTTTCCTGTGAGTGATAGTCCCTCTTTTTGCCTTACCTGGGAAAAAAAAAAGTTTCTTTTTTCCTTGCACGAACCTATCAGGAATGAGCAGCAGAGTAAGGCCCCATCTACCTGAGCTGATGAAGCATGATGTGGAGGAATAAGGTAGGAAGCAGAACTGAAAAGTCTAGGGAGGAAGCAGAATTGAAAAGTCTAGTGCCTAAGTGAGAAGGACAGTGTAAGAGACCTTTTCTTCCTTGTACCATGGGGAACTGGAAGGTTTGCATTAGGCACTTGGATTGTGCCTTATGGCAGGAACAAGTAAGAATGAATTTCCACACTATGGAGGGAAGGAGGGGACTGAGATGATTGTTTCTGCTAGGCAGAGTCTGTCGAACACAAATTAATACCTTTCTATCTAGCCCAATTAAACTGCTTTCTAAGATAATGCTGCTGGTTTATGGATATTTGATTGGCAGTATGCTGTGAAGGGAAGGAAGGACTACCAGTAGGTATGAGTGGTCCCTAGTATTGATTGACTTGTGCTACTATAGATGTGCTAAGAGCTCAGGAGACTTAACATGAGTGTAAAGGCAGTCCGCGATTATCAGTCCTCAGCAGACGGTTTTAAAGGACCAAGCCAACTGGTGGTATATTTCCATAGCACCACCTGGTGGCCATATTCATTCCCTCATTTCATCTTTGCAATAATCTAACGAAGCATAGACAAGCTACTTATTATTTATTATCTATATTTTAAAGATGAAGAAAATGAAGGCCAGCGGGATTACAACTTCTCCAAAGTCACTTGGCTAGCCAAAACATTTTTTCTCCACCCATCCATTGTTCTAGACCTACTGGAATAATGATAGCCTTAACATGCGTCCCCATAGGCACCTTTTCAACAGACTCAACAAAGGTAGCCTAATAATGGGGAGTTTGTGGGGTGGGCATACTTTAAGTCAGGTACTCTGATGGAGGTTCCTGATGGGAGCTAGTAGCAATTTAAGGAATAATTTTCTGCCTGGACCATCTTGGAATTTTAGAACATTGACCTAAGAACCAGAACACCTAGATTCTAGCCCTAATTGCCACTGTCACTGGAAGGTTTCTTTCATATCTAGACCCAAGTTTCATCACTTCCAAAGCAAAGGGACTGGAACAGAATCTATTAGCTAGCTCTAAAATGTTACTACTTTTTTTTTATAATAATGGGCCTCCCTAGCTATGTGACTCTGAGTAAAGGATATATGCTTTATTTGCCTTCAATATCCTCATTGGTAAAATAAGGACAATAGCATTTGTAGATATTATTTGGGGAGGCACATGGCACAGATGGATAGAGAACTAGTCTCTTAGGAAAACATAGGTTCAAGTTCTTTTCTGACACATACTGGTGAGATGACCCTGGGTAAGTCCCCTAACCTCTTAGAGCTCCAGGAAATTCTCTAAGTTACAAGAAAGGTGCCGATTTTCATCTGTAGTGGGAATTTCCTTTTCTTGGAATTCTCTATATCAGAGAAATCGTAGGTCTGGCAAAAAAAGAGTACATATCTGTATCAATATATCTGTACTACCCATCTCACAGGGTTGCTGCAAGGCGAAAATGAGAAAGGTAGATAACATTCTTTTCAGTGCTCAATTGCCCTATAAATGTCAGCTCTTAGTAGCAGTATTAATAGTAATACCGACATTTATGTGGCTTTTTAAGTTTGCAAAGTACTTTACTCACAGCAAGCTTGTGTCTCTATGATGCCTGAGAGGAATACCTATGGTCGGTCAATCCTCTAGTCCTTCTCCCATCAAACAACAGAGGCATTATGCACGCGATCTACTCAAACCTCAGGATAAATGTGTTCTTACTTCTCCTCCTTCCCCTACACATCTAACTGGAAGCCATCTCTTCGTTCATTAATATTCTTTTTCTTCCTCCTTTGCTACTTGCTGACACCTCCCCTAGACAAGGAACAACACACTAGATGCGCTGAGATGAGAACTCTGAATTTTTTTTTCTTCCAATCTCTTGAGATCTAATTAAGAGAGCTTGGGGCCATGGATTGGGGTGTCAGGATTTGGCTTTCTGCTGTCACAGCAAACCTATTGCCTTCCAGACTCCTCTGAGCAGCCAGAGTCTGGAACATCTGTGCAACTCCCCTCTCTCCATTTCACTATTCCTACTCTTACCATGGCCCACCCCAATCTAGAGTGAAGGTTAAATCTCTCCTTCTCTGTAGCTTCCAGGCATCTGAGAATACAGTCTAATATTCAACAAGATTCAACAAGGCTGATTGAATATCAGCCTAATGAGCTGTAATTCGTCATTATTGTGGTTATGATTAATATTAATGCTCTCATCATTACTGCCAAATAACAGGGATCATTAGTGGTATGATAATGAATTGGACCTTGACTTGTAGGAGGAGCCTGTCCCACATCCATGACTGATGAAGGAGTCAGGGGAAGGAGAATCCACAAGGGACAGCAATGAGCTATCCAGGATTGGAACTCACTGCAGTCTGTCCTTTGGAAATGAGGAAAGACAACTGAGTGGGGGGAAAAAGTGTGGAGATATGTATGTAGGGATATCAGTGATTTTATTATTTGTAGGAATACACAATGATGCCAAGAAGGTGGAAGAAAAGTAAGTGCCACTTAACTTTTTTAGTCTTGCCCCAAGTTGATATTCATGGAAACCAAGAGGAATTAGTTCCTTGGTAGTTTTGCTAAGAAAAATCCTGATGGTTGCTTGAAACTGTGTAAGCTTATGACTATGGGTAGATATAACAGAAATTGAAAGGAATATTCTAACTTCAAGTGAAACATAAGATGGAATAAAGAGTCCTGAATCCCAGCAAAGATTTCAAAAGACATATTTACAACTGCCTAAGGAATGCTCTAGCTTAGCTAGCTAGGTGTCACTGGTTGGGAGTTCGCATTACGAAAGAATAATAGATGGCCCTTTACTTTGAAGGCACATAGGAACTAAATATCAGTAGATGGTAGCAGAGAATCAAAGTGGCTTTGGCAGAGACATCTATTAAGAGTAGAGATGTACAACATAGAGCAGGACACCAGAGAAAAGAGTCACAGAAGACCTAAATTCATTACAGAAATCAACTTAGCATGAAAGGCATGAGTTGTACCAGATGTGTGTGTGCAGCAGGCCACATGCATTCCTTATATATGTACTTCACCATGCTTGTTCTCTGGACATTCATATTTCCTCTACATATTTATTTTTTTCCTCACCACAAGTGGTAAAGTAACCTTCAACAAGTTGGAGAGTTTAATCCTGTAGTATGGGCAGGTAGGGGTGAAGTGGAATCATTTTTGGAATTTATTTTGCCATGCTGTTAATAACTAAATACCTTTTTTTAAAAATGTGCCTTCTCATTGACTGATAAAAGAAGCACATCAGTGGGGTCTCATAAGCACAAGTTTTGGATAGATTCAGACCAATACCTACAACTTACCCAAATCTGGAGGTAGTGTTCAAGGAAGATTCGTGTGTGGGTGTGCATGCATGCACATGGGGCTCAGTATTAGGTGCTCATTATGTATGGGATAAGGGAAAGAGAGGGAGGAGAGGCTGTAAGGGAAGTGGTAAAACAGGAAGGGAAAGAGTTGAAAATCTGTACTCTTAAGTGTGCTTCTCATTTGAGAGCATTCAGAGAGGCTCCTGTTTGACTCTGTAAGTACAGTGGAAATTTTCCAAACTTTATGGGATTCCAAGCTTATTATTCAGTAGGAAAAGCTTTTCTGGGATCTGGCCAACCAAGCTTTATGCTTGGGACTCTTCCTAAATAGTTCCAGAAAGGAATGGAGACTCAAAGGAATACATGAGCCTTGACTAGAAGATGTTATTTCTTTCAATTTAATTTCTATTGAAATTTTGATTTCAAACAAATTAGTTCATTTTGTAGTTCTTTATCCATTATCTTGGCCTAGCCCAGAAGCCTTCCCCATGAGCCTGTAAGAAATAATTAATTATAATTACAGAGTATTTTTACAATAAGCAGAGATGTCTTGGTCATTATGATTTTGATTTGCCCAGTGATTTTGTAAACATCTCCTTCCCTGTTCCTCTTCCCCTCTCCCGGGGTCCACTTTGAGCATCAAATTTTTGAGCTGGAAAAGATCTTAAGAATTCATTCATTCTACCCCTTTCATTTAAAAGCTATGGAAATGGAGGCATGGAAAGGTTAGTTCAATATGACATAGGGAGTTGGGACTAGTACTACCCTCTTTTCACTTCACCAGAATAGTCAGCTGTTTTGTCCCTTGGCCCTTGGAAATGAAGTCAGACTACCTATGGTAGATAGATTTATAAGCACTGGAACTGATTCAGAACTAAAACTATCCCTATGTCTCCCCCTAGGGTTAGGATCAAGTTCAGCAGAAGACTTCTAACCTTGTTCACTTCATCATATTCTCCTTTTCATTAAAGGGATCACCTTTCTCTGAGTAAAAGGAAGAAAATAAGAGTTCTTCTTAGCAAATAAGAGCCTTTTCAACGATAGAGGTTTCTGGAGCTAAATGAATATCCACTGGTGATTCCCAGCTAGGTGACTTGTTTATATCCCTAGTGATGTTCTGAGGGGCTCTCTCTGATTTCCCACTTAAGTTTCTCATCCTAGATTCTGGATGTGAACTTAGGAGGGAGCTGAAGCTGTCTAAGCAAACTGTCGGTCCAGACATAATGGCTCTATTTTGATTAGCAGAGGAAGTTTTATAGCTGAAGGAAACGTTATTTTCATTTTGGCAATGTAGGGAAAGAAAGCTGGACTTGAGTTTGAATCCCAGATCTACCACTCATTAAATCTGTGATGCTGGGCAAATAGCTTAAACCCTCTGGGCCTCAGCTTCCTTATCTGTAAAATCAAGGGTTTTGGCCTCTAAGGTTTTATCTGGCTCTAAATCTATGAAAGTGTAACCCATTTGAATTGTACCCAAGTGTTCAGTGATTGTTTTGCTCCCTTGACTAGCCAGGAGTTTCCCACAAAGAAATGTAGGAAATGACAAATTAGGGTCAACTAACCCTAAAGACCCCTAAGAGTCGTGGAAATCAGTTAGTTGGATTGGGACAGCAAACATTTAAGAAGCAAGATGGTTGATGAGAGCAAGTATGTGGTACAGTGGATAGAACACTGGGCTTGGAATCAGAGAGACCTGAGTTCAAATACAGCCTCACACTTACTATCTGTGTGTGTCTGGGCAAGACACACAATCCTGTTTGCCTCAGTTTCCTTATCTGTAAAAAAATGAACTGGAGAAGGAAATGGCAAATTACTCCAGTATCTCTGCTAAGAAAACACCAAATGGGGTCACAGAGACTCAGAAATGACTGAAAAGTGACTGAATAACAAAAGATATTTCAAGAAAATAAAATATGAACAGTTAATATTAACACACAAAACCCTTTCTCCACTCAGTCCAACCTGCTGGTCAGGAGTCAGTCAGTAGAAGCACTCACTGAGCAGAGCCAGGAACTTTTTTCTCACCTGCCTTATCCCCACCTGCTACCTCCATCCAACTGGAGGACCTCAGGATGCTCTTCCCCTCCTCCGCCCCATTGCCCAGTTCCAACCAGGTACTCTACACTGCCTCACTGTGCGATGACTGCCAGAGAGAGCTGGGCGGCATAGTGGATAGAACACTGGACCTGGAGTCAGGAAGACCAGAGTTCAAGCCCAGACTCAGACACTTACTAGCCATGAGACTCTGGGCAAATTGCTTAATCTCTGTCTGCCTCAGTTTCCTCAACTGTAAGCTGTGGGTAACAATAGCACCTACTTAAAAAAGTTGTTATGAGGATCAAATGAGATGAATATTTGTAATATCCTTAGCATAGTACCTGGTGTATAGATACATAGTAAGTGTTTAATAAATGCTTGTTTCCCTTCTCCATCCCACTCCTCGATAACTCAGGACCCTGTTCCACTCCAACTCCTTTCCAACCACTCACTATCTTGCTATTACTCCCCTAAGTCCATCAAATCTTACCCTCTTCCTTTCTTTCCTCCCCGACCTTTCCATCTGCTCTGAAACTGAACTCTAAATTGTCTCCTCTCTGTAGTCTCTATTCCAATTAGAATCTGAGCTCTGTGATATCAAGGGCTGGCTTGATTTTCTGTTTGCTTAGCATGGTGCTTTGCACCATAGTAAGTGCTTAATAAATGTTTTTCCTTTCCATTCTTGCCCTTTCTGGCAGCTGCTTTCCTTTCTTCTTCCATATCCACAGCCTCCTTCTCTTGCCATTGCTTTCCTTCTTGTTCTTGTTTTTACTAGACTTTTGTATGAAAGTGTTCCAGATATTTAAAAAAAAAGAAAACATATTGAAGCATATCTTCGTTCCCCTTAGCAAAGAGGTGAGGGAATACTAGGGCAAAACAATGTATACAGTTCTGATGAGATCACAGTAGTGGGTGGTTTGTTGTTTGTTTTTCTTTGTTTCAAAATGGAGTGGTTCAATGTTGAGGGCAAGTGATGGGGAGAAGGGGATGGAAGAGTATTTCTAGAAATCACCATGATACAAAAACAAAAATAAATTTCAGTTAAACATTACAAGGAAAACAGTAGCCTTAAATATAGTTTATCTCACCCTAGGAATCACCTTGACTTCTCCAATCAGAGTGGAGCTTCATCAAAGGATGTGGAGGAGGGAGAGGATGTGTGATGTGCTTGGATAGCATCTGATCAGATACAGAAATATGGGAAGAACGAATGCCCTTCTCTATATATAGGATGCTGCCAGATGGCAACTCAGTTCAGTCTAGCCAGGCGAGATGCCTCTGGGTGCCAGCTCCCCAGTCTGAGGACATGTGCCTTCTTCATCACTACTGCATCTTTTCTGGCTCCACCTACATTGTCTAAGGAATCCTTGGACCACATTGCTCCTCCCTTTATATGGAAGTTTTCCTGGCTCTAGGTCCTACTTTGTAGTTATTCCAGTGGGAGAGACTATGCAAAGTCTCCAAAGATTCCTTATCTATTTTCCTTATCTCCATCTCAACTTGTACAGGATTTCTTTAGAGAGAAGGCTAGAAAGCTTCCAAGTGTTTTCTTGATGTCAAAGGTGTGAACCTCTTTTGCTCAGTCTCTTCATCTCCAACTCATTCCAAAACAGATTTCTAGTGCCAAGTGCCCCTATCTCTGAGCTGGATTAGAAAAAGTCATATCAGAAATTATTGTTAAGATTTATGTGCTATTGGGCAGTCCTTGTCTGAGGGGGCACCAGATTATGAAGGCAGCTATTTGAAACAGCAGCAATGCTCAAATCTGGATTAATGTGGAAGATCAATACTCAAGAATCCCAGACTGTAAGTATTATAGCAGGGAAGCAGAGAGGAGGAGGAACAAGACAGAAACCCCAAATCAGAACAGGGCCAGATCTTTAAAGGATGAAGAAACTGAGAGCCGGAGGCCTGACTTCATGTAGCTGGTTAATGGCAGAACTAGAACTCAAATAGAGGTCCCTAGAGTCCTAGATCAATGTTCTGTACTATATCATATTGTAATCCTTGTGTCAAAGATTTATTTTCATTGTGAAAGGCCCAGGTACACTCTGAAGGGCTTCTGATGCTCTAGGTTATTGCCCCCCCAAATTATCTGAGAATTTTAGTATCTGATGATCTCTGAGCATTTATTTACCAATTCCCCTTACAAGCACATGGGTTTGCAAGGCTTCAAGAATAAGCAAGTTTATTGTAAGTCAAGGAAAGCAGATAGACATAGCAGAATCTCTAAAACATGTATCACTGAGCAGCATTTCTATCCAGTGTCCAGTACAGTCTCAGTTACAGTCCAGGATGGGCAACGCACATGCCTCTTAGTAAAGATATCATAATTCCTTTTCTGACTGCATACCTTGTTACTTAATTGGCAGTTCTTTTTAGGTTTCAGAAGATAGTGTCCAATGTCCTTTCATGGTTACTAAAGGCCTGTTTCAGCTTCTCCTGGCAGGTTTCCCATCTTCTTACACTTTCTAATATTTCAGTTCATATACAGAATAATTTATCTAACAAGAAGGGGAGAAGGATAATGCTCCTGACATTCAAACCACTAGGTCACAGACTGGGAGGATCTCTTTTCTTTTATCCTCTGTGCCCAGAATTGGTATTTTTTCCCCAAAAAGCCTGTGCTGGGCCTTCTCTTGTACTGACATTTTGGCAAGCTGTCACCTCTCCAAATGCATCATATTTTCAGCTCCAGAGTCCCCTGGCGCTCAAATCATTTTTCTATAGAACTTCATGGTTTCTTCCTCTTTTCATTTTTCTATAGCCTTTTATGATCCCTGAGTCTAAAGACTAGTGAAAAGATATAGGGAAATGGTAAGGAACTGATTGACTAAACTGATGTTTCTGTTCAATTTGTATGGTGTGGGATCGCTAAAGCTTGAAGTTGATACCAACTCCCCTCTCAAGGGGAGATGACTCCATGACTTCAACTTCTGCTCAGAGTTTAAACCTGTCTTCAAAAACAAGACCCAGTCTTATTTTGAATGACATCCCATTCACATCTGCTTAGTAGAGTTAAGATGCTAGCCATCTTTGACTCACTACTACCTGTCTTCATAGCAGAGGCCACAATTTCTAGTCTGCACTTGGAGGAGTTATGATGAAGGGTGATAATCATTTTCCTCATGTCTCATTCCAAAAAGACAGAACAGATCAAGTGGGGCCAAGTGACTTAGTCTGTAGGAAATTGCCTAAAATAGAGAGGTTAGAAAGGGGAGGTAGACAGGAGGTAAAGAGAAAAGTCAGGATGGAGTAAAAAAAAATTTAAAGGAAAAAATATGAAATAATCAGGAAGGCCCAACTCATCCCCAGAGAGGAAGAAAAGGACAAAAAAGCATGGAAAAATAATAACATTAGTAATAACTAGTGCCCATATAGCCTTTAAGGTTGTAAAGCCTTCTGCAAATATTATATTATTTTATCTTCACAACAACCCTAGCAATAGGTGCTAATAATCATAGGGGAGCAGAAGATGTGGGAGAGGAGAGAGGAAGGAAATAGGAAGAGAAGGGCAGAGAGAAATATGGAAAAACAGTGAGTGAGCTGATAGCAAGGGGAGAGGGAGAGAGACCATAGAATGAATGTGACAGCTTTTATCAAATTACTGTGGTTTTCAGTGCACACAGTGTGATATTACCATCGGCAAGAAAATCAGAGCAATCTCTTTTCTCTCTGACTAGATAATTTCACACACATTAACACACTGGAAATCAGCCCAATAGGCTCCAAATGTTGACTCTTTTCATTCTTTTTTTTTTTTTAATTCATTTGGCATTGTGATGTTGCTCATTTTCCTGCCTCAGGTATAAGAGAGAAGCTTGGGCTGCTCCCCTTCCCAAAGGCCTGCTTGGCAGAGTGGGGTTTTAACTTGTTCTCACTAAGACTTACTAACTATATGCCTGATAATAGACAGAGCTAAAAGTCTGAACAAACAGATTTGTGGGCAGGGAAGGCCACCTAATGGCTTATACTGGTGTAGGGGAGAGAACAATGAATTTACAGTCAGAAGGCCTGTCTTCAGATTCTAGAGCTGACACTTACTACTGTTATGCCCTAATTCAAGTCCTGGGTCACCTGCCCGCCCACCACCTGAGTGTGGCCCACCATTAAGCTCCTTTTTATTTTGTCCCTATCCTGTAGTCTGCAATAATTTGTAACTGCTTAAGGCAAATCTGAGCAAGTCACCCAAGGCATAAGTACCCTACCCTCCTACCCCCTACTTCCTCAAATTAGCATTCTGTATTTTTCCAAGGATTAGCCTGGGGTGCAAGATTAGAGACCACCCCATCCTGTTCCACTGACCAAGAAGGGTCCCCACACCCTCTGCCTGGAACATGACCCAGGGACTTTCCAGTCCCCCTTCCCATGACCCTGCACCCAGCTCTGGAAAGTGCTGATTATGGCCCTCCACCCCGTTCTGGGAGGGATCCTTATGTTATCGGGGGTTGCACCCTTGTACCCTCATGCCATATTCCCAAATTAGCCCTGAATTACATAGGCAGCCAATCACACGCTTTCTTTGCTTCTGTACTTCATAGCTTTGGCTAGGCGCACCCCACCCAGCCCCGGTTTTAGTTCTTGTTTTTGGCCTATATAATCAAGTCTGTGAGATCCATTAGGGACTGCCTGATTTGAGTTTATACTCCAGGTAGTCATGCACTTGATCAATAAATCCACACCTAAATTTATCTTGAACCCAGGTCTCGGCTTGCTCTTATTCTCTGCACAACACTACCTATGTGACTTATGTGGACTCTAGTTTTCTCATATGTAAAATGAAAAATTGGACTGGATTATTTCATTTTTTCCATTAATTTTTTTTCCTTTTAAATTTATTCATTTTTAGATTATAGTATTTAGTTCCACAATCCCTTGATTTCCAAATTTTTTCTTCCCCTTCTCTTTCCCCCGCCCCAAGACAGCATATAATCCAATATGGGTTCTACATATATCTTCACATTAAACATATTTTCACAATAGTCAAGTTATAAAGAAGAATTAGAGCCAATAGAATGAACCACGAAAGAGAAGAAACAAAGCAAAACAAAACAGAGAGCAAACAGTTCCCTTCAATTTGCATTCAGACTCTGTAATTCTCTGGATGTGGATAACCTTTTCCATCAGGAGTCTTTTGGAGTTGTTTTAGAACCTTGCATTGCTGAGAGGAGCCCAGCCTATCAAAGTTAGTCATTGCAGATACAACGTGTCTATAATTGTACACAATATTCTCCTGGTTCTGCTCCCCTCAGTCAGCATCAATTCATATAAGTCTTCCCAGGTTATTACGAAGTCCATCTGCTCTTCATTTCTTATAACACAATAGTATTCCATTACATCCATATACCACAACTTGTTTAGCCAGTCTCCAAATGGTGGGCATTCCCTCGATTTCCAATTCTTTGCCACCACAAAAAGAGTTGCTATAAATATTTTTGTACATACGGGTCCTTTTCCCATTTGTCTGATCTCTTTGGGATATAGTCCTAGAAGTGGAATTTCTGGGTCAAATGGGTTATTTCTTTTTTCTTTTTTTTTCCCAATGGGTTATTTCTAAGGATTGTTTCCACTCTAAATCCTATGAATTCTGAAATACCTCAGGCAATGGTCTAGGCCGACAGTTGTCAAAGTGTGACCATATAGCTTGTGTAGCTTATGAGATCCTTTCTGGGGATCCATGTGTGGTCAACACTATTTTCACAATAATACCGTGATGTATTAATTTTAGATGTTCTGATTTCTAATATGATAAACATCAATAGATAGAAGACATATAAACAAAAGTTCTTTGTGGTCCTCAACAATTTTTAAGAATATAAAGGGGTCCTGAGACCAAAAAGTTTGAAAATTACTGTTCTATGTATGCTTTTTGTGAGGTTTGGAGTAAAGGGAGAGGGAAGGAAGATTTACAATACTACTAGCCCACTGCTTCTGAGATCTTCCTTCTTTCTCCATCAGAAAGTTCCAGGACTTGACTTCCTGACATGTTTTTCTGGTTCTTTCATGCTACTATATCTCTTGGTGCTAGGTTATAGATGCCCAACATAGCCTGTAAAAAAGAAAAGGACAGTGTTCAATGTCCCACAAGTTTTGATTGCCAGGGTAGTTTTCATAAGACTATTTAATTTATAATTATAAATTATCTAAGAGATTACTTAGTCTATTTCTTTCATTTTGTATGAAACTAAAGGCCTTAAGAGGTCAAGATCAAGATCATATTGGTAACAATCTAGAATATGAACCCAGAAAGTCTGATTTCAATTCTGGTTCTCTTCCCTATGATACACTGCCTTTTCCTGTCATAGGCATACCCAAGAAATAAGGAAGGCTTCAGAAAATGTTAAGGAACAATCTGTTGCTTAGTTATGACAGAAAATTATTAGCACCCAAACACTTCAGTTTGCATCATGGCTAGGTACACACGACTTCCCGCATGCAATACAAAGTGTTATGGATGTTGACACAAAAAGGAGCATTCTACCCTCCAAACTGTTTCTGACTTCCCCTATTGTTAGTAAAATCAGTTCTAAAGCCACAGTATAAAGCATAGTTCAGAAACATTAGTCCAAAGCACGAGTGCTTCTCCTGGAAGCCTGAAGCTTGCATTAGAATGGGATGAGAGGCTACCCCTCTGTAGTGTCTAGCTTCCTCCCCTTTCCTGGTGCTTTCGTGAACCTCTATTTTATCAATAACAAACTCCCCTCCAGTATAGACTTCATCACATGTGATGTCTTGTACTCATTGAAACTCAGCTCCCTCCAGAAGATGCAGCATTTCTCCTATACCACCTTCATTTGTCTTTTCTTGCTTCCCAGCGCACAGGGCCAGGGGGAGAAAAACAGCGTCTTGCTCTTCACCCTCACATTCAGATGCTTCCAGTACTGCTGTCATCCAGCAAACTTTCCTCCTTTGAAATTTACTACAGCCTTCAATACCATCTGTCCAGATCATTGCTGAAGTCCTCTCAATTCTTTCTCAAGGAGTTTGATACTTGGCTCAGTCTTTCCCTCCATCCTTCCTCTGCCCTCATACTTGGGACTTCAGGAAGCACACTAATGTTTCCTCAAACACTATGGTTTCCCAGTAAATGAACCTTGTGAACTCCCATGGCTGATGTCTTCACTCTGACACACACAGGCACAGAATACCTTAGATATTGCTATTATAATGATTCAGTCCACAAGACCCCTAACTTGAAATTCTCCATTTTTATCATAATCTCTTGGCCTGTCACTTCCTCACTACTCCTAAAAGTTTTTAAATTTAATTTTTAAAAATTTACAAACATTGTTTTTCTCTTCCTCACACCTTCAGTCCTGTTTGGGGAAAACAGAAAAATAAAATCTCTGTAACAAATATATGTAATTAAGCAAAATAAATTTCCATATTGGTCTTATTTAAAAAAAAATGATTGTTCTGAATCTTGAATCCATCATCTCTCTGTCAGGAGGTAAGTAGCATACTTCATCATTAGTCCCTATGAGTCAGGGTGGGTCATTGGATTGACAAGAAGTCTCAAGTCTTTCTAAGTTGTTTTTTGTTTTGTTTGTTTAATTTGTTTATTTTTACTTTTTAACACTCATTTCCACAAGATTTTGGTTACAAATTTTTCCCTGTCTTTCCCCTGTCTCTCACCTCAAAATACTGATCCTACTGAATACTCCTTCCCCCAATCAGCTCTCTCTTATACCTTCCCACATGCCCCTCTGACTTTCTAGTAGGGCAAGATAGATTTCTACACCTTGGTGCCTGTATATCTTATTTCCCAGTTGCATATAAATAAAAAATAATATTTTTTAACATTTGATTGAAAAGCTTTGATTTCCAGATTCTTTCCCTTCTTCCCTTATCACCCACCCCTACTGGGAGAAAAAGTGATTCAGTATAGGTTATACATGGGGAGTTATGCAAAACATTTCCATAGTAGATATATTGTGAAAGAATGACTATATTTCCCTCCATCCTATTGCACCACCCACTCATTCTATTTTCTACTTTGACCATATCCCTTTTCAAAAGTGTGAGCTTCTAACTACCC
>CM053596.1:142015791-142040456 GCA_028646575.1 Pseudocheirus occidentalis | reverse complement strand
TCCAAATCAACAGGGGAATTCACATCTTTTCACCAATGGACAGAGTTCTATACTTAGCCCTAAGTTACTAGGTGCTACTTAGCCCTAAGTATCTGATCTACTTAGCCCTAAATATCTAATAAATTGATTACTATTACAGTGAGTCAGCCCACATGCAGATACACCCACATATGAGTATTAAAGTGTTGCAGCATTAGGAAGGTTGATAACCACTGTAACTAGAGAAATCTGGCTCTAGTCCCCACCAAATGTGTGCTTTACTTTCTCAATCAGTGACTTTACCTACATGGATGATACATTATTCATTTCCCTGTTGCCAAATATAGCAAACATAGCAAAAATGTAAGGAAAATGTATAAGCATTCTTTATGTGAGTAGCCTCTGTGCAACCATCTCCTTTAACCATTCCTGACTTACCTTCCCCTTTTCAGTACCTGAGAAAGGTTACAAAGTGCCCTTGTCCATAGTTTGTTGAGAAGGACTAAGTAAGAGCTATGGATGTCTAGCATATCAGTTCTGGATCTCAGAGTTTAGAGAGGAAATCTTAGGGAGAAATGGGTGATTCTTCACCCTTGGCCCACCATTCCTTCAGGCTTCTTGGTAACTGACAGTGTCTGGAATTGGTCCTGATAGTTCTAGGTAAAGACTCCAGTTGCATCTCTAAGTCTGTTTTCAGCCCATCTGTTGTTAGTCCCCAGCGTGGTAGCTAGGGGACTGGGTTGTGTCTGAAAGCTATTTCCATTTGCCCTCACAGTACCTAAGGAACCTCAGTCATTATTTTGATAAAAAGTTTCTCTCAAGGGCAAAGGAAGGAAATAGGGAAGTTGAAACACCAGAGTGCTACTTTTCAGTGTCTCACCCTTCTACTTCCCCTGCAAGATTTCCAGGCAATACTTTAGATTTCTACAGAAATGAAACACAACAGCAACAATTGATACACAGATGAACTCAATAAGAGTTTACACACTAACTCAAGTGGCTAGAAAACCCAATAAAGTATTAACTAAAATGGGGTGGATGACTCATTTAATTTTTGCAGAATCATTTCAGGACTTCCTTTGGGTCTGAGGAATTTCTAGGTCTAAATATTAACTGAAGAGACCTGTAGGAACATACCAGAATCAGAGAATGTTAGAATGGGAAAGGACCTCAGATACTCCCTGCTTCCAATTTTTCATTTTGAAAATGAAGAAATAGCTTTAGAGAGGTCAACGGATTGCCCAAAGTGCCCAATCTAGGTAGGGGCAGAACCAGCACTAGAAGCCGTTTGGGTTTCCTCAAAAAAGAACAGCAGCAACAACAATAATAATGACCACCACCAAACATTGTCCAATTCGGCTGGGTTAGCACCTTGGCCATTGTGATGAAATTATTTTTATGAATCTAAGCAATAGATGAATGGCATTGTAGACTGCCTTTACTCAAAATTATTGTGATGATAATCTTGGCACAGAGAAAAGTGGGGTGAATGATGCTTCATCATATTCTGGTATCACAGGGAGGCAAGATACAAAGAAACAAATTAGTCATGCCAATACTCCACAGTACACCAGAGTGGATGATGATGACCACCAAACTGGACAAACCACAAGTGTACACAAAATGGATGAAATTGAATGTGAATACCTTAATTGTATGCCACTATTGTGTCATAACAAAATTGGAAACAGATCTTACCAAATCTAGGTAAAGATTTAATAATGCTTTTCGGCAGTGACATTCTCAGAAATGTTGCTAATAAGTGCAAAGCAATTAAAAATAATTTTTATTTTATCGCATACCCTTTGACCCAGTAATACTGCTTCTGGGATTGTATCCCACGGGAGGAAGACCTATATGTACAAAAAATTTATTGCAGCTCTCTTTGTCGTGGCAAAAAGCTGGAAATTAAGGGAATGCCCATCAATTGGAGAATGGCTAAACAAGTTGTGGTATATGAATGTAATGGAATACTATTGTGCTATAAGAAATGGGGAGGAGATGGTCTTCACATTCACCTGGAGAGACATATACAAACTGATGCTAAGTGAGAGGAGCAGAACCAGGAAAAATTTGTACACAATCACAGACACATCATATGTGTGACAACCAATCCTCATAAACCAGAGTCTTCTCAGCAACACGCAGTTATAAGACAACTCTACAAGTCTCAGGATGAAAGGAGATATCTACATTCAGAAAAAGATCTAGAAAGTTTGAATGGAGTTTGAATGGAGACTGAAGCAATCTATATGCTATCGTTCTTTTCCATGTTTGGTTTTGTTTCTATTTTCCCATTGTTCACTCCATTGGTTACAACCCGTCTATACAACCAGACCAATGTCCAATGTGAAAGTATTTGCAGATCCTATACTTGATTGTGTGCCACCATAGTGGAGAGGAGAGGGAAGGGAGAAAATTTGAAACTCAAGGGATTCTGGAACTGAATCTTGCAAACTAAAAGTAAATAGACAAATCAGTTAAAAAATAATTTTATCTCTAAGCCCGAATTAGACAAAATAAAAAATGAATTTGAGAAGATACTAAAATCCAAAGAAGGAAAAGTTGAAGTCATTGAAGTCATTAAAATTCTTTACTTTATATAAACTTTATATAATGTCATTGAAGTCACTAAAATTTTTTACTTTATATAAGTACATATAAACTTTTTATATAAACTATATTGAATAACTAAATGGATGACAAAAACCAGCACTGATACTTCAAATTACTTTAGAAAGGACATAGGTAACCTTAGAATGGAATTCTGAGAAACTTTTTTTGAGTTTCATGGCATGAACTCAGCCTGTAAATCAATTTTGTTAAAACAGAGTAATTAAAATAACTGATATCTTCTATAATCACCATGAGCAAAAGTATTTCTCTATAGTATTTGACCAAAGGTGTTAAAATGTTTCAGAACTTGTATCCAGCTATATATGGGGCAACCGTTGCCTTAACAAGAATTCTAGAAGGAAAAGATTTTCAATTATCAAGGAATATTCTGGAGGAGACATATCAAACATCAACATGGCAGAAATGACTTTTGAAGCTATTAAAAAATCTCTAGAAAGGCACTGGAAGATTCCCAATGTCTCAGACTTTCACATGGTAGAAAATTTGAATGTCACATTGTCTAGGCACAAGCAACAGAAATACAAACATGTAACAGGGAATCTAGAAAACATATATATATATATATATTCATATATATATATAGTACATTAGATATTCTAGATTACATTTAACAGAAATTGAAAATAAAAGTCAAAACAAAACAAAAGGTAATACAAGGAGTTAAAACAGGGAAAAGAACAAAATAAAGAATTTGAAATCTATTAAACAACAATAGCAATTGTATCATTAGAAGTTTGAGAAGCAAAGAAGTCAGAGTTGAGAGAGAACCCCTAAAGAAGGAGGATACTGAAATTTTCTGTGTGGTTTTAAGATATCCATCATAATAAATATGCAAGTGGGACTGAATGAGAAACCAAAAGCATGTGTATTATTAATATAATAAGTAATGGAACAGCTATGCCAAAAGGGGGGGCTAAAACTCTAGCTTCATTGCAAAACTAGTCATAATTAATGGCTCAAATACTTCACAGTGACTCCTGAGTTGCTAGTAAATCATTTTACCAGCTCTTCAGATGCAAGCCTGATCCTATCTTTCTTAACAGGACACATCATTTATCTACTACATAAAGATGAGAATACTAGTAACCCCTCCAAATATTGGTCATTTACACGTTTATGTACATTATAGAAAGCATTTATAACTTGCATCACTAAAAAGAATTCTATAAACACAAGAAAACCATAGATTGTCTGAGAAGCAAAAAATAAAATAATTCTGAAAGTCCCATGGGTGTAAAAGCAACTTGCTATCAACTTAGTGATGATTGAACAAGATGTGCTGTAGTGCCATAACATTTATCTTGCTTTTTTATTGATGAAAATGAAGACTTTGACTCGGTTCCATGCTGATAGCTTATTCAAATACTACAAATATATAAAATTCACCTAAGATGAATGTATTATGAGAATTTGATGTCCACATAGGAAAGTGTTTCATATTTAAAACATATTACCAACAGAATAATGTCTAGATTAATTCACATAAAACATGACGCTTTTCAGGGAGAGAGTTTAAGTCCATTATTGCTATGTTCAGCCTTAAATAAAGAGGGAGTCAATCCAAAACATCTTATTAGTTACTTGATGTACATGAATTATATAAATTTCTATGGCTCTACCCAAATATATATGAAACAACTCTTTAAACTCATAAACTTTTTCTTCAATGTAATCAAAATATTATTTTGATTCATTAAATTTAAAATTTCTGATAGCCAATGCAAGATAGACTCTGGAAGCTTTGAGCCTGAATCTGGAGCCAGTGGATGAAAGCCATACCTATAAATACTTCAATCTTCTCCAGTCAAGATGCATTGAGCGTAAACATATCAAAGAGAAGGCTATGGTGTAATGAATTAAGAGACTTATTGGCATCCTGAAATCAAAGCTGAATGAGAAGAACAAATTTAAAATAATCAACAACTGTATAAGACCCATTACATTAAGCCAGTTATAGAAAATGAATTCTTCCTTTCCCAAAAGGGCAAAAGAATTACTAGGCATTTATCAAATATATATATAATCAGTAGCTCAAATATCTACAGAAATACTTTTGGAAGCAGACCTCACTTTGAGCAATGGCCAAAGTTGAAAGCTAGTACATGTGTTTGGATTTATCAAATGTAACCAGAAGTGGTCACCTCTGGATAGAGGCTATGAAAATCCATGAAAAGAATTAAAAGGTGTGTACCATGGATGACATCCACATGAATTCAACACAACATGTTGAATAAATGACTAATTTACCTGAATTTGCTTGTGGAAGTATAGGCGTTTATGACGGCAATTCAGGACCATGTCATTGCTACTTGAAACTACAGATGGGTTATCCCCATAGATGTTGGACTTAGTGATCAATGCAGATTGAGTGAAGAAATTGTAGAAACAAAACAAATCTCTAAAGGCTGTAAAAAGTTAGCATATGTCAAACACTTGGTAGCTAGAATTATATGTAAAAAGTGAACTATCTTTTAAGAACTGACAGATTGTCAGTAGTCAAATACAGACCTCAAAATTTGGAGAATTTAACTAATAAACTTTACCAGAACCACACTATTATCATACACCAAGCAATTATCTTCAATTGCTTATAAAGAACTATGATCCAGAAAAAAATTTGAAAACAATGTTTTAGTAGATGATGGCATTGTAAGTACTCCAAAATTCCAAGTTACATGGAATGAAAAGTTTTCAAAATATAGAGACCTACCAGAAGCATTTATCATCATGTGGGAACAGGATGGAATACAGATTTCATCCCTGTCATCCTGTCTGCTTCTGGAGATGTGGTGTTGTTCAGTTGTTTCAGCTGTGTCTGACTCTTTGTGACCCCATTTGGGGTCTTCCTGGCAAAGATACTAGAGTAGTTGGTCATTTTCTTCTCCAGTTCATTTTACAGATGAGGAAATGAGGCAAACAGGGTTAAGTTACATGCTCAGGGTCACACAGCTAGTAAGTGTCTGAGGCCAGATTTGAACTCAGAAAGATGAGTCTTCCTGATTCCAAACCCAGTGCTTTATCCATTGTATCACCTAGACCTGAGGATGTTTTCAGTGAGCCTACAAAAGATGTACATCCTAAAACTTTTTATTCAACTATAAAAAGTAGTTATTTCATCCACCTGTGAAATAATCTATAGGACATTAAATAAAAAAGCATAAGAGTAGAATGTCAGTTAGTCTCAAGATTGTTTCTATTTGAGCCCTTTTGAAAAGAGATGAGGAGAATGAGCTAATAATAGTAACTCACTTCAAGCATCTGAATCCATATTGTTAAATTTTATATTTGTGTGATTCACAGAACCAATACAGTTCCAGTATAGGGGTCACAAGTTGTTTTTCATCTGCATTGAAGACCGAACTAGGGAAATTGCCATGAATTACAGCAGAATTGAAGTTAGAGATAAGGAAATATTTTTAAGTTGTAAGATGCTGGAATAGCTTAGTCAAGGAGGCGATTCCATGGCCTTTTGGTCTTTTTCAATTTCTCTTACTTCAGAACAACTCTTCAATTCTATGATCCTATGCCACTTAAGTACTTAGAGGGCAGAATCACATTATTTGTGTAGTTGATGTATCTCCCAGAACATTACTAATGCTCAGGAGTCACCAGGCATATTAAGATTGGAAAGCTGAAATGTGCTGGGAAACCTGTATGCATGCAGTCATTCATCCATGTACCAATCTGTTGCATTCCTACTATGCACACAGCATAATTTACTTTTCAAAAGTAGAGTCCTTGTTCACTATCTAGGAAGATAATACAGTTGGTGGGAATGTTTACCCAGAGCCAGGCAGTATAGGAAACTATTCTATCATCTTTCCAGAAAGAGAAACAGAAAGAAATAAGAAGTTCTAACTTGGGCTAAGTAAATTTGGTATTGAGGCTCCGTGGGGGAGGAACATACAGAAGTACATTGCTCACCCTTGTACAGATTGACTTCAAAGAGTGTGGGGAGGGAGCCACTATCACATTCATTTCTTAGTTCTGCAGAACTGTGGGATTGTTGGTTCCCTGGGAGCTGGAGCTAAATAATAATTATTATATTAGCTTATGCTCCTATGGGGCTTTACAATTAGAAGGGACTTTATATCTGTGATCTGATGTGATGGCCACAAAAATTTCTTTGATAGGTAGTGAAAAGATTGCTTCTGGCATACAGAGGAAGAAATTGAAGATTGCCAAAGGTTATATAGCTAGTAAATAAGTAAACCAGGACTTAAAGTCCTTTTTTTTTTTTTACTAATACAGTACTTTCCCCATTTCTTTATGGATGAGATCAAAACCAAACCAACAATAGCTCATATGGTCATAGGTCTAGAGCTGGTAGAGACCTTAGAGGCTGTCTGGTCCAATTCTCTAATTTTGCAGAGAGAAAATGAGACCTACAGTGGTGAAGTGACTTGCTCAAAGTCAACAGGTAGCATGCAGAACAGTTGGATTCACGTTCATGTCCTGTGACTCAAAGTTCATTGGCATTTTCTGCCCTACATTGCCTCAAAACAATACCTGACAGTAATTTTGTTGTTGTTCCCAGGCCTGCCTTCTCCATCCTCCTTCCTGCCCTCCCTCTTCCTGGACCACTGTCAGAGGTAAGATTTGAATTTGATTCACCCAGTTTGTCAGGACACTAAGTCCTGCTTTCTGATGATGATGATGATGATGATGATAATACCTAACACTTATATAACACTCTGTGCCATGCACTGTGCTAAATGCTTTATAATTAATATATAATTTTATCCTTATAACAACCCTGGAAGGTAGGTGCTATTATTATATTCCCATTGTACAGATGAGGAAAATGCCCAGGCCCAGCACTCTGTCCACTCTAATACCTAGTTAGGACATTACTCACCACAACTGGTTTGATAACTGACACTTAACATTTCATTTGATCCTAACTGAATATGACTTCCCCTCCCTTAGAACATACTCTTTCTTCGCAGCTAGGAAAGGGGGCCTTAAATAATTAAAATACTAACATCTAATGGGGATTCACTTTGACCTCTACTCTGGACGCTATGCAAACAGCAATTATAAACTGATAACCCTTTAGCAATGGGTAGGTAGAGCACTGACCAGGGTACTCAATATTCATTAGCCTTGGTCCCTGTTGTTGTTTGGTCATATTAGTCATGTTGGACTCTTCACGAGCCCATCTGGTGTTTTCTTGGCAAAGATACTTGGAGTGATTTGCCATTTCCTTCTCCAGCTCATTTCACAGATGAGGAAACTGAGGCAAACAGGGTTAAATGACTTGCTTAGGATCACATGTTAAGTAAGTGTCTGAGGCCTCATGAGGATGAGTCTTCCTGACTCCAGGCCCTGTACTCTATCCACTATGACACCTAGCTGCCCAACATCCTTGGTTCCTAGTCTGGGAATAATTTGATGTTCTCAAGTATCTTTTCCCCAGTTGATCTTGTTTCGCTCAATCCTATCATAGGATTTAAAGATGGAAGGGACCTTAGAGATCTTGGGTCCTGACCCCTTCATTTTACAGATTGGGGAAACTGAGTCTCCAAGTGAAGAATGGGGAAACAGAATTAAAGTGACTTGACTACATCGTTCAACTAAGGGTCATCAGAGCCAGGATACAAATACAGATCCCATTATTCAGAATTTCATTCTCTTTCCACTATACAATGCTATTTCCATTTCCTCACTTGTGATGAATCAGTGCCATTAGGTTGAGAGAAGGGTGGAAGCGTTCCAGATTAGCATGAAAATTCCTAGTAAATTTCAATTGAGCCCTAGCACTTTGGCTCCTAAACAGGTCATGTGGAAATCAACAGTTTGGGAATGGTGTCTCCTCTCATTCACTTCTCTTCTGCTGTCCAGGATTATTATTCCAGGAGTAGAGGGTAGAGAGCTCAGGATAGATGCATTGTGCCCAACATGTTGGCATCTAGGATGATGATTAACAAACCCTTGCCACACTAAGAAGAAGATTGATTGCATTAATTGGATCAGGTAAGATGCCTGCAAAGTGCCTATGAACTCCATGATGGTGTGAGAGTAGGTGCTGTTGTACCCTCTAGTCTAAAAGACTCAGCTCCTTTCAGTCCCTTGATAGGAAAAAAAATGGGTCCTCAAGAAGCAAGGGATGTAGGGTCTCTGTAAGCTGGGCACCTCAGTGGCATAGATGAATTGGAGTGGATCCATCTCAAACTTGTAGGTGGGTCCTGATAAATGAGAAATGATTTTACTTACCAAAACCAGGTCAAGCATCTGCCTAGCTCTAGGCATTCCCCACTTTTTTCCCTCTGTCACCTTACTCAGAGAAATAAATCTCTTTTTACCTCCCTATGAGAGAGCCAGCAATCACCCAAAGCACCACCAATCTACAGTCCAACATCTTTCATGCCTGCTGCCTCCTGACCACCCTCTGCCAGCATTGATATATTTATGAAATGATAACAGTTGTCTTAAGAAGGCAGAGGGAAGTCCCAGAGGTACGGGAAGCTTGTAGCTGAAACTTGAAAATGAAATATAGTGAGTCCAGGAATAGGCTGCTGAAAATGTCACTAAAGATCATGCAGTGTGTGTAGCAGAAGGGTGGGACCAGGGTGACTCCTGACGAAAGGCGGATCTATATAAATTCTTTGTTTACCACCCCTTCTGAAGGATTATGAGGTGACAGGCTCAAAGCTCAGGAGGAAGGATCTAAGATAGAGTTATGAATCTAGGATGGCTGAACAATGGACTGGGTCCCTGAAGGAAATCGTCAGCCAATCAATAAACATTTATTAAGTGCCTACTATTTGCCAGGCAGTATGCACTGGGGACACAAAAAGAGAGAAAAGACAGCCTCTGCCCTTGAGTTTATAATTTAAACTGGGAGACAGCAAACAAACAAATGTATATAAATAAGTTACATACAGGGAAAATAGGAAGTTAATAAGAGAGGGAAGGCACTAGAATTAAGAGGGGCTGGGAAAGACTTCCTATAGATGATGGAGTATCTTGTCTAAGGGACAGCAAGGAGGATAGTGCCTCTGGATTGAAGACTGGATAGACGGTTGTAAGGTGTAAGAAGACTGGAAAGGAGGAGGGGGTTACATTGTGATAGGCTTTGAATGCTGAACGCAGGATTTTGTATTTGTTCCTGGAGGCAACAGGGAGCCACTGGAGTGTATTGAGTAGGGAGGGTGACATAACTGGACCTCTGTTTTAGAACGATCACTTTAGTGCATCAATGGAGGATGGGTTGGAGTGGGGAGGGACTGGAGGCAGCCAGATCCACCAGCCACTGTTGTAGTAGTCCAGGCACAAAGTGCTGAGGGCCTGCACCGGAGGGCTGGCAGTGTCAGAGAAGAGAGAGGGTGTAAATTGTGGGAGCTGTGGGTTATCCATCCCCAGAGATGAAGAGTGTGCATTCTCAGCATTCTAAGATATAAATAGGATAATGGACTTGGACTCAGCAAGATCTGGATTTAGTTCCCACTTCTAGCAATGACTACTTGGGGGGCATAGGCAAGTCATTTAAATTCCCTAACTGTAAAATGTAATAATAATCTGCAAAAGTTAATTCTACAGTTCTGTTGTGTGACTCAAATAGATTATGTACATAAAGGGCTTTAAAAGACAAAGCATTATATAAATGCCAGATACTACTATTATAATCAACCATCACCATCTGACCACAATTCTCAATTCATAATTCAACATTTCTGTAAGTTTCAAATTAGATGATTATTATTATCATCTATAGTAATGGGCATAATGCCCTCGGCCACTACCTTCATAATTGCTCTTTTTGTCATAGCACTTAATTCATCATAGGATTATACATCTAGAGATTGAAGGGACTTCGTATCACCTAGTCCAATTCTTTCATTTTACAAATAAGTAAATGGGTCTTGTTGAACCACTTCAATCATGTCTAACTCTTTGTGACCCCTTTGGGGTTTTCTTGGCAGAGCTACTGGAGTGGTTTGCCATTTCTTCCTCCAGCTCATTTTACAGATAAGGAAACTGAGACAAAGTTAAATGACTTGCCCAGGGTCACACGTAAGCATCTGAGGCCAGGTTTGAGCTCAAGAAGAGGAGTCTTACTGACTCCTCCTCTAAATGTCTGTTGACTGACTGATTGACCAAGTTCACACAGGTAGGAAGCATTAGAAGCAGGATTTGAACTCAAGGCCCTCTGATTCCAGAACCAGTACTCTCTCCATTGCACCATAGTACATTGTCTACCTCACACATAAGCACTCACTCCTAGTGACCTCTAGTACCCTTGGATTGGTTCCATGCAGGTCTGGTTGGAGAATGGGTGCTGGCCCCTGAAAACAGAACTAGAGTACTGGGTGGGCATAAGGAGGGATCAGGTTTTTAAGTCTAAGAAAAATAAATGGAGCAGTTTGCTTGAGATAGTAGTGAGTTCCCTACCGCTTCCCAGAACAGGCTTTATCTCTGCTTATCATGGATCTTGTAGAGGGCGTTCTAATTCAGGATTAGGTGGATTTGACGGCCTATGAGGCTCCTTCCAATTCTGAGATTCTGTGCTTATTTGGAGACTGTAAATAGCATCTTGTCCACTCATCCAGGAAAAGGGCCAATGTATGCAAGGGTGGTGGCAAATAAAATGTGTTTTCTTTCTCTCACCACTTAACAAGGAGTAAAATGGGAAAACATGTGAGTGGATCAGTAAGCCCTCCATTTATAAGGTTGAGTTATAGCCAACATGAGAGTCTAGCTCCAAGGTCTTCTTGGAGGATGAGCTTTCCAAGGGAAGCCAGTGGTCCTCTCTGGAGTCTGCCTATGATCATGGAGAAAACATCACCTCCAGCATCAGCCCCCACCACTACCCAAATTAACTTTGGTAGCGGGCACAGTTCCATCTAAACATGTCTGGCTTGAACATGTCCAGGAGGCAATTATTGAAGTGATTATGCAATTACATTCCAATTAATGGAAATTAGACTCTGGTAGCAATTTTGAAAGAGTATCAGGATCCCCATCTCTCAGTTAGACACCCCCAAGGGGACTCTTTTAATGACTGCTTCCGCTTTTCTGGGGGCCCCTGGCTTCCTGCTGGGCCTTGGCAATAAAATCCTGGAATTCCTCCAGCTGCCCCAGATCCGTATCAGTGCCCCACCAGTGTGGGTGCCAAAGAAGATCAGAAAACTAGGTTGATGGCTAACATTGCCTTCATACACTCATCTGTGGCTGCAATATTAAAAGTGACCCGAGGGGATAGAGGGGAGAATTAATAAACTTGCTTTGTGCATTGCTCAAAAGTAAATAAATAGATGAAAATGTAATCAGGGATGTTGACTTAGTGCAATATTGCTTGGTGCTCCAGCGGAATGATTGGATTTGTAAACTTGGTGAATCAGAACTGACTCTTCTGGAAATGAACCCAGAGGAATTGAGTGCTGAGTACAACTGCACTCATCTGATGCCAAGTTTTCAGATCCCACGAAGGGCAAGAGAGAGACAGACACACAAAAAGCAGTCGGGTCAAAAATAATCCAAGAGGGTCACAAGAAAATGTTGGTATTCAGCACCCTTTTTCACACTGCCTTCACGTGGTCTTTCTCCTTTTTAGATACTCTCCAGTTCATGAAGAAGCTGCAGCAATTTTGCTGTATGTGCAGGAAGGAAGCTTGATGTCACAGGTCAATATGACTATAAACATGCTAATGATTCAACTCAGTCTAATGCTGTCAGGAGTGAGATGCTGACACATTAGAACCAAGGGAAACTGTAGATCAAACTGAAATGCTCTTGGATGACAAAGGTCAAAGCGGAAACCATTGAGATTCAGTCAGGAAGATATTTATTCGGTATTACTGTGTATGGGCTCAGCCCCTAGTACTGATATGGCAGTAGAAACAAAAGAAAGGAGGACCCTAATCCCAGCTTTAGAGGAGTTTATAGTCATTTTGGAGAGATGACACACACACAACAATGAAGCCAGTGACCAACTTTCTAGGCTTCACTTTAACCCTGAGGGTCACTGGCTGGAGATTCGATCTTATGCCAAATACTGCTTTTCCGGGTCTGGATGGATGTGGGTCAGAAGATGTCCCATCAGGGGGCTTTGGAACTTATTGAAAGGCAGGACTCAAAGAGCAGTGGTTAGTGGATTAATATAAAGCTAGAGGAAGGTCTCTATCTAGTGGATTTTTTTCTTTTCCATTTACTTGGATGAAGACATAGATGGTTTGTTGTTTGTTGTTCAATTGTGTGAGTTGTGTTTGATTCTTCATGACCCCGTTTTGGCTTTTCTGGGCAAAGATACTGGAGTGGTTTGCCATTTTCTTCATGTTACAGATAAGAAAACTGAGGCAAACAGGATCAAGTGACTTGCCCAGGGTCACATAGCTAGTAAGTGTCTGAGGTTGGATTTGAACTCAGGCTGATGAGTTTTCCTGACTCCAGGTCCAGCATTCTATCCACTGTGCCACCCAGCAATGATGGTACACTTTACAAATTTGTGGATGACAAGAATCTGGGAAAGATATTTTGACAGGGTAGAGTGAAGAACTGATGTATCTAATGTAACCATTGAGTCCTCCAGAAAAGCTAGCCCATGGTTTGTGGTCTAGCACATACTCAAAACCATAGCTTATGAGCCCCCACTCATGCATTTACTTTTTCCAGATAGCCAGAGACACAATTCAAAACAATAAGACACTTATTCAAATAGCATAGCAAACAAAGCAACAAGCAAATATCCCTTCAAGCATGAGTGGTGTGTCCTTTATTTTATCACCATTGGGGGAAGGTCATAATGTCAGAGAACACTAATGATTAGGGAACATGTGCAGAGCGTGGCCACCACACACACACACACACACTCAGGAATTATTTGAATCCAGGGTTATTTAGAATTCTAACTCTGAAGACCTGCCAGTGTCCTCTGATGACATCCTTACGCCACTTTCTACTCTTCTCTCCCGGGCATTGTGTCTTTGACCTCCATTGGCCGTGTTGTCTCTATCTGCCGCATCACCTCTAGTGGATGTTGTGTTTCCATTGGTTTTCCAGGGGCCAAGCTACTAAGCAATTTGCTACCATCTGCTGGCTCTCCTCTAGCCTATTCAGGGCTACTGCTCTACTATAATAGACTGGCAAGCAGTAGCTAGGAACTCTCTCTTCAGTAGGATTCAGAGACTTTTGGATCATTTAATGGACCGTGGCCCTCCATACCCAGTCATATAGCATTCAATAAGTTAGCAAAATGCCTCAGGCTATGATTATCTGTTCTTTTTAATTCTTGTGTCTGGTATTTATTTTAAATTCCTGGTCCCTCCAAACTATTTGACCAGGTAATTTCCTTATTCTGCAAATTATTTCTCTGATTGTGAGTCTATAATCCACAAATTTGTTTTGAGAGGCTGCTCAGAAATCTTCTGAGGAGCTGGGTGGAAGGTGAGGTGTCGGGGGAACTTTGCTTCCAGGATCCTCTTTGAACTGGCATACCAATGAAGTTATAGTCAGAATAAAAGTAAGAGGAAAAACAAGGACACAATACCCTATCCCCTTGGGTTACATTTCTGCCTTAATTACCCATATCTGCAACAAAACCTTTTGGTTATCTCTTGCCTGCTTCCTCTAACACAAAAGTGCAATCTTTCTGTGCTAATAAGGTAAGACTTAATAGGGATAAATTTTAAGTCCTATGTTTAGGTTAGACAATTAACTTGACAGTATAAAATGGGGGATGCATGACTCAACAATGGGTCATGTAAGGGGAAAAAATCAACATCTGGGGTGTTAGTGGATTACAAGTTTAATTTGTCATAATGTGGTTGGGTAGGCAATGAAGCTAATGTGGCCTTCAATTCCAGTTAAGAGAGGCAGATTGTCTACAAAGAGCAATGCGATTGTCTTAACTATACACTGCTCAGATACCATCTGCAAGGCTGCGTTTAAGTTTTGGCTCTGTATTTGGAAGGATGAAAACCAGCAAGACAGCATCCAGTGAAGGGAGACCTGAACTAAAAATATGTTATGTGATAATTGGTTGAAGGGACAGGGGTCAGTTTTCCTGACTTTTTTCCTGATGTATTTCCTGAAATTATAAATACCAAACCTGGCCCCAAAGAAAAGATACAAGAATAATCTTCCCACCTCTAACATCTTTGAGGAGGTGGGAGACCATGGATTTGAACCACTAAATATAACATCATTTAAAAAAATGTGTTTGTTGATTTTGCTGAACATTTTTCCCCTTCTTCTTCTTTCCCCCCTAGTCCTTATCATAAAGGATGGCTCTCTGGAAGTGGGAGAGAAATGTAAATGATATAAAAACAAAAGTTATCACTAAAAACTATTAAAACTTTTTTTTAATATCACCTCTGGAGTGTCATAGGAAACCTGAGACATACAAAGGAAAAAGAAAAAAGGAAGAAGAAACAGGAGAAGCCTATGAGGAGAAGAGATGTAAGAAGAGAAAAAGAGGCAAGAGAATCAGAGGAAGGATGAGTCTTTGATAAAGGAACAACAACAGTACAACTCGATCCCATGAAGCTGGTTACCAGATTCCGTGTTAAACCGCCAGGTGCTTCACTTTCTTCTCTATTGCTCCTTTCACACAAGGCATGTTCTTGCTGTGTGAACTGTCACCATCAGCATTATGGTGAACTCTCAGTTTTCTGGGGAGATGGTAGATGATACACAGCAAGTATGTAATGCCAGGCCAGTGTCGCTCTGTCACCCAACATGCTTATGTGATATTTCCTCCCCCTGTCAGATTTTTTTTTTACCAAAACAAAACTATAAGCTATTTATTATAAATTAGAATAATTTGTCCCTGTCTTGAGCATGACTGGGTGGGTATTCTTGGGAATTCAGCTCTCTAATACCATCCCCAAGCACACACACAAATACATAGACAGACATACACATAGACATACACAGACATAGATACACACACATAAGACACAGACACAGACACACACACAGACAGATACACACACATAGACACAGACACACATAGATACACACACGGACACAGACACACACACAGACGTAGATACACACACAGACACACACACACAGAGCAATAGCTTAAGACTCTACTTTCTACAGTTTAGATTTCATCTAACAATGGACAGAAGCCCCTCCAGTAGTGGGAAGAAACTCTTGAAAAGAAGTAATTGCTTTTGTCTGAATTCAAGGCCTCCCTTGACCATCTTCTCAGAGTGCAGAAGCCCCATTGGGTCGAAAAACATATAAAGCCTCATTTTTTTAAATTATCTGAGCACCAAGGCACTAGAAGAGCTGACCTTGCACTTACTTTGATGAAAAATTAGACATTATTTTTTGTTTGGAAAGGAAAACAAATCTTCATTTGTGCACAGAGCTGTGCTCCTGATGCCCGCGGTCTTGTAGGAGTTTCAATTTTTTAGTGAATCTTTACGGCTGAGTGATAAAAACACTTTTGTCTGACTTGGGGAGGAAGTTTATGTGGAAAATACAGAGAGAGTCTTAGCTATGCCACTTCTGGCTATTTGCCTTTGGTGCCCTCCCCACCTTTGGCTCACCCCAACCTGCTTCAGACTTGCTAGATCCCAGGCTGGGCTTCTTTGAAAATAAGGTGCGACTACTCTGATAAATTTATTGACTGGCTCTTTGTTCTATAGATGCCCTCATGGAGGGTGAACCTTGGTTAAGTGAACCTTTAATCTGCTGTAAAGATGTGGTTTTAATGGACAGATACCCTATTACCTACAGGCAGGCCTCTCAATGAATCACTGACCACCACCGACTATAAAACAGTTTAAGACAGACATAATAAGGAGCAGAAAACGAGCTGAAATGAGGCCTAACCAACCACGAAGTGCTATTGTGGGACTGCTGGAGCCATGGAGAACAGATGCCCAGGCTAGTCACACTTCACACATCCCTAAACAAGGAGGAAAGTTCTCAGGCATCCACATGTTCGTTCCTCCCCCGTCTGGCTCTCCTAGCACATCTTCAATGGCAGAAGGGGAAAACAGATCTTTTGGTGAGGAGGAGGCTGGGGGAGGGTGATGGAGAGCCGCTTCCATTTGGTTTCTTCAGAAGCAGATGGGAGCTTTTGTAAGGCATACTCTTGCCTCAGGTGAGCTGTCGCCATGAGCATCATTATGAACTCTGAATTATCCAGGGAGGGGTTAGTGATCCACAGCAACTATACAATTCTAAGCAAGTGTCCTCCTGCCACCCAATGCGCTTATGTGCCATCTCCTCCTCCTGTCAGATGGTAAGTCCTCGGGGAATGCCAACTCATTTTAATATTAGACTGAGAAAAACATAATTAGAAATGTAAATATGCTAGAGAAAAATATGGTGATCTACAGAGTCAAATATAAAGAAGTTGGAATTTATCTGCTCTTTGGGATAATTTGTGGCATTTGGTCTTCATATTCTTTGTGCAGATAATTGAGAGTTGAATAGTTATGTAAAGATAATGTAAATATTATGGGCATGCACCAAAAAGCCTCATGCCATAAGGTTTCAAGCTCCAGAAGGACTTGAGAACTTCTCCTTCCATTCAAAGGACAGTCAGTCCACAAACATTTATTAAGCACCTATGATATTCCAGGCGCTGTGCTAAGTATTGAGGATACAAAGAAAAAAGAAAGGCAGTATCTGCCCTCAAGGAGCCTACACTGTAACAGAGTAGACAGCACAGAAAAGGAAGTTGAAGGTGGTAGAGTAGGCACAGGGACTTGATGTCCACATCCAGGGTAGAGCAGCCAGTGGGAAATGAAGATCACGCTGTCCTGGGTTGTGCTGAAGGAGATTACCAACTCCAGCCCCTCTAATCAGAAGGAAGGGCTCCAAGAGAAGGAGGTATAGATAAAGTCTGAACTCTGGGCTGAAGTAATCTTGCAGGATGATGCGCTTCCTGCAAGCATAACAGCAAAGTCCAGAGGAGTGCAGCTTGTTTGGATAATCCATGGCACTTGGAGCCCCTGTTCCCTATGAAGATAATGGAGAGATGAATAGTTATAAAGAATGTTATATAAACATAATGTGAATGTAATGGACATGCATTTCAAAGCCTCATGAGGTAAGATCTCAAGCAGCTCCAGGAAGGCTTAGGTAGTTTCCTCTCCTCCCCTACAAGGGACAGAAGTGAATTGCAGGGGAATGAAAAATGGTGAACACAAAATTACTGGGGAGAACATCTTTAAGGAATGTGAAGCTGTTTGGAAGAAGTGAACACAAAGATGGGTGAATGCTGAGGCACTCCAGGGCCAAGACAGTCAGCCAGTCAACCAGCATTTATTATGCATTTTCTATGTGTTGCCCACTGTGCTAAGAGCCAGGAATATGAAGAATGACAAAAACACAGTCCTTGCCTTCAGGCAGCCCACATTCTAATTTGAGAGGTGACTTACAAAGGAACTATGTACATGCTGAGATATATACAATATAAATGGGAAGTAATCTGAGGTGGGACAGCTACTGGAAAGGCATGAAGTCCAGAGATGGAGCACAATATTAGAGGAATAACAAGAAAACCAGTGTCATTGGATCATAGAGTATGGAAGGGGTATAGAGAATAAGAAAACTTGAAAGGCAGGAAGGGCTTTGGAATTGTGAGGACTAAGTTCCATGAGAGCTGTAAGTCTGTACTGAGAAATGGAAATATGGGGGGTGGGGCAGAAGGAAGGAGGGAGAAACGGAGGAAGGGAGGGAGGGAGAGAGAAGGAGGGGGGAGAGAGAGAGAGAGACACAGACAGACAGACAGACAGAGGCGGGGGGAGAAGGAGAGAGCAGGTAGAAAGTTCAGGAATGATAGTGGGTATGAAGATGTCAGAACAAAGGAGTGAGCGTGTCCCAGAGGGAGATCATCAGGATACTGTTTCTTTTCCTCAAGGCTCTTGATTATGGTCCCATTTCAGGGATGACATAAACCATTGCACTATATGTTTGTTTGTTTGTTTGTTTTGTTTTGTTTGTACAATCTGTGACTTGAATCTATGGGGGAAGGAAAAGGAGTTCATAGGACATGGGGTATAACAAGCCTAAGCTACCAAAAGGGCTTGGAGATGAGTTTCTTCTTTGTTCTTTACTACCTTTAATAAACCTCTTTTATGGTTAGTGTTTTTGTTAATCTTAGCTCCTGCAGCATTCTGGTAGGTTTTTCTGAGAGCCAGTTTCTGACCCCAGAGGAACTGTGTATATGAACAAAATGAGTCAGTGATTATTAAAAGAGTTCCCCAAGAAGGAACCTGGTACATCTGTCAGTGGTTAGGATCTGACACTTGGGTTTTCATATGTTTGGTCCCATTTGTGTAATATCAGCAGAAAGTGTCAGCTTCTAATTCTCACCTCAAGTGATCCTGACTTGTAGCTTGATGTTAGACTCTCTTTTTGGGGCTTTTTATCTTTAGCTGAACTATACCTCTTTGCCAAAAGACTCCATCCATTCCCTGTTTCTGTATATCAGGTTTTCAAAATAACCAACCAGTCCCCTAAAATGACCTCTGTCCATCCTGATGGGTTTATAACATTGACTGTGGACTGCTCTACATTAGTCCACACTAGTGGACTAGTAGGGGCATCAGTAATCTTATTTCCCTGGAAGCAGAGAAGAAAGTGAGGGCAGGACCAGCTCCATTAGTAACACTGTGAACCAGGGACTTGATGTTTGGCATTTTCAGCCTCTCCATTTTGAACTGATTCCTCCCCATTTGGCATCCCTGCCCCACCCACTCAGGTGCCTTTGGGCCCTTTGGTTCTTTTTCTCCCCTCCCTAACACAAAGTATTTGCAGTTGAGGGGGCAGGGAAGTCCTCTCTGCTCCTGAAATGACACCACTTGGGTATTTTCCTATTCTATAAAATCATCCTAGGAAAGGAAAGCAGGAGGAGCTCAGTTCACTTTGCACAATTGCTGAATTTTCCTGAGGAGGACCTGGTCAGTACCTTTGATTGCTCCACACCCTCCTTACTCCCTTTATCTTGTTCTGAATAGTATAACCTGAGTTAATAAGAGCTGTCCCTTTTGTGCACTGTTATCATTATAGAATAAATTATTCTCTTGGTTTTCTTCACTTCTCTCTGCATCAGTTCATAGAAGTCTTCCCAGGTTTTCCTGAAATCCCCTTCTTTGCTCCTTATAGAACAATAGCATTCCATCACAATAAAAAGAAACAACTTCAAAAGACTTTGGAACTTTGACCAATGTAATGGCCAGGATTACATAAGACCAGTAATGAAGAATTCTACCTACCTCCTGACAGATGAAAAACTAAATATAAAGAGTAAGACACATTTCTGGTCAATGTGGGATTTTGGGTCTCTTTACTATTTATTTGTAATTGGGGTTTTCTTTTTCTTGAGAGGGGATGAATAGGAGAAATATGGGGGAACTCATTAATTAAAAGTTAATTTAAAAAAAACAAAACAAAAGTAGTTCCATGGCACAATGAAACTGTGAAACCCAGGAAAGGTGGAAGAGGTCATTCATAACCATGGTCCACCTTTTCCATGCAAGCATATGGTATTCCGGTGTGTTTAAGTGAGACTTTTTCTTTCCAAAGTGGGTCAGTTAAGGGTGAATGATGATGGGTATAGTTACATTACTTCTTTCTACAACAGCTATTAGTTCTAGGAACTATAGACCACACTCTGTGCAGCCATATACCTCTTCAGACTCCACTCTTGGAACAAGTTTTGAGGTAATGCATAAACCTTACAGCGACATGCTTACTTAAAACCTTCATGAACTTTCATTTTGCTTCAAGATGAAACACTGAAATATAAATCAGGTGTATCTTTAAGGCCAATAGCTGACTCCTTTGAAAGTTACTACAGCCAAGACAGATAAATAAAGGTAAAATGACAAGTTGTCAAATCAGAGCAGAGTCCTAAATTTATTTCAGCAATATATTTCTAGGATCCTATGGCAGATAGGGGGAGGACAGAATAGTGAACTCTAGGGAGAATAGGATGCATCCCCGTGGAAATCTCTTCATGTGGTTCCAGCAATGCCACATGCAATCAAGTTGCTTAACAAATGACTCATGATAAATATTTTAGTTAATTTAGTTAGGAATTATTTTCATCAACCTGTCAACTTTGTATTTGACATTTAAAAAGAAGAGCAGTCAAACAGGGAGGGAATTAGAGCTGAGATAGCCATAGAGGAGATAGTCTGATATACATAGACTTCAATTACCTTAAGGGTTTACATGTGACAAAGGAAATCTGAATTAGATGCATTTTGTCTTCTCTCATATCTCCTTTCAGTGTTTTTCTAAAGACTTTTTAGTTTACTGGTGTTCAGTGCCTTCATGCTATTTTTTTTTTGGTACAGGCTTTCTTTCTCTGGGCACTTTGTCAGCTTCCAGTCTAGCAGAAGAATACAAGGGAAAGATACAATTATATGAATCTGAAAAGCTTTGCATCAATAAAATCAATGCAACTAGGATAAAACAAGAATATGTGGATTGGAAAAAATTATTTAGCATAAAATATCACTAAGACCCTGATACCCAAAAGTTATCTAAAAAAATCTGAGACTAAGAACTATTCCTCAAGAATAAATAGTTGAAGAATGTCAAAAAGCTCTTAAAAGCATCGCAAACTCTAAACAACCATATGAAATATGACCAGAAATGCTAATGAGAGACATGAAAATAAAATCAAAACAATACAGAAGTTTTACTTCACACCCAGCAAATTGGCAAGGGTGACAAAATAGTGGAATATTCAACAATGGAGAGGTTGTGGAAATACATACAAACTAATACACTATTGGTGGAGCTGTGAATTTGTGTAATCATTCCGGAAAACAATTTGAAAAGTTGAACAGTTGATGATGACTTCTAATTTGTAAACCTGGATAACTAGAAGAATGATAGTGTCTTTGTCAGAAGTAAGGAAGTTGGCAGGAGAAGTTGGGGTGGGTGTGGTCTGGGGAGAGGAAGTACTAAGTTCTTTTTTGAATGTATTAATTTTTAAAAAAAATTTACTTTTTTGAATTACATGTAAAATTTTTAACATTCTTTAAAAAATTTTGAGTTTCAAATTCTCTTCCTCTCTCCTTCTTCTCTTCTCTCATTGAGAAGACAAGCAGTTTGATATAGGTTATACATGTGCAGTCATGCAAAACATTTTTTCATATTAGTCATATCGTGAAAGAAAATGCAGATCAAAAAATAAAGTTAAAAATATGCCTAGATCTGCATTCAGACTCTATCAGTTATTTCTCTAGAGGTGGATAGAATTTTTTACCAGGAGTCCTTCAGAATTGCCTCTGTGATCATTGTATTGCTGTGAATAGCAAAGTCATTCATAGTCAATCATACAATATTGCTGTTACTGTGTACTATGTTTTTCTGGTTCTGCTCACTCCACTTTGCATCAATTCATTTGTCTTCCTGGGTCTTTCTAAAAGTATCCTGCTCATCATTTCTTATAGCACAATAATATTCCATCACAATCATTTATCACAACTTGTTTAGCCATTCCCCAATTGATGGGTATCCCTTCAATTTTCAATCATTTGCCACCACAAAAAGAGCTAGTATAGATATTTTGTACATATAAGTTCTTTTCTTCTTCTTCTTCTTCTTCTTCTTCTTCTTCTTCTTCTTCTTCTTCTTCTTTTTAAATCTCTCTGGGATACAGAGCTAGTAGTGCTATTTCTGGTTCAAAGGCTATGCAGTTTTATAGCCTTTTGAGCATAATTCCAAATTACTTTCTAGACTAGTTGGATCAGTCCACAACTCCACCAACAGTACATTAGTGTCCCAATTATTCCACATCCCCTCCAATATTTGTCATTTTCCTTTTCTGTCACATTAACCAATCTGATAAGTATGAGGTGGTACTTCAAGAGTTGTTTTAATTTGCATTCTCCTTACTATTCCTGATTTAGAGCATTTTTTCTATTTGACTATAAACAACTTTGATTTCTTCATTTGAAAACTGACAGTTCATATCGTTTGACCATTCATCAACTGGGGATTGAGTTATATTATTTAAATAATATATATTTGAGAAATGAAGGCTTTATGAGAGAAACCTGATGTAAAATTCCACTCTTCCCCCTACCCTGTTTTCTGCTTTCCCTTTAATCTTGGCTTCATTGGTTTTGTTTGTGCAAACTCTTTTTTATTTCATGTAATCAAAATTATCTATTTTACATCCTATAATGCTCTCTATCTCTTGTTTAGTCATAATTATTCCCTTCTCTATAGATTTTGCAGGTAAACTAGTCCACATTCCCCTTATTTGTTTATGGTATCACTCTTTATTTTTAATCCATTCGACCTTATCTTGATATATGGTATAAGATGTTGTTTTATACCTAGTTTCTGCCAAACAGTTTTCCAGTTTTCCTGGCAATTTTTGTCAAATATTGAGTTCTTGTTCCAAAGCTGGAATTTTTACATTTATCAAGCAATTGATTACTATTGAACATTTCCTACTGTATACTGTGTACCTAATTTAGCCCACTGATCTGCCACTCTGTTTCTTTGATGATGACTGATTTGTAAATACTGTTTCAGATTTGGTACCACTAGGTTACCCTTTTCCCATTTTGTGTCTTTGATTCTCTTTGATATTCTTGACCTTTTGTTCTTCCAGATGAATCTTGTTATTATTTTTCTAGCTCTAGAAAATGATTTTTTGGTAGTTTGGACGTATTCATTTTGAGATGCCCATGAGATATCCAGGTAGAAATTGTCTTGCAGGTAATTGGAGGTGCAGGGCTTGTGTACAGTAGCAGAATTCCACATCTAGATACCAGCCTGGGAATGACTAGACAATTGATGAGTCCAACCAGAACTGCCATATCACCAGAAGCCTTAGCTCTGCTGCTCACTTCTCTCTCATCACACTCTCTAGACTGCTCCACCTACACACCAGCTGCTTTGCCTCATGCCAGTTCTCCCCAACCCCACCCAACCCATTTCTCTGCTCCTGTTTACATACTGTCCTCTATTAGAATCAGGAATATAGGGACCATTTTTTTCTTGTTTCTGTATTGCCAGTCCTTAACACCTTAATACCTGGCACACAGTAAGCACTTAATAATGCTATATGTATATATATGTGTGTGTATCTGTTTGTCTGTCTGTATCTGCCTATAACTTTGTCTATTTGCCTCTATTCATCCATCCATCCATCCATCCATCCATCCATCCATCCATCAATCATCTCTCTCTCTCTTTCTGCCTCTCTCTGTCTCTCTGTCTCTCTCTGTCTCTGTCTCTCTCTGTCTCTCTGTCTCTGTCTCTCTCTGTCTCTCTGTCTCTCTCTGTCTCTCTGTCTTTGTCTCTCTCTCTCTCTCTCTCTCTCTGTCTCTCTGTCTCTGTCTCTCTCTGTATTTATGTCCATCTGCCTGTCTGTATCTACCTCCCTCTCTGTTTTTAATCTCATGATCTTTGTACTATGCAAACTCAGAATTCTTTGACCCCAAATCCATAGATCCTAGACTTGAGTTATTTATTTTTTCCACTTCCTCTTGCACCTCTCAGAATTTCTTTGTAATTGTGGTTCCCAGAATTGCTAAGTACAGTTCCTTCAATGTATACAAGTGAAAAACTGAACTACAAAGAAATGTAAGATATATATATATATATACTTTTTTTTTCAAGGAGCTTGTAGCAATCCAGTTGAGATGTCTTAGACAGTTAGGTGGTACGGTTAATAGAGTGTTGGACCTGAGGTCAGAAAGACCTGTGTTCAGATTCTGCCTTAGAATTAACTCAGTTTGCTCATTCATAAAATGGGAATAATAATAACACCTTCCTTTTAGGACTGTGGTGAGGAATAAATGAGGCAACATGTAAAGTGCTTTGTAAATATTATAGCACTACATAAATGCTTGTCATTATTATAATTACTATGAGCATAATGAAATATTCAATAAAATATAAAAGTAATATTCCAAGGCAACAATAGAAGGGAGGCAGTATAGTATAAATAGCATTAAACCTGGACCCAGCAGTTCTGTGTTTGAATCCTATCTGTAACACAGGGATGACCTTGGGAAGTCATTTGGCCCTTCTGGGTTTCAGTTTTCTCTCTCTCTCTCTCTCTCTCTCTCTCTCTCTCTCTCTCTCTCTCTCTCTCTCTCTCT
>CM053596.1:141973728-142015291 GCA_028646575.1 Pseudocheirus occidentalis | reverse complement strand
TCTGGAGTCAGGAAGTTCTGAGACCTCAGACACTTACTAGCTGTATGACCCTGGGCGAGTCACTTAAACTATCTTTACCTCAGTTTTCTCAACTGTAAAATGGGAATGATAATAGCACCTATCTCCTAGGGTTGTTATGAGCATCAAGTAAGATATTAAGTATAAAAGCATTTAGCACAGTGCCTGGCACATAGCTGAGTGCTATATAAATGTTATTATTATTATAATGTATAGTTCTTATAATAACATAACATTTTATAGTTTACCATTATTGTGATATGTTGTATATATTATCTTATTATATATCATATATTATCTAATTAATATAACATATTACAAATATTATCTCCTCTGATTCTCCAAATATAGGCATAATTCCCCTGCCTTCCAGTAGAACATAGGCTGCTGTTGTGAATTTGTCCTAATATCTGATGATATACAGACAACCTACCTTAGAACCTGTCCCTGGGCTCAGAACAGTACACTGAGCAAAGTTGGTTTTTTTTTGTTTTTATCCAGTACTTAGTACATGGTGGATGCTTGCTTGATATTTATTGGTTGATTAATAGATGTTGAATTGAGTTTCTATTTTCCAGATACACAAATAGAGGTCAAAGAAATTGTCATAGTCATCTAGCTACATAGGTAACTTCTTATGTAAGACTCCTGGGATGGCCTTCTATGACTTCTTTCCAATTCCTTGAACCCATGCCCCTGAGAGGGCAGCTAAGCCATGCAGCTGGTAGAGCACTGGGCTTGGAGTCAGGAAGATTCATATCCCTGAGTTCGAATCCAGATTCAGATACTTACTAGCTGTGTGACCCTGGGCAAGTCACTTGACCCTGTTTGCCTCAGTTTCCTCATCTGTAAAATGAGCTGGAGAATGAAATGGCAAATCATTCCAGTATCATTGCTAAAAAAACTCTAAAATGGGGTCAGGAAGTGTCAGAGATGACTGAACAACAAGTGACAATGTTCCTGAGGCTAACACACTGCCTTCACTCATATTCTACCCTCTTTACTTACATTGGAAGATGCTCAGAATGAGTGCTACCACTCTGGACACTTTAATTCACATGCAGATGAACTTGTCTCCAGTAATATCTATAGATCTTAATGTGTAATTAGCAACTTTAATAGTGGGCTCTCCCCTTCAGATCCTCTGTTACATTGAAAGGAGAGAGTGATAGCTTCTAGTCAGTCTCAATCTAAAGCCATATGTTCTCTCTTCCTGAAAAGCAATTTTCTTTTTTCAGGCAGTTGGCATCAATATTTTATTCATTATTCTTGGGTGTCTCCTTATTTTCTCCCTTTTCCTGACCACATCAACACATAGACATTTGGCTACTTTCATCCCATGTGGGTCAGTATGGACTTGGAGAAAGACTGTGATTCCAGGGTTAACACAAGCCTGAGAGCTACTGGAAGTATCCATTGAGAAGCGAGTCTCACCCCTGGAATCCCCAAGACACTGGGCCTTGCTCTTCAGGCAGTGTTAGATTCAATTATCAACCCTGCAGATGAGTTTCAGATCTATTGATCTCCCCCTAACTTCTCTCCTGACTCCAGGTTTGCATCACCAGCTGCTATGGGACATCCCAAATGGAAGAGTTTTGGTGATTGTCTGAATTTTTCTAAATATCCAGATATTTTTCATTGTGTAGATGAATTATCCACCATTTGCCCAGTGTGTTGGTTTGCAGATCTCTTAAACTCAGCACATCCAAAATGGAACTTATTATTTTTCCCCCAAACCCTCTACATTTCCTAATTGTTGTTTAGTTGTTTTTAATTTGATTCTTTGCAACTCTGTATAGGGTTTTCTTGGCAAAGATACAGGATTGGTTTGCCATTTCCTTCTCCGACGGATTAAAGAAAACAGAAGTTATATGACTTGCCCAAGGTCACACAGCTAATGAGGATCTGAAGCCAGATTTGAGCTTAGGTCTTCCTGTAGCCAGGCCCAGTGTTCTATCCACTGAGCCACCTTGCTGCCTTCAGCTTTCCTATTACTATGCCATTGTCCTAGTTACCCAGACAGACAACCCAAGTATCATTCTCTACTTCTTACTCTCTATATTCAATATCTGAAGTCTTGCCACTATCCTGAGGCAGGCTCTAGTCACCTCATGTGTGGATTATAGCAAAAGCCTGCTAATTGACCTTCCTTTCTCAAGTATCTCCCCACTCTGAGCCATCTACCACTCAATTATCAAAATGATCTTCACAAAGCTTATGACCATGTCACCTTTTTTCCCATATGTTCAATAAACTCCAGTGGTTCCCTGTTCCCTCCAGAAACAAATATAGACTCCGATGTTTGACTTTTAAAGCCCTTGACAACCTAGTCTCTTCTTACCTTTCCAGTTTTCTTATACCTTACTGTCCCTCTACAAACTCTGCCGTCCAGCAGCCTTGGTCTCCATGCTCTTCCTCACATGTAAGACTCCACTTGCCTACTACAGGCATTTTCACTGGCTATTTCCCATGCTAGAATTCTCTTTCTCCTCAATTCTAAGCCCTGGCTTCCTTTGAGCCTTTGATAAAATTCTGTGTTCTATAAGAAACCTTTTCTGGCTCTCCTAAATGTTAGTGCCTTCCCTAAGATCTCTCCAATTTACTTCCTCCTTCTCCTTCTCTCTTTCTCTGTCTCTCTCTGTCTCTGTCTCTCTCTGTCTCTGTCTCTCTCTGTCTCTCTCTCTGTCTCTGTCTCTCTCTGTCTCTCTGTCTCTGTCTCTGTCTCTGTCTCTCTCTTTCTCTCTCTCCCCCATGCCTCTTTCTCTTTCTTGTGCACAAGCCATATGTGTATGTGTATGTATGTATGTATCTTGTTTTTGCATAGTTGTTTACACGTTGTTTCCTCCATAGAATTGTAAACTACTTGAGGGAGGAGGTGATTATTTTTTTCTTTATTTATATTCCAGTGTTAAGCCCAATACTTGGAATTTAATAGGTACTTAATAAATACTTGTTGACAGCTTGACTAAAGAAAGTGAAACACAACAAATCTAGGCAATCATTTCTACTGCGACCAAGGGAAGGAAGTTTGCAAGTAACATGTTCTGTGCTCCTGGGGAAGAAGGACCAGCAGCTATGGGGTGGTCAATGCAGTGTCAAACATATACAGGGAAACAGAAAAGTCTGGGTAATTGGCTATTTCCAAACATCCCGATGTTTTACATTGCATTCGGGTATTTGACTGGTGCGTCAGTTTGTAGCCCTTTGTTTGCCATCTGTAGACACAGCCTTCAGGTCAGACAGAAATTGGATTTGGGATTCTGTTAGATGGACACCTTTCATGGTAGTGTTGTGGACAAACAACATTCTCTTTACGTGCAGAATGACAAGAATCTTGCTTAGATCCTTGGTCACTAAGTTTTTCCAATATTTTAAGAGATTTATATAGGAGAGGTCTTAGTAATGTAAGAACTGTAGGAGAGAGAAAGTTGGCTAGGACAAGACCAGAAAGCATAACCAGGAGTTATGGCCAATCTCTTCACTGGAACCTTCTCAGGTCTGGGTCACTATGCTCTTCCATCCCCCTCACAATTCAGAGAGATCTGAATTCAGCCTCCATGTGGAAACTTCCAGTCAAGTAAAGTCAACAACAATCGTTTATTAAGTGCCTAGTCCAGGAATGGAGAACCTGCGGCCTAGGGGCCACACAGGGTCCTCTAGGTCTTCAAGTGCATCCTCCCCTGGCCTAGTCTGTTTCTGGCACTTTCCCAAGGACCAAAGAAAAGAGAGCTTTCCCTCTCCCTCCTAAGTCCATTTCATTAAAAACAAACCAAAAAAAACCAAAACCCAAATATACATTGAAAGACAGAACACTGGCTCCTTATCTGTCTGTATAGCCAATATGATAATGCAGTAGGGAAAAAGACCAATAACCATCAGTAGTCTAGAATTCAGAAGAGCTGAGCTCAAACTGTTTTTGTTGCTTTCTAGTCCTGGCATTATACGAAGATAGTTAACTTCTCTTACCTTTACTTTCTTCATCTGTGAAATGGGGATAATAAAAGTTGCCTCCTCTATTTCCTAGGATTGCTGTGAGGAAAGTTTAGGAAGTGCTCTATAGCCATGATCTATTATCTTGTCCTGACCACCAGAGCCTTAATTAGCCATTTTAGTGCTAAGGCAATTGCCTTAATAATGTTCCCAGCAGGTAACAAGACCAATTTAGTTGGGGAAAGGAAGACTTCAGGAGAAAAGTTATCATGGGAGACAGAGCCTAGGACTATTTCTATAGTGAGGAGACAGGAACTTTGTCATGAGTGGAGAGCCCACAACACCATGAGAGTATTGATAGGGGGAGGAAGCAGAGTGGGTATAGTCCAGGGAGGAGCTCAGCTGGGGTCAAGTCAGCAAGCATTTTATTGAGTAATTACTAAGAGCTAGGCATGGTTCTAAGGTTCAGATTTAAAATCTAAGCCCTGGAATGTGGCCTCAGAAGAAGATGGAAGAGAAACAATGGTGTGCTGGCAAGCGTCTAACAACCAGATCTCTGGTTGGGAGATGGATATATGTATACAAGACACAATTTTAAACTTAATTTTCATTATTAACACTTTCTTCACAACTTTCCTACATCAACAAAACAATAAATCAAGCCCTGATTTGTAGCATTTGCTCATTCCTAAAGTGCAAGTGCTCACACTACAAATTTAACAATCAGCTTCAGCATCCTCTTCTCCCCCCCCCCAGAAGTATTCTATCTGGTACTTTTTTATTTTAGCTCTCCTTGCTAACTACATTTGCCAAGGTTAGCTTCTCTCTGAAGAAGGGATACAAGTCTTATCAGTGACCTCCAAATCTCATCCTTCTTGAGGAAAGCCCCAGTGGTACCATCCTTGCTTCTGCTCTGCTGAATAGCCTTTGTGGACAGGGCATCATGCTGAAGTTCATGCTCACTTTGATAAGACTGTTGAGTCATGTCTAGAAGTGTTGCCTGGGGTCTTTCTAGCATTCCAGCCCTGCATATTACATTTCCTAGACCATGGATTGGGGGATCAGGATGCTCACCCTCCCTGAGGCAGTCATATAAATAAGATCAGCATCTTTTCCATTTGACTGACACACCAAGTTATTCATCATGGACTTGAGGCTAGTTGGACTGCTATAGAACCGGTATCCAAAGTCCTGATCTCAAACACTCCAATGTATGCCTGCTTTGCTGCCATGTCAAGTTTATTCCAAGGTCAGCTGATTTGCAGAAGCCTTTTCCAGGCTTATGATTCTATGAACCATATGACTTTAGGAGGAAAGAATGAGATATTCTTCATACAGGAGAGAACTGGAGCTAAGAGAGAAGGAGTGAATTCCCCCCTCCCTCCCACACAGCACTGGAGCTGAGACTCAGAATCTCCCTTCCTTAATGCTCTTCTTCACAGAATCACTGAGGCAGCATGGACTAATAATGATGGCTAACATTTATGTAAACACTTACTACACAGACTCCACTGTGATAAAATGCTTTACAATTAATATCTTATTGGATGCTCACAACAACCCTGGCAGGTAGGTGCTTTTATTAGCCCTATTTTATAGATGAGGAAATTAAGGCAAACACAGGTTAAGAGACTTGCCCAAGGTCACACAACTAGAAAATATCTGAGATCACATTTGAACTCAGCACTCCCTGACTGCAGAACCAGCACTCAAGATCCACTATGCCACCTACCTGTCCCATCTACTAATCTACTAGTAGTGAATAGAGAGCTGATTTACAAACCAGTAAGACCTGGATTAAACTTCTGTCTCTGACATATACTGGCTGTGTGACCTTGGGTGAGTCACTTAATCTCTGATTATTTAGACAACTTTCTAAGACTCTTAGCTGCAGACCAGCTGTGATCTCTATTGATGGGAAGGGGTTTTCTTACTCTGGGAATAGCCTACACTAGTGAAATTATAGGTCCCATTTCTATCCATATCACAAAGAATAAGAGTTGGACATGACTTTGGAGGGTCACTTAGTATAACCCATATGTGAACAGAAATCCCCTCTACATTATCCTCAACAAATGATCCTTCAGCATCCACTTGGAAACCTCTGATGGAGGGGACCTTGCCACCTCTTGAGGGAGTTCATTCCATTTTTGGTTAACTCTAATTATTATAATGACTGAACTTGGCTCCAGAGAAGAACTGAGAAAATGTGCCTTCCTCCCTTCTTTGCAGAGGTGGGGGGTTAGGGGCTCCATGGGTGTGTAATATTGCATGTACCATTAAACACTATTGATACATTCATTGGTTTCACCTACCAGCTTTTCTTTCTTCCTTTTTTATTCTTGGTCACAGTAGAAGCTTGCTGGGTGGAGAAGAGGGGAGGTATATATTCAGAAATGGAAGTAGTGCATAAACAAAAGATTTCAACAAAAATGCTTTAAAAACCCTTGAATTGTTAGTAAGTTTGATATTATATCAAACCTAATTCTACCTTTCTTAAAATTCCACTTTTTTCCTTCTGTTTCTGTCCTCTGGTGAACCATGCCTGGTGCTCTTTGGGAAGGGAAATACTGCAGGGGATTCTGTTCCGTCACAACAACACTTGCAATTGCTCACTTTTATATAATAAACTTTATTATAAATTATTATATAAATCTAAAAATTTATATGGCATTTTAAGATTAGTCATAGCTTTGAACTTAGATTCAGAAAATCTGGGTTCAAGTCCCAGATTTCTCTGCCACTTACGAGGGGCATGATCTCAGCCAGGTCACCAGACCTCTCCAAATCTGTTTCCTCATGAGTCCAATGGATTTCATGATATAACCTATCCCAGGAAGTCCTTTGAAAGATCTTGGAGTGTGAATGCACTTTGCAATTAGAAAGCTCTATATAAAAATTATCATTTTCCCTCACTTGGTATTTCTAGTCCCTATTTAATTTCAGTCTGTTTGGGTACTGGACAGGCTCTGTTCTCTGGTTTCTAAGTCAAATGTATGAGTTATAATAAGAAATTTCACTACAGTTCAGCAAGATGGCAGCAGTTCTCTCTTTCTGTCTCTCTCTCTCTTTGTCTCTGTCTGTCTCTGTAGTAGCCCAAGAAGCTCCAGCTTCCATTTGAACCTATTTCCCAACCAGGATGTTCCAGATCCTGAGGCAGGTGAAAAAAGACACCAGGCTGACTTACACTATTGCACCTTCAGAACTGACCATGATCTTAAGGAATTTTGCCCAAACCTCCAGCTGGCTACCACTTGGGAAAATATTTTCTGCTAGTGAGGATAAAACTCGAGGAGGGGGTGCACAGGGAGAGAATCACATGCTTATAGAAGAGACTTTGAACAGAGACTCTGGATTGGGAAACATCTCCTGGCAAATTGCCTCTATGAGACTTGTGTGTGATGATATGAATGAGAAATTTCTGGGCTTATTCTGAAAAGAATAAAATGCATGAGAAGAGAAAGGACTTGGTCTGAGACATGATGGCTGTTTGTTACTTCTCCCCTGGCTCTGAAGGTGACTCCACAGTTTTGCCAGATGTTGGCCATTTGTGGCTTCTCTCTTCCAAACAAATATACTTTGTTATCCTGCTACTATGCTTTTGATCAAGCCATGTTGTAAAATGCCTAGCAGAGTGGATGGCCTATAGCAGGCAGTTAATCTTCTTTTCTTCTTTTCCTCCCTCTATTCCTTTTTTCTCCCTCCCTCACTTCCTCCTTTTGTTTCTCCCTTTTTTCCTCCCTCCCTCCTTTGTTTCCTCCCTTCCCCCTCCCTCCCTTCTCCCTCTTCCTTCCTTCCTTCCTTCCTTCCTTCTTCCCATCCTTCCTTCCTTCCTTCCTTCTTTCCTTCTTCCCTCCCTTCCTCCCTCCATTTTTTGCCTTTCTGCTTTTTTGCTTTCCATCTTCCCTACTTGGAGTGCCACATCTCCTCCCTTATGACATTTAGAATCTTACCCTTTCTTCGAGACCCACCTCAAATTTCACTTCTCCAAAGTATTCAGGGATAGGACCTCTCTTGAGATTCCATAGCACAGATGGTTAGCCAAGAAGAAAAAGAGTGCTCAGAGACCACATAGGTGGCACAGTGGATAGAGTGCTAGTCTTGGAATTAGGAAGTCTCAACTTCCTGAGTTCAAATCTGGCCTCAGATACTTACTAGCTTTATGACCCTGGGCAAGTCATTTAACCCTGTTTGCCTCAGTTTCCTCCTCTGTAAAATGAGCTGGAGAAGGAATAGCAAACCACTCCGCTATCTTTTTTTTCTCTTTTTTTGTTGCATTTTGGAGGGCAATTGGGGTTGTGACTTGCCCAAAGTCATATGGCTAGTAAGTATGTCAACTGTCTGAGGCTAGATTTGAACTCGGGTCCTCCTGACTCCAGGGCTGGTGCTCTATTCACTGTGCACCTAGCTGCCTCTCTAGTATCTTTTCTAAGAAAATCCCAAATGGGTCATGAAGAGTCAGACATGACTGAAAACTACTGAATACCAAGCCTAGAGGTTAGCCCCATGCACTAACATCATGTAGAGAACTTTCTCACCCAGTTGGTTCATAGACCAGAGGCGTCCCTGTTCCTCCTGCTTCCCAGTCTTCCTTTAGAAGCACTTCCACAATTATTGTATTGCACATGGGTGATTTAGGTTGGAAAGGGAGAGAACTTAACTATAGTTTATCAGAAGATAAGGGAGAAAGGGAATGTTTCACTCACTGCAATTGCCCTGGGGAGATAAGCAAGTAGTCATAGCTGTGTTTTCCCAGTGACCTGGCTCAGCCCAGGCAACAAATAGTCAACCAACACCCTTTCTCTACTGTCCTTTCCCTCCCTGATCCCCTTCCTCTCCCATGGGTTCAGAGCTCCTAGTAGAGTTGAAATGTCCTGTCTTCTTGGGCAACTTCCCTTGATCTAAAGAAGCAATTTCTTCACCTTTCAGAAGTCTGGACCTTGTCACTGAACTCCTGGATATCACTCCCAAGATAGATAAAGCATTTATCAAATACTTACTATGTGCCAGCCACCATGCTAGGGACTGGGAATATAAATAAAAGCAAAAACAGTCTTTGTCCCCAAGGATCTTAAATCTGAATGGAGGATGATAGCCCATAATAGGGAGCTGAGTAAGGGATGGGGCGAAGGACAAGGAGTCTGGAACTAAACAGCACCTAACTCTAACCCAGGCTTAGAGTGAGCATGGTTAGTGTCAGTGCTTCCTCCAAGAGGTTTGGGGATGAATTCGCCAATCAAAAGAGGAGTTGGTAGAGATAGAACAAGGTTACTTAGTTAGAATACAGTTGGTAGAAACTCAAACCATCTCTGGAGCAGTCCAGCTTTTGTTTCTGTAGGATGTAGACCTTGAAGTGCCCTCTTTTGCTTGGAGAGCCCCTGGTCTGTGGAAGTTCTTCAGCCTCCTGGAGGATCTAGGTTCCTAAAGTACCAACCCCCACCCCATCATCTGTAATTCTGATCTTCTTCTTTGAGGCAATGGAAGTTAAGTAACTTTCCCAGGTTCACACAACTAGTTAAACGTCTGAGGCTGGATCCAAACTCAGTTCCTCCTGACTGCTGGGCCCATGTTCTATCCACTGCACCACCTAGCTACCCCTCATCTGTTATTTCTAAACACAGGTTGATTTTTTTCCCTTTGTGATTGTGATAGATGTGATGAGTTCTCAAACTGTTTTTGTCCCACTTAATAAAGATCTTAGTTATACCTCTGTAGGACCAACACAATATTCACAGCACCTATGGCAGCTATGAATATGCTGGCAAAATTCTGAATTGCAAAATATAACAGACTTTCCACATGGAAGACAGAATCAAAACATTTATTCAACCACCAGAAAGCTGAATCCCAGCACCAGAAAGCCAAATCCATCAGAGCAACAAAGAACTCTATACACAATAACAATGCAAGGGACACCACCATCCCCAAGCCTTCTCCCTGCTAGGGCCTTCTCACAAAGAACACTCATAGCTAGCTGCCTTCCTCCTCCATTTCCCTCAGCTCCAACTGCTCTGACCAACTTCCTCTGGGCTCTGCTTAACCCTTCCTGCTCTACCCATTCATTAAGCTCCTCCCACTGCAGACTCAAGTGATTCAGGCTTCCATGGGACTTAGGTTTCCATGTGACTTAGGCAGGTCACAAGGGCCTATTAAGGGATGGGAAAGATCTTCCCATTAAGGAAAAATACATTAACAATGCAACCTCTCCCATTGAATGGCAGAAGTAGAAGGGCAATAGAGGAGTTCCAGGGCCAAGCCAAGGACCTTTGTGTGCTGGTAGCAAAGGAATTAAAAATTAAAGAACAACAAAGCATGGAGCCCATTTTGATGAATGAATGAATGATAGGAAAAAATGCTTGTTAAGCACCTGCCTGTGCCAGGTGTTGGACTGAGTGCTGGGGAAACAAATTAGAAAGAACTCTCTCCAAAGATTTTTATTTTGCCAAGGCAATTGGGGTTAAATGACTTGCCCAGTAAGCATCAAGTGTCTGAGGCTATATTTGAATTCAGGTTCTTTTGACCCTAAGGCAGTGCTCTATCCACTGTGCACCTAGCTGCCCCCTTACATTCCAATAGGGGATACTACCTCCAGGGGAGTAGTGGCTGGGGAAGGGTAAAGTCCTAGGGTTGGTGAGTGGAACCAAGAAAAATCATTTGAATTGTCCTTTCCCAAAGAAACGATCATTTTCATTTGATGACTATGCTCATAGCAAAAGGTGAAGAAAGTGATGGTGAGTAGGGGTATTGGTATGGGAGGGAAATGATGTGTTGGGGATGACTGGCTCACAAATCAGAATGGTCCTAGACTTGGGACCTTATTTCCAAGTGAGAAGATATGGCTGATGGGACAGAAACAGAAGCAGAGAGCACAGCAAGAAGACGGTGAAAATTTGGAAAATGCCCTTCAGTGGTACTGTGAGTTAGGTGGACAGCATGGAACAACAGTTAGGTGGAACAACAGGTGGTTCAGGGGAGGGGAGTAGGGTTTGACTTCTCTCTTCTAACAACCTAAGTTCTTTCATCTAATGGGCAGGTGGAAGAAGTGTGGTACTATAAAATAATTCTGGAAGACTGTATAGATCTTCTGGTCAGGTGAGACTAACCAAAAGGAAGAGTTGCTTAAATCTTTAGTAACTGAGTGCTTTCCCCCTTGTGGGGAGAGACACTAGATTAGTACGATAAATTTAGTGTGTAACATATAGATCCCAAAGAAGATGGGGCTCATCAAGGGAGAGGAGTGTTGGTTTCTCTAACAATCTCGAATCCTTTCCCTTTTGGATGGTCTCACCTAGTAGAACACTATAATTTGGGATACTGTATAGGTAGTTGAGACATAGAGATTTGCTGTCAATGGTGGGGTGGGGTATGGGTATTATCTTGATTATGGTCTAGAGTCCCTTGCATTTATTTTGTTGGGTTAAATGAAATGAGGGCTTTAGTTTAATATCTCATTAGCTTGAGAGTTACATGAGAGTTGAGAATTCTCATCCTTTCCTTCTGGAGACCTAGACAGACAGAAGCTAAATGTTAATGGGTTTATTTTGTGGAGAGGGGAGAAATCTAGGTGGGAGCTTGATTGAAAGAGAATGTGATTATTGCAGTTCCTCTCAAAATGAACCAGTCGGTGTAAATCCAGAGTTTTTGTTCCAAACCACAGGTTATATTTGTTAATTTATTTTTATTTGCTTCCCTATTGGGCAATTCAAGATGCTGCTGCATATCTGGATCCTTCCTCCTTTAAGAGTCTCAAATGCATACTTGGATCCTTCACTGTCTAGCATTAAAGTTGAGAGAGTATCAGAATATGGGGAAAGGTGAGGACAGGGGAGGGGAGATTCCTCACTTCTAACTTATTCCCCTCTTTGCAGTCCCTTGCCACTCTATCCTATCCTACAGGATGTATCCAGCTTAATTCTCCTCTAAGGGTGGGAAAATACAACCCCAATTAATCACCTAAGACCCAGACAGCTCGATCAATAAAAAGTGTAAACTAGGTTAAAATAAGTCCTTCATCAGTTTGAGAGGAATAAAGTTCTTTGATCATTGGATAAAGACAGATGATGTTACATAGGAAATATGTCGTGATTAGTTGAAAGAATGAGACACACCTTTGGGCTATGTATAAAAAGAATAAGCTAGTTAAGAGCCTGTCAGTTTTGCAGAAGAGGACTGTAAATCCTGGAGCTGAGGATTACAGACTCATGAGAGGAAGTTGTGTTGGGGGTGGGACAGAGTGCTTGCTTCTTTCTCCTCTCCTTCTCCCGTCTCAGGTAATATACAGAGATACTAGAGAAGCAGAAGACAATGTATCTAGATAGGAGAAGAGAGTTATACTAAGGGCAAGCAGAAGGTCTCTCAAGAAAAGGCAACTGAGAATCCAGTAATAGAATTGATGAGGTTACAACCTTGTGAATTGTTAAAGGTTGGAAGACCGGAGGTCCAGTTGGCATTCGTGGCATATCTGAACCCACTCTCCCCATGGACTGCATCTGTGCAAGGGGAAAGTACAGTACAAGTTTTGGGGCATTGTTTCTGTGACAACTGTTTTTGCTATATTGCTTAGTAAATACTCTTTCTAAAAGCTCATTGTCTGACTGATAATTAATGAAAAGTACACTGGTGGGGGCTCATGAGAAAGTGTACTGAAAACCCTGGAACCTGAAGGTTACCCCTAGAACTGTGACTACAGAATAGTTGATGCCAGGAACTCTAAGCTGCAAGTGTAAGTATAAGCTAGAAGGCATGGCCCTGGAAAGGGGTGCTATATCTCTCAAATATTACTTTAATCATGACATACCCTTGTTTAGTACCCTTTGTGGCTTCTCATTTCCTACTTTAAATAAAGAGCAAGAAAAATGACTAAGTATGACATTCAAGGCTCTTTAAAGTCTGGCCTTAATATTATATTCATAGAACTAGAAGGGATCATATAAACTATCAAATTACAACTCTATCATTTTCCAGGTGAGAAAATTTAAACTAGAGAAGGGAAGACACTTGATCAAGGTCATGCCAAAATTAAGTAGCAGGTCTTCTAGCTCCAAATCCAGGACCTTTTCCACTACACCACAAGGCCTTATCTTTTACTACTCCCCTAAATACACACTATAGTCTTGCATCTTGAGTAATTAGGCTTCATATTCCCCTGTGATTTTCACCTTTATGCCTTTTGCTCATGCAAAAGCCTAGAACCTTTTACCTGAAACATCCTCCTCCACCATCTTCTTTTCTGAAAGCCTACCTTGCCATTAATACCTAGCTCAAACACTACTGCTCCATGAAGCTTTGTCTGATCATACCCCTCAGGCAAAGGACATCTTTCCCACCTCTGAGCTATTATAACTCCTTACTTGTCAATTTATAGATCAATTAGCTCATCTCTGAAAATATAGAGGTAAAATGGTCCTAAAGGAGCTTTGTTTCTAATGAGGGAGACAATTTGTCCATGTAGAAGTATATCCAGAATAGATACAAAATTAGTAACATGTAGTTTTGAGAGGGAGAACACTAGTAAGTAGGGGGCATCAGAAAAGACTTCATATAGAAGTCATGGGTCCATGAACTTATATATACATACATATATATTTATTTATTTATACATATACATATATACATGCACATACATATATATGTACATATGTATATGTATAAATGTATGTACAATATTATATGTAAAATGTATATTATATATAAAATATGTCTTATATAATATGTTATAGAAATAAATATATTTTAATATATATGTATGTATGCATATAAAAGTTCATGGACCCAAGGATAAAAGGGTCATAGACTCCTGATTTAGAAGGTGCTTTAAAGGAAACCAGTCATTCCAAGAAGCAAAGGTGAAGAAGGAGAGCATTCCAGTTATTGGGGACAGCCAATGCAAAAGCACAGAGATGGGAAATAGAGGATTCTGTGAAAAAATGGCAAGTAGGTCAGTTTAGATGAACCTTAGAGTGCATGGAGGGGAGCAATATATAAAAAAACCTGGGAAAGTAGGAAGCAGTCAGGTATGATTTGTAATGGCATTTTTATGAAATTCATTGTATTATAGTTATTAACATATATACTTCTTTCTCTATTAGAATACAAGCACCTTGAAGGATGGGGCTATGTCTTTTCTTGTCTTTGCATTGATAGCACCTTGCTCAATGCATCAATGCAAAATGACTGAGGAAGAGAGAAAAGATGGAAGGTGGAAGAGACTGAATAAAGGAAGAGAAGAGGAAGAACAGGAAAGGAAAAAAGAAACAAAGGAAGAAAGGAAGGAAAGAAGGAAACGAGGGAGGAATGATGGAAAGAAGAAAGGATGAGAGGAAGGGAGGAAGAAGGGATGAAGAAGGGGAATGGAAGGAAGGAAAAGTGGAAGAAAGAAAGGATGGAAGGAAAGAAGGGTGGAAAGAAAGGAAGGAAAGATGGAGCAAAGGATGAAAGGAAGAAAAGAAAGAGGGAAAAAAGAAAAGAAGGAAAGGAAGAAAGAAAAGAATAGAAGGAAGGGAAAAGAAGGGAGAAAGAAAAGGGGAGAAGGAAGGAAGAAAGGAAGTGAAGAAGAAAAGAAGAAAGGAAGGATGTGTTTGCAGCCACAACAGAGCTCAGGAATTGAAAAAAAAATCCAGGAATTGCTATTAGGACTAAGAGAAGCTTTGTTTCCCCAAGAAGTCTGTAGCTGAAGTCACCATGGTTTAGTCTTCTTTTCCTCTCCTGCCCTTTTTGATCTCTCCCCATGGTCTGACTGCGGTCACTGCCCCACCTTTGTCCACCCCACCCTAACATACACACCATCTTTCCCTAACAACTGATACTTACCCTTCTTCTTATCTCCTTGTGAGTTAACTAGTTTGAATGGGAAGTCAGCCCCAGTAGAATAATAGAATTTCCCATTGTCCACAGCATCAGTGATGTCATGGTTTCCTAAGCAACAATCAATCAGGCTTGTAAAAAGCTGTAGGAAGAAGAAAGAAAGCAGTGTATGAACAGGGGTGTATGCACACACACACACACACACACACACACACACACATACACATGCACACACATCCCACTTGGCAATTCAGTTCATTTTTTTCCAAAGAACAAAAAAATGTCCCTGCTTCTAGCCCCATTCTGCAGCATCAGGAAGATCTTTTCCAGCTGATGAAGTGGTTTCCATGGAAATGCTTGGCATGAAGAGACTGGTTGGCCTATGCTAAAGATGGAAAAGCACAAGGGATTCTACGTCAGCAATTGCATCTGCCCTATCACAGCCATCAGTTGGAGGGGGCTCACAGCACTGGAGGGTCAGTGATTCATGTAAATAAGGGATCTGGGCCTTCCTTCTCTAGGACACTTCCAGCGAATGGAACCTAAAAAGGTTGGGGACCTTGTAGAAAAACATCAGAATAATTTTGCTAAGATTTACTACAAGGCAAATCAACATCCCGGGCAATGGGGCAACAAAAGCTAGAGTTATTCATTCCCTCTCCAGTGCTGTTGGGAAAGATGGGAATGCTAAGAAAGGCTCTTAATTTGCTGAATTTGTTCAACATTTAGTAACCATCTCTTGTGTGTGGAACACTGTACTGGTAGTTGGAAGATAAGAAGTTCAAATAAGACTTAATTTCCCTCAAGAAGCTAACAGTCTAGTAGGAGGGATAAGATGGCAATAAAGACAATTTATACTACACATTATATCTTGGTTCATCAGAGAAGTGTCCAAAAAATGAAGACCAAGGGAAAAGGTGAATGGGGAATCAAGGTTATGTTATTTCCTCTTGTGACTAATTTAAGAGCAAGAAGAGAAGTGCAGTTGCCCCTGAACTCAAACCTGCAATCACTAATGCACTCACATTGACAACAAAGGGAAAATGAATCCCCTGCTAACTTTCTCTCTTAAGCAACCCCCTTGACACTCCTTCCCACTGTATTGGCTGCTGTTGCCTGGGACGATCTGCAGCCGCTTAGGATGGATGAGGCCTAATGATTCCCAGGCTCAGTTCACATAAGCATACCCCTGTGTTACACGGGTTTTCTGGAGAGTCTCCAAAATCCAGCAGTCAGCACAATAGCACTGAAAATCTATGCAGAATGGCCCTGCTCCTAGAATAGCTGCCGTTTTTGGTTCCAGCATTGGCAAAAATCCAGAAGAAAGTTCCCTAATATGCAAAATGGCTTAGTGTTAGGCAGATTCTGCATGCTGGGATGCTTTGGGTTGGCCTGTAAGGTAAATTCGAAATACTTAACTTTCCACTGGGGCTAAGGGTGTATGTGAAGGGAGAGGGCCAAGTTGTATGTAAAGCTTTCTTCCAAAGGGGTTGTGAAGACATGTTAATTCAAATAGATGCCACTGAAATTTTCTCGTTCATATTGATTCACATCAAATTTGTAGTGAAATGACTGAAAAGGATCTCAAATCTGCTTCTGCTCCCTGTTTTGATAGACGAGAAAGCTGAACTCAGGTTAAGACACACTCAGGGTCACACTATTATTTGGAGACAGAGCCCAGGGGACAAGGACCCAGTTCTTTCACCTCTAGTTCAATGTTATCCCAACACTAGTTGTCTTTATTGAAAGGATAAACTGGGAAGCCAAAAGTATTAGTCGTCCACAATCAGAGCAGCAGGTGAATCCCAGTACAATGATCCCATCTACTGCACCCCACTTGGGAGTCACCACCCACAGTTTGTAGCATTCTGAGTCCTTTGCTAAAATTGGCTGGGGTGTGACAAATAGAGGCTTAAGAGGGACATCAGATACAGAAAGAACAACAGGAAACGAGGCAAGTTGAGCTGAGTCCCCACGTCTTTGCAGAAGTTGTGAAGGAGGAAGGACCAATGAAGAAAGCATCCCATGGAAGCAGACTTTGAGTTGCCAGATACTTTTTTTCCTTCAGAAGAATGGATGGGACAGGGAAGGGAATATGCACTTGTATCATGCCTACTTGTGCCTGGTGCTGTGCTAAGCTCTTAACAAATATTAACTCACTTGAGCCTCACAACAGCTCTGTAAAGTAGATGCCATTATTATTCCCACTTTACAATCGAGAAAATTGTAGACAACAAAGGTTAAGTGACCTGCCTGGTTACATAGCTAGTAAGTATTTGAGGTCAGATTTGAACTCAGTTCTTCCTGATTACAGGTCCAGTGCTCTCTTTATTCACTGAGCCACCAAGACCAGCATAAAACCATGCTAGGCATTCAAAGCTGGAAGGCAAAAAGTCAAAAGCTATTGATGATGCTTGCCTGAGACTCATATTCTTGACGTTCTTTGCTAGTCCCTGAACTTCAGGCAGCTTAGTGGCCCAGTGGATAAAGCACTGGACCTGGAGTCGGGAAGACTTGAGATTAAATCTAGGAAGCTAGTAAATGTTTCCAACACTTACTAATCCTACAACCCTGGACAAATCACTTACTTTCTGTCTGGCTCAGTTTCTTAATTTGTAAAATGGGGATAATGATATACAGATTAATAAAATTGACAATTTTACTATTTTTTCTTTTAAATTTATTTATTTTTAGTTTACAACATTCAGTTCCACAAGTTTTTGAGTTCTATATTACTACTAATAGTAATGAGCAGTTCTTCATTGTATGATATCACTGTAGAACTATTCATTACTCTTTTGTGTTTTCTGCTTTTTGGCGGGGCAAGGGCAGGGCAATTGGGGTTAAATGACTTGGCCAAGGTCACACAGTATTCATTATTATTAATTGAAGAAAGGGATAGAATTTGGAACTTGAAGCTTTAATAGAAATCAAATGTTTAAAAATTGTTTTAACATATAATTGGGGGAAAGTAAAATATATTAAAAATAAAATAAATCTTAGTAAGCATTAAAGGTTTTTAAAATGGTAATTAACAAATAATGCCTCCTGGGTTTGTTTTCAAGATAAAATATTTGTAAGGTTTTTGGCAAAACTTAAAGGACTATATAAACACTAGCTATCATTATTACTAACTGAAGCAGAGCATTTGATTCAGAATAACAGATGTCAGCACGGAAGATAACTCCTTGGAATTTACTGAAAGCCTCTCTGTGGGGCTGGAGGTAGAAGTATGGGGTCAAAGAAGATAATCCTAATAGCCCGTCATCTCTTCTTGACTTATGTCATGATGTATATCCCAAACTATGCTCTTCAAATTGGTCCAGGGCCACAATTAATTCATTTCAATTGGACAAACGTTTATTAAGCCTCCATTCTATATGCTTGGGATACACAAAGACAGAAACTGAATTAGTCCCTACCTTCAATGAGCTTATATCCTACCCATCTTCCTTCTGTTCATATAGCCTGCATTCCAAAGTCTGCTACTTTAATTGAATTGGTCTCTTTGGCTATTCATGGCCAAACTTCTCTGGGAAATGTCCCCATTTTTAACTAAAACCATCCATCATTTGTGAAGTTGTTTTTCTTCCTTGAGCTATTTCCCTTCCCCTCAATATGCTCATCTAATCAAATCTTTCTGGTTTTGACCTATTTATATGGCTTATGATACAGGAAGCTCCACAGAGGCAGGACCCCACATCTATTTTGAATTATGTAGCAGGCTGCTTTGGGGCAGCTATTTAGTGCCATGAAATAATTGTTAAATTTGGACTTAGAGGACCTAGGTTTGAATTCTAGCTCTGTCAGTTACTTAGCCTATATGATCTTGGACAAGGTATGTTGGATCTCAGTTTCTTCATCTGAAAAAAGAGGAAGTTGATTTAGATCAGTGGTCTCCAAAGCAGGTTACATATATCCCAGGGGGGTATTGCAATAATCCATTGGGGCATGGGAAAAAGAACATCACCATTCCAATATTTATTATTTTCTCTTTAAAAAAAATAAAGAAATTAGACTCTTCTTCTCTCTAACATATAGATTGCCAGTCAATAGTTAGGTATAATGTATGGTACCTGACATATCTTGAGGAAAGAGTAGGAGCTCCATGACCCAATTGAATGTGTAGCTAGGCTCTTATCTGTTTATTTGCTTTGTGTACTATGATGAGTTGAGGTTTTTCTCTGCCTGATTAAGTGTATTTTTAGATAATATTGTTAACTTAATAAGGTATTAGGAGTAGACCTGTTATTTCAAGAGGAGGAACATTCCAGATGAGGGAATTTCTCCCATTTGTAGACTGGGGCCTTCTGTGCAACTTATAGTCTTAGATGCCTAGAGCACTGGTTAAGTGACTTGTCCAGGATCATTCAACCCATATGTGTCAAAGGAAGGAATGAGCCCAGTTCTTGCATTCAAACCAGACTTCTGTATAGTATGTTTTGCTGCCTCATTTAACTAAATAAACCCTCACAAAATGGATAAGTAGATTAAAATGATTCCTGAGAAGAAGCCTCAGATTGAAAATAGTGATAACAATAACAATGTGAGTATAGGGGAACAACTGGAAAACAGAGGAGCTGAGCTACTCCTAACATAAACTATTCATTAGTCACATTACAAGGTGAAAACAATGATGATCTAATCATTATCTGACAAGGTCAGCCAAAAGATTGAAATGTGGATTTGAAATATGAATTTATGTCTACTATTATTACTGATGAATGTCACCCTAAGTGTATATTGTGCCTTGAGGTGTTAGCTAATGATGCTATGAAGCCATCATGCTTAGCAAGGGCTTTCAAAACAACACTTCCATTGTAGAAAATAACATGTGGGTATCTTCTATGAAAACTCTCCTATCTGTATACTTAAGAAAACTCAAAATTTGAAATAGTCTGAAAAACCTTTGAAAATCTTCCAACCTATTTAAGAATCTTCCAGATAAAGGATTCGATGGTTTTTGAGTTCATTTGATAAATATATAACAAGACAGCACCTTCCAATTAGTTTGCAAGAACAAATGATTGTCAGGGAAGATGGAAATTTACTAACTGATGTCAACAAAAACTTTTGCATAATTGATGGATGGTGCTGAAATGACAATATCACTATTTGGTAAAGGCAGCCAAGGCTATAATTTGTCCATTTAGAATCTTACATCTGAGGCAGCTAGGTTGCACAGCAAATAGAGCACTGGCCTGGAGTCAGGAGGACCTGAGTTAAAATCCAGTTTCAGACACTTGACACTAGCTGTGTGACCTCGGGCAAGTCACTTAACTCCAATTGCCTTGCCTTCCCTCCTCAAAAGAAAAAAAATTTAAAGAGAAGAGCTCAGGATAAGTACCAAGGGAGTTCAGGAAGGAATGAGACTAGGGCTAGACATATAGATATGGAAGTCATCTTCATAGATCTGATAAAAGTGAAGCTATGAGAGGTAATGAGATCACCAAGTAAGAGAGGATATAGAGAAAAGACAGCAAAGGCCAGGACCAAGTCTTGGGGCACACTCAGGGTTAGTAACTATGACAAAGTGAAATATTATGCTTGCATTACTTACCTAAAAGAGTGTTGTTGTTTTCCCAGAAGAAAGTGCTTTATAAAGTATATTGAAAACATGAGCTAGCATTATCACTTCTGCCTATGGTAAGGAAGTTTCTGACAACTGTCTTTGGAATAGCCTCACCTTCCTTAATAGTGGTCTGATAGTGAATGTAACCCCATCCCTGCTGGCAGTTATCAATGCAGTCAAAATGAGTAACAGTATTTCCTAGGGCAGAAGCAAGGTATGTAGGGGGTGAAGCAAAGAATACTAAATACTAATGTGCTCCAGGCGAGCAACAAAGAAATATCAGTCAGTGATAAAGATAAACTATGTGTCACCTTGCGCTTCGTAGCTGATATTTCAGAACAGACACCAGGGCTTCCCTCTAAAGTGGTATTTGCCCCCAAACCTGTCTTTCCTGAGGATTTCTTTCAGTGCCACAATATCTGCAGTATTCTTGTTCTTGAAATAAAAATAGTCCCCAATTCCAACCTCACTCCTTGGGGAGCTGGCCAGCAAAATAAGCCACTCAGGGAAAGCATGTCATGTTTCCTATAAGAACATATGGCTCATTACCAAGAACCAAGAGAAGATGATCTTGTAATGACTCCAAATAAATATGAAATAAATCAGCTGGCTCAGGAGGCCTTGGGCACCAGGAATCCCTAAAGAGGACAGAGATCCTTCATTGTTTACAAAATGTCCTGGCAGTAACCTTTGTTGTCTCATTAGAAGCTGACCTTCAGTAGAAACAGAAGGGACCATCCCTCAGGTAGACCCTCAGTGTGGATTCTCCTTTCAGGGAGAATCATCTTAGCAAAAGTATTGAGTCAATGTGAGAACACTGAGAGATTCAGATGAGCAAAGATCCAGTTCTTGAGGAAGAAAAAGATGCCTTTGAATTTTTCTCCCCTGCTTGGCCTCTTCTTTCTAAACCATTCAGGACTGCTTTAAAAAAAATACTGGAAAAGACAGTTTGAGGTGGTTATCCCTAGTCTGAGTTACTGTAAGTGACTGGTTTAGATGAGAGGAAAGACAGGCAGGAAAGGAAAAGACAAAAGCAGGGGGAGTGAAAAAAGTGCTTGGAGGAGAGCAGAAAGGTGATGATGAAAGAGATAAGAGAGGGAAGGAAAAAGTAAGTGAATAGGGGACAGGTGGAGAAGGAGAGGGAGAGAACAAAAGGGTGAAAGCAAAAGATTAAGAGATTATAACAGGTGATTTATGTAACATTTAAGGCTTTCAAAGAACTATATATAAATAAATATGTATACATGTATACATAAATACATATATACACATATATAATCTCTTTTGGTTTGATTCTTACAGACAATGTTATTATATAGGTACTAGTAAAATCTCCATTTTACAGATGAGGAAAATGAGTCTGAGAGAAGTTAAATCATTTGCCCAGGGTCACGCAGCGTCTGGAGTAAACTTGGGTTTTCTTGATTTCAAGTTTAGTACTCTATTTACTATACCAACTAGGTTTTTCAGACAGAAAAGTCCCATCATATCCTCTTAAAGGAGAAGGGTCTAAGAACCAGCATCCTGATGGAAGAAAAGGGGAGAAAACCAAAAACAAACAGAAGGTGGAAACAAAAGTAGGAAGAAAAATGAAGAAAAATGAAGAAACTCAGACGAGAAAGAAGAGAAGAATAGAAACCAAGGAGGAGGGAGCAGACAGAGACATGGACAGAGGAGAGAGATAGCCAGGGGAGACAGAGAAAGGGGGGCAGGGCGAGACAGAAAGACACTGACAGAGGGAGAGACACAGGGAAGTGAAAGAAAGCTTTGGTCCTCCAGTGTAGAAGGAACTTGCTCAATAGGACCTAGTGTTTGCTCTGTCCCTGCCCACTGCCATATACATCATAGTTAAATTTCCCTAAGCTTGAAAATGTCAGCTGAGTTAGATGACCATTGTGAAAACAAATGGAATTTCCTTTCCCTCCTCCCTCAGTGCCAGCTCCAGTCAGTGCCTTGGTGCTGGATGGTCGGGCTGCCATGGTGATTCATGATTCCAATGGCTTGTTTTCATATTCTGACTTGCTTTTGACATAGTAATCATCAAGGGGTCAAGAACAAGCCTCTCCATGAAATTGAATTGCTGCTTAATTGATGGCTCCAAAAGCACCATGTTGAGATGAAAGTAGCCCAGTGTGGGGGTGGGAGCCATGTCCATGTAAGCGTGACGTGGCAGGAGCCCCCAGAAGGGAGGCTTACATACATCCAGAGGGCCAGTAGAGCCATTTTCCCAGCAGGGGCTGTGTTTTGTTTTCTCCTCTCCCCTCCTTTTTTGGTTTAAGTGCTCAGCACCATCAGGAGAGATTTGACAGCAACACAGCTAAAGGCATTCAACAATCTGGAGCCCTGAGAAGGACAAACAGTCACTCACAGGTGGAACCCCAGAGGGAAGGCACAGCAAAGAGAAACCCCAAAGAGAAGGAAAACAGAGCCCAGGGGGTTCTGAAAAGTGAAGCAAAGACAGACCAAGATCAGCAAACACCTTAGGGACTCAGCATTAATCACCTGCTCTGTAGAAAAAGGCACATCAGCAGCAAGGGGCACCCCCTTGATTATCTTTTTCAGTCAAGCATGCAAATTCCTGCTTGAAAGTCATAGTAGAATCACCCTTGCTGTCATCCTCTTTCTAAGGAAGTTTCTAGGTCTGGGGAATGCAAATTGACTTGGAAGGGTCTGTGGTCATACAGCTGTCATGTTAGGGGACTTTTCAAAGTCATCAGGTCCAGTCTCATCTCTAAGCTCCACTGTCATCGAGGCAGATGATTTACTCTGATTAGTCTCTTTCCTGGTCTAGATCTGACTTGGAAGGGATGGAGGTAGGGAAAATGAAGAAGAATGTGGGTCAGAAAAAGCTGGCAAGGGCAATGCTATAGAAGGAGAGGGTATGGAAGAGTTGAGGTGTGTGTGTGTGTGTGTGTGTGTGTGTGTGTATAGAGGAATCCTTTGTTGTATACTTCAGGGAAAGATGAGATTCATTAGGTTGATAAGAGTTAGGATAAGGTAAGAGTTATTAGAAGCTTGTACCTATATATGGAATGAGGTCAATATTGGCAAGTATGCAAGAACTGGGTAAGCTGAGGGATGTTAGATGTGTTGAAATGGAAGTAAGGCGATAGTTCTTAGATCGTAGGGATAGATAAGAGCAAGTTTAGGGTTGTGGTATGGTGATAAAGGTAAGATTACGGCCATTTCAGAGTTGGATCAAATCTCAATGTTGATTGATTGATTGAATGGGATATTTCAGATCATATCTATAATGTGGTTGCCCAGTCTCTGCTTAAAGACTTCCTGTGATTAGAAACTCACTACATCCCAAGGCAGCCTATTCAGTCTTTAGACCTCTCCAATTATCATGAAATTTCCCCTTAGGTTGAGCCAAAATCTGCTTATCTGTACTTTGAACTTGTTGTTTCTACTTCCTCCCTTTCTGGCCAAGAAGAACATGTCTTATCTCTCTTCCACAGAACAGCCCTTCAAGTACTTGAAGATGACTGTTGCATACTTCCTGAATCATATCTTCTCAATCTTAAACAATACTGGTTCTTTCACTTGATCCTGATATGGAATGGTCCCCATTCTTCTCACTTTATTGGCCCTCCTCCTCTGCCTGTGCTCCAGTTTGTCAATGTCCTTCCTAAGATGTGGCAAGCATTTCAGATGTGGTCAGACCACTACAGAATACAGTAAAACTATCCTCTCACTCTATCAATCAATCAATGAGCATTTATAGACCAACTATGTACAAAAGGGATTCAAGATAATTTTGAGGACAAGGTTTGAGTACGTGGCTGGCGGGGGGGTGGGGAAAGGGGGGAAGGATCAGAGAAGGCCTGCAGTTGAACCAAACTTCTGTTCCAGGCATGGGTGCCAGTCAGGGGAAAGGTGATGGAGGGTCTTGGATGAAGAAACGCAAGGAAGCCAGTGGACCACAGACTATGTGAAGGGGAGTAATGTGGAAGAAGATTGGAAAGATAAAAAGAAACCAAATTATCAAGGGTTTTATAAATCAAACAGAGGACTTGATATTTGGTCCTGGAGGTAATAGGGAGCCACTGGGATTTGTTAAGTGGGGGTGGTGACATGGTCAGAACTATGTTTTAGGAATCACTTTAGCAGCTGAGTTCTGGAGGTTGGTCTAGAGTAGGGAGAGACTCGAGGTAAGGAGACCAACAAGCAGACTTACAATGGTCCAGGCATGAGGTGATCGACACCAGTATCAGGTTGGCAGTTGTGTGGGAGTGGAGAGAAGGAGACATGTTGGAGAGAAGTTATGAATTAGGAACAGTAATCAAGAGATTGAGTATGTAGGTTAAATGTGAGTGAGCAGTTAAGAATGCTACCTAGGTTGTGAGCTGTGTGACTGGGAGAATGGTAGTGCTGTTGACAGTAATAAGGAAGTTCAAATGATGGTAAGATTTGGGGAGAAAGAGAATGTGTTCAATTTTGGACAATTTGAGTTTGAAATGTCCACAGGGCTTTCAATTTGAGATGCTTAAGAGACCATCGGTAATGTGAGACTAGAGGTCAGGAGAGAGTTTAGGATTGGATAAATGGATCTGAGAATCACTGGCAAAAAGAAATAATCGCGTCCACACGAGCAGATGAGATCATCAAGTGAAAACTTATACTGGTGATTGCAGAAAATTCATATTTTTATGTGTGTAAGAGGAAGATTGTTAGATGACGAAGCTAAGTTTAAGGTTATGAGTACATTTTGTATATAGGTAAGATTAGGGTTGTTTGCTAATGGGAGTAAAATCAGGTCTCTTAGTGAATCAGTTTGGGTATCTAGTAGTGCTAGTAAGGTATTTGGAAATGACCTTCTCACCCTGGCAATATTCCTTTTCCTTGCTTGTCCCTTTATACAAGGCAGGAGGGGCTTCTGTTTGGGCAATAGGCCCAGGCTGGTCATGGTTCATTCCCTTCCTTACTGTAATTTTCCAGATGACACCACCATGACATAGCTGCCTTCTCACCTAGGAACTTCCCTCAGTGTCTTGGACCCTCTTGCCCTGGAACATCCTTTTGTGACATTAGTCCTGCTCTTGGTGTTGGTGAATTCCTTTGGAAGGTGGAGGGGAGAAGTCATTTTGGAGAAGAGCCCAGACCAATCAGGCTTCATTTACCTCTCCACCGAGCTTTTGAGTCTCCAGACTTTGTCACCAGGCTCCATTCCCCTTGACTTTTCAGCTTGATTATATGTATTGCTTTCTTCCACTAGAATGTATGATCTTTGAGGACAGGGGCTCTTGGGGGAAGGAATAGGGACTTGTATTCGTATCTCTAACATCTAACACGGTGCTTGGCCTCTAATAATTCCTTAACAAATACATGTTGCCTACCTGCCTAGAAATAAAGGTAAAGTTATGGTTGTTAGGTGTTTTAGGATTGTATGGGACTAAGATTAGGGTTGTTAGGTATGGATAGGGCCAGAGTTAAGGAAATTAGATGTGTAGAGGTGGAAGTTAAGATTCTTATGTATATTTAGATGGAATAAGGTAAGAGTTATTACAGGTGTGGGGGGGCAGGTGAGGAGGGTGATGATGGAAGAAAATCATTCTAGTAATGTCTTCTCTCTCTGTCTCTCTGTCTCTCTGTCTCTCTGTTTCTGTCTGTCTGTCTCACACACACACATACACACACACACACACACACACACACATACACACACACATTTTCTCTCCCTTCCAAGGCAAAGAAGGGGTTTTCCATGTTGATGTCTACTGATATCATGCCCACAACCACAGAGATACCCTTGAACTTGAGATAGGGAGTTGATTTCCCTCCAGTTGGAGACATCTTTCTTCCTCTTCTCCACTTCAGTGACTCGGGTAATTTAGTCAACAGAATCAACAAAAATCAGCAGATTAAGTAAAGTGCTGTCATCCCCCACAGCTTCATTACTTTATACATGATCATGGCACATTGAGATCCCAGAGGGGAATTCTCAAAATATAACAGACATCGGTCACCAGAAACCACACAATGCTGCCTTACTGAGCTTATTACCTGCCACCCACCATTATTACAGAATATACTCACTTCAAAGAGCTCTCTGCCCAAGAGAACATTGTGCCCCAAAGGTTAATGAACCAAGTTCTCTCCTAGACTTAGCTAAAAGCCTTCCATTTGTCATTGAGGTTACTTTTTTGATGCAATATGCTTCATTATGATACAATAAACTTTTATTAAGTGATTATTATATGCCAGACACTGTCACTAAGCACTGAAGGTATAAATGAGAAAATGGAATGCAATCCTTGCCCTCAAGGAGCTTACAATCTATTGAAGGAAGACAAAACAGAAAAAAAGTGAAAAAGTGGGGAGATGAACAAGGGGATACCCAGTGTGGGTACCGAGCAGAAAAGCTAGTGGCAAATGTAAAGATGGCTGGCATTTTGAACCTTCTATAAAGAGATACTATGGGAGGAGTTCTTGCCCCAGCCTCCTATCAGAGGGACAGAAGCAACTGAGAGTACTGATGAGGTGTGAGTAGAAAAACTGAAGTGTTATTATTTCAGATTGTTTGGGGGAGCTACTTTAGGGGAAAAAGAAGCGATGTGTAGGTGAACCTTGGGAGTTTATTCTTGCACATAGAGATCTAGAAATATCATCATCATCATCATCATCATCATCATCATCATCATCATCACAGATAATAATTGTGGGTTACCAATTGTTCAGACTTCCAAGACCAAGAACCTGATCATCTTCTGTCTAAAACAGAACCAAGGTCAGCACCAGAAAATTACAACAAATTCTGAGGCTACAGAGGTGGAAAGAGCATATGATTGCCATATTCAAAGGTTTGGCAGCTAGATTGCATGGTGGATAGAGTGCTGAGCCTGAAGTTAGGAAGATCTGAATTCAAATCTAACCCCAGACACTTACTAGTTTTGTGACCCTGGGCAAGTCATTTAACCTTATTTGCCTCAGTTTCCTCATCTGTCAAATTACCCAGAAAAAGAAATAGCAAATTAAACTGTCTTTTCCAAGAAAACCCCAAAGGGGTCACAAAGAGCTGGACACAAATGAAAATGATTAAGCAACAACAACTGAATTAGAGTGTCAAATTAGATAGATAAAATGGATTCGATTTGTTGTACTTAAAGGGTTCACAGGGGCATTTGGGTTGCAGGCCTGGCTTGGATCAATCCCCCTTCAGCTCACTGTGGCAAATTGAAGCAAACTCTTTTTTCTAAGCTCAGTCCTTTCTTTTGCCCTGCCCTGGTGCCATTTTGATAGCAAACTATCTACCTGGGTGTCTTGCTGCATTTTGCTGAATGTGCTAGGTAGGTTTGGTGTCTTGTAACCCTAATGAGTCGCTCAAAGAGAGTCTCTCTAGTTAGCTACCATGCCTCAGTAGGTGGGAGCAGAGAGCTCAGGAGACGATAGGAAAGGTCATTTCAGTGAGCATGATGCCAACAGAGATGAATGACATCCAGCAGAGATGGTGCCCAGAGGAGAGAAGAAACAATGCCCAACAGAGAACAACACGATGGAATTATTAGAAGACAAAAGTAGCTCTTCAGTAGTACAAGTGTGAGTGGTCAGGGCCACATTCATCCCTATGTGGATGCCCAATTCTCATGCGATCTTTCCTTATTGGCTCCTGGCATTTGCACGCTAGCACACAGATTCCTGGCATGCATTTCTTCACATTCATTCCATATGTATTGTCTGCACCAGCCCTTTCTAATGTTTGTTATGTTAACCTGTGTGTAATGTACCCTATGTGTGTATGGGAAGAGGAAGTAGAGAATCTTTTCTCATTTGTTATGCTACTTGCTTAAATGTCTTTTGTTTTGAGCTAATGTGCCTTCTGGTTGGCTGGTAATGGTAAATGCATCTCTAGGGGCAAATGTGCTATGGTGTCAGATAGGTACTGGTCCACAGAGTGCCTTGAGCCTGGGATCACTGTTCTGGAGCACATATGAAAGCTGGTACTTAGATGATACTCAGAAACACCCCCCTTTGTCCCTTGCCTTCTTGGAGCCTGATGAAAATCTAGTAACGGTTTCTTGAGAACCTACTATTGGTTTTCTCCTTTGTGTTATATGGATATATCTTTTGTCTTTTGACATTTATGGACAGTTTCATCACTCATTGAGGCTGGTCACCTTGACCCAACAACAGAAGACTGCTGGTTATCTTCAAGTTCTGTCCTGGTCCCCATTCTCAGCCAAATAGAATAACTATCTGGTATCTAAGGCATTAACTGGAGGACTCCAAAAGAATATTGAGGATCATCACAAATTCTAGGTCTATTGCAAAGTTGCCATGAGATAGATAAAAGGCCTGGGTGGGATTTTTGACCCTGACAAGGATTTGTGATGCTTATTCCCCAGATGGGCTAATATTCAGGAAAGGAAAAGGGAAGAGGAATGGGAGAGGGAGGCAGTATGTGGATTTGAGCTATAGGCAGCAGGTAAGCTGCCACACTGGGAATCATATTAGGAAATTATCTGGCCAAGCCTGAACAAAACATTGGCATAATCGATTCCTGCAGCTATAAAGGCTCAAAGTAAGTTGGCTGCATTGGTAGCTTTCACACAGTTCATAAATTGAATAATATTGTGTCAAGGAAGGGAAGTAAAGGAGGTTACAGCCATGGAATTTATCTGCAGTGTCTTCTTTGGGGTGTAAATACATTTTTATTAGCTTTTATGCAAATAAACACAAGGAATAAGAAAATCATAGGGGAAATATCTCATAAAGCAAGCTGTGTGTTTTCAGATTTCATAACTTACTGTAGCTTCTTATTTGCCTCTTTTGCTTATGTGAAGAAATTATGTTGGAAAGGTCATTCATTGATTCATTGATTCACTGATTCATTCATTCGTTCATTCATTCATTCATTCATAACTTTCTCCCCTGCCCTTCATCCCTTCCTTTTTAGTTGAAGGTTTTTCTGGGTAAGACAACATTAAATGTAACTTGGTAGCAGTTAGAGTACAATGGTAACTAGAATATTGTAAACAAAAGAATGGCGCAGATCACTGGCCCTGGAGTCAGGAGGACCTGAGTTCAAATCCAACCTCAGATTCTTGACACACTTACTAGCCGTGTGACTTTGGGCAAGTCATTTAACCCCAACTGCCCTCCAAAAAAAGCAAACACCCCCCCCCAAAAAAAACCAAAGAAGTTTTTTGTCTGTGAAAGAACTGGGATGTTTGTGTAATGCATTAACTCACTTCTTTACAGAACTACACCTTACCCTTCTTTCATAAGAATCAGTTAGTCTTTTTTATTTTAATTGGGATTCCCCATTTCACGTAGGCTAGAAGTACAAAGTCAACCCACAGCCTCAATCCCATCGATTGATAAAAGGAAATTCTGAACTTGGCCAATTTGACTCTTCTTAGACAATCTGGTGGTCCTATAATCCCATCTCTCCAGGGCTCACCATATTATTGCTAGACTTTGTGTGGACAGCCAACCCACTGCAGCTCAGAACTCTAAAGCTCAAGAGATCTGCCAGCCTCAGTATCCCCAAGAGATTATTAAAATGCATCACTGAATAGTGGTGGCTCTGTTAGTCTTTTTTTTTTTGAGAATGATAAGAACCGTTTTTAATAAACAGCGACTCAGACACTTTCTCTCAATTTAAATACCTCTCTGTGGATGATTTTTTAAAAATTTATTTTATTTTTAATTTATGAAATAAAACATTTCCATAACAGTAAAATAAAAAAGATAATTGCACATGAAACTACAAATCTATTATGTACCACTTGCTATTCTTTTAAAATATATAACAAAGTTATCATGTAACTTTCTTTTTCTTACCTCTTCCCACCCTAGAGATGGCTACCTTTAGAAACAAAAGTGTGTGTATGTAGATAGATAAAATCATTCCCCACATACTTCTATTTATCAGTTCTTTCTCTGGATGTAGATAACATCTTCCTTCATAGGTCCTTTGTAATTAATTTGAGTATTTACAGTAGTCAAAAACTTAGGACGTGATTCCTGACCTCATAAAATTTACATTTTAGAGATGTTTTTAAAATGGTCAATAATATGCTATTTTAAAAAGTCACTCAAAGTTGTTCTTAAAACAATGTTACTATAACTGTATACAATTTTCTAAAGAAGGAAACTCTATGTCCTTTCTCTATAAAATAACATCCTTCATGGCCTGGAGGTTTTTAATGTCTAACCTAAATCCCTCTTGTTGTAACTAAAGGTTGTCACTTCCTTTTCTGATCTCATCTTCCACCCAAACCCTCTACTACCATGCAATACAACAGACCTTAATTTGTCTGAATAATCATATGTATAGTCTTCTCCCTTTCACTTCTGAAAGATCCCATCTCTGTCACAGGTCCATCTCTCAGACTCAGTGAATTTTTGCTTCTTGTCCAGCTGAGTGACTGCCATCCTGACATTAAGTATAAAACAAATGATTATGTGGGGATCAGAGGTGGGAGAGAACCATAGTAAAATGAAGGATTGAAGTGGGCAGGTTGGAATGGGATGATGAAGCTTTATTGAGGACCTACTGTGCAGTGTAGTCATACAAGTCCTGGACTTAAATAAATGCACATCCTTTGATTCTGAGTGCTAGCTCTCTGCCATTCACTAGCTGTTGGACCTTGGGCAAGCTGCTACACTTCCCGGAGTCTCAGATTTATCAAAGACAAAATAGGATCCATAATTAGGATCATAGACATAGATAGAACTGGTAGGGATTTTATACACTATCTAGTCTAAGTCTGTCATTTTATAGATGAGAAACTGAGGTCTATGAAAATGAAGTCATTTGCCCAAGAACACACAAGTACTAAGTGAAATCAGAATCTTTACGAATCTGGTACTATTTCTATTGGACAAGACTGTCTCCTTAGAGTAAAAAATGAAGCCTCTGCCATCTGGAAAAACTTTTTATACTATGAAGTGGCATATAAAGATAAAATCATTATTTTTGTGGAAAACGTATCATGAGGAAGGCGATACAGAGAAATGTGTCATGGGGAGGTGATAGAGAGAAACTTAGGACATGATTCCTGACCTCATAAAATTTACATTTTAGAGATGTTTTTAAAATGGTCAATAATATGCTATTTAAAAAAAACAAGCCAAAATATTAATAGTACCTACTCTGTGCTATCTGTGCTAGGTACTAGGAGACAATACAAAGTTTTGATAAGATACAAATTTCAGTTTTCAAGGTTAAAGTACACTGGAGAATAACTCAAATACAGCTAACTCTAGTGTGTAATATTTCATAATAAAGATGTTAGTCACATAACAAAGTTCTGTATGAGATCTGAAGGGTTAAGTTATTTCTGATCCCTCCAACCTGGCAGATTAGATCAGAGGAGGCTTCCTAGAGGAGAGAGTATTTGAGGAAGGCATTAAAGGATGAGTAGTGGTTCAGCTGAGGTGCATGGGCTGTTCAGGAGGACTAGCACCTCTGGTGTGAAGGTTTGCTGAGCCCTTTTCAGGGTTGCTGGTGACTACGTTTTCACTCAGTTCTCACCTGTGGTCCCAAGAAGCTGTGGCATGCACAGCAGCCACACCCCACTAAACTCTTTCAGCAAATGGACTAAACCAAGTTGAGGGAAACTGACAGGCATCAAACCCATTGGTGAGTTAGAGTGGTATCTGCCCCAGGCATGGTAAGATTTCCCCTGGTAGAATAGATGAGAACAATTTGTTCTAACATCCATGAATGTGGCAGAAGCAAGCACTGGGCTTGGTCAGACATGGAAGAAGCCAAGTTCATCCACTGCATCACAGGCCATCATCAGTCATCATGACTTTTGTCTTGCCACCAGCTCTACTGACTCTGGAAGAGAGAGTGAGGCTGACAACTTTGTGTAACCAGCCCATGCACAAGTCAAGACATCACCCATGATGTCATCAGTTTTCTTCATAAACAAAGGATAAACAATGGCCATTCAGTCAGTGGAAATGGATAGGAGAAAAGTGTGAATAAAGATGTAGAGCATATGGAAGAGATAAAGCTGGAAATTAGAATGAAACCAAATTGTAGGTGGCATGAAAGAGCAGGCAGACAAGAGCTTAAAGTTGGTGAGCAACTGGTGAGTACAGAGGTTTTTAAAGTAGAGAAATGCCATGACCAGATCTACATAAGGTGGAATATCCTAAGTAATATACAAGCAAGGACATGCTGGTAAAACATTTAGCACCCAGGTCACTGGGAGGGAAAGGCGGGGTTGGAGGGTAAATGTACCTATGCCACACTTAAATCTAATCTGGATTATTAATATTTTCTCTATGACTTTCTTAAGTCTAAACAATCAACAAAACAATTACCCAAGCACTGATTTGTAGCACTTGTCAATTTGCAAGGTGTAAATGCTCACACTTAAAAATTAATGAGCGGTTCCCATGAGCTGGCATGAAGTGGTTCCAGTATAACTCTTGTATACACGTGATAAAGATAGTACAATTCACAAGTGGGACTTGAGCTGGTCCTTAAAGGAAAGTTAGGATGTAGACAAGCAGAGAGGAGGGGAAGGGAGTTCCAGGCAGAGGTAATTAGTATAATAATAACATAAATAATGATAGCTATCATTGGTAGAGAGCTTCAAGGTCTGCAAAGCCTTTTATATGTTATTTCATTTGATCTTCAGGATAACCCTATGATGTAAGTCCTATCATTCCCAAATTACAAATAAGTAAACTGAGGCTAGGAGAGGTTAAGTGACTTGCTCAGGGAGAAGCTAAGGGTCTAAAGCAGGATTTGAACTCAGGTCTTTCTAACTCCTGGTTTGGTACACTATTAATTATACTACTTGTTGTTTTTCATGTGTTTCAGTCATGTCCAGCTCTTTATGACCATATTAGGGGTTTTCTTGACAAAGATATTGGAGTGGTTTGCCATTTCCTTCTCTAGTTCATACTTTACAAATGAGGAAACTGAGGCAAACAGGGTAAAGTGACTTGCCCAGGGTCACACAGCTAGTCAGTGTCTAAGGCTGGATTTAACCCCAGGTCTTCCTGACTCCAAGACCAACACTCTACCAACTGTACCAACTAGCTGCGCATATTGTAAAACTTAGCTACCTCTATACAAAAACTTGGTGTCAGAAATGCACAATATGTATAAAGAGACAATGACCAATAAGCCTGGACAAGAGAGAGAGTTTGGTGAAGAGTGGAAAGTTAAATTGGAAAGGTAGGTTGGTGACAGATTGTGGAGGGCCTTGAATATCAGGTTAGTTACAGATGTCAATGCCCATCACTTACACTGGACCTCAAGTTTCTCCTTGTTGCTCAGAGTGATGTCAGACAGTACTGTGACTCCAGCTTACTCTCAGTTGACTTTTCTCTTCACTCTGGGTATTTTCCCAACTCTCATTAATCACAGGGGTAGTAGGGTAAAACCCTTCCCCATCTTCTTCTCCCTGGTACACCCCCACACACACATACCCACACTCTCCCCACAGTGTCTCTCTCTCTCTCACTCTCTCTCTCTCTCTCTCTCTCTCTCTCTCTCTCTCTCTCTCTCTCTCTCTCTGTCTCTCTGTCTCTGTCTCTCTCTTTCTCTCTGTCTCTCTCTCTGCCTCTCTCACACACACACTCACTCACACACACACACACACACACACACACACATCTGCAAATTCAGCCAAAACAAACAAAGTTTAATTTCTGACATTTGGATAGATAGTTCAGCTGTGGAAGCTGCTAAGATAAGGAGAATCTAAAGAGACTTTGAGAGAAATCAAAGCCTGACATCAATCAGGAAAAGAGTTCACAAAGTACTCACTTGTGGGGTAAACCTGCCCACAGGCAGGCTTAATTAGACAATTAGATCTTATAGACCCCAATTAAATAGAGTCTTTTGTTTTGAGAAGTCACAAGAATGGTGGAAGGAGCCAGAGGCAAGTTGATTGACAAGTCCTTTCTAAGACCAATGGTGATACTGATAGAATCATGGTTCACAAAAGAAAAGATAAAAATATAGAAAGGTGTGGGATCAGAGGAAGGCCAGGGTCAAGAAAATGATCCAGGGAGAATGTAGTATGATTTAATGGGCCATGGGACACCCTGGATCAGGAGTCCCAGAGCCAAGAGGTTACATCCTTCAGCTCATGGAGAAGGGCAAGGTGAATTAGTGAAAAGTTCGGGAGTTCATATTGGTGCATGATTGCTTCTGTGCTAACCAGACTCTGACCCTTAGGAACAGAGGATCTCCCTACTGCATCACTGTCAACAAGCCCTACCCTCACTGGTCATATCTCTATCCCCTCCACATTGTCAAAGAATGTTTGAATGTTGAAGCAGAAAGGAAGGAGCCTTAGAGGTCTGAGGGCTCTTGTTGCAGAACAGGTTAAAATGTGGGTCACCTGATTTCTGGAGCAGTGTCCTATCAAAATGGGCTTCTTTTATAATTCACTCTACAGTGCTCAGTTAACTGTTACAGAATAAGGGGTTGATACATTAATTCATACTGAGTTGTTAATGACTGACAATGTGCTTCTCCTTAGACGAGCATTTGCTTTGAATAGTATCTGGTTTATTAGCTTAATTTAGTGAATTTAAAATGGTAGAATTTTGGGTATCAATTCCAGTAGATTGATTAAAAAACCCAAAACTAATTTTTTTTGGGGGGGAAACAAGAAGATGCTTTCTTTTCTGGCATTCCTAAAATCATAGTAGATAGACAATTGCCTTTAATATCTAATTATAATGCCAACTTTGGTGCTATAGAGTGAGCTATACATAGAAAATGATTTTGCCTATAAGTAAGCTATATTCGCCAGCCAACTCCAGATCCCTATAAGCCTGTCCTGTAGACTGGCATGACCAGAAATACTTGATAAGGAACAATCCCTGCCTTCAGGGAAGTTTAGGTCTAGTAGGGGCATAAAATATTGCTTCTAAGATAAAGTATAAACTCCTCTGTTTAGTTGTTATGATGATACATAACTTCGCATTGACTAGTTTGTATATATTAACATAATATTTATTGAGTTTAATATTATTAAGTTTGAATTATGTTGTGTATATTTTATATGTATTTGTCTCCCCTCTTAGAATGTAAGCTTAGCAGTAAACACAATATTTCATTCTTTATAGTTCTGTTCTCAGTGCCTAGCACAGCACCTGGAACATAGAAATCACTTAGTAAGTACTTATAGGCTGACTGATTGATTGGTTTTCACCTGGGACTTAAATCGTTGGTGGGTCAGAATAATGGGCAGCTATGCAGAGGACATCCCTACCATTATGCTGGGAGAGGGTAGCCAGACCCTCTCTTTTCAAGAATTGGAAGAGAAAGATTCTTCTTAGGAGTATGTACCTTTCCCAAACCCTACAGGAAGCGTTGTTGTGAGATCAGAGCCTTGGGCTCTGTGCATGTTAATTACAATTCTGCCAGGGAGGGAAAAGCAAGTCAGATCTAGATGGCCTCCAGAATCACTGATTGGGCAAGTGGCTATCTCCATGATGTTTTTAAAAGGATTGCTCAAAAGAAGTATGGACAATGAATTGACAAATTCAGTTGGAACAGAAGGCCTAGGTGGCTGGGAAATGGAAGATAAATTTGTAGATGTAGGTTGGAACCAGATAGTGGAGGTCTTTGAATGCCAGATTAATAACAAATCTAAAGTCCTCTATGCTGTTCTAGATGCAGTAGATCAGTGGACCCTAGACATTTTCCAAAGTTATTTTTTTAGCCTAGGATTCATTATTCCTAGACTAGATTCCCAGAAACAATAAAGTGATTGGGAATCTCTTTCTGGGCTATGCTGCTTTTTTGTGGGGTTTTTTTTTTAATGTCAATGCTTTTTAACAATATCTAGAATTTACATTTCCAGGTTGTCGTTGTTTTTTTAATTACTAGTGTACATTCCTCAGTAAAGCCATCCCTTTATTTAAAAATGGTCTTTTATCTCCTGTAGACCTGACCTAAGGGATAAGGTAAGGAAGGTGAATACATCATGGAGACTTAATGGAGAGCAAAAGAAGTAAAATACCTTTTATTGGTGTCTTTTCCTTATTAGATTGGAAGCTCCTTGAGGGCAGGGGCTGTCTTACTTACTTGCATTAGTATCTCCAGTCCTTAGTATAGTTCCTGGTACAGTAAGAACTTAATAAATATTTTCCATCCTGTTCCCTTTACAAAAAAAAAAATCAATAAACAGCAACATGACAGATTTAGGTTGAACAAAAGGAAAGATTTCCCAAATAGCAAAATAGATAACAATGGATTCTCTCCCAAGGTAAAGAGTATACATAGGGGTGTGTGTGTGTGTGTGTGTATGTGTGTGTATGTGTGTACAGCTTTCATACTCCCTGTGTGCTGGATTCTTCCTGCTTCAAAATTCTATAAAATCTGTGACATCACTTCTCTTACCTGGAGACAAGGATGGGCTAGTTGACCTTCTGATGGTTTCTTTAAGATTTCTTATTCTAGTTTTTAAAAATTTGTGTCTAGCCTTGGAAACCAAATAGACTTCTCTTCCAAGCCATCTTCCATGTAGATGGACTTGCCCTGTTCTCTGGACCTTTGGTTTATGGATGGCAGACCTAGTAGGGTGGACAGGCTGGGCTGCAGTAATGACTTTTCTGTGCAATCCCAATCTAATAACTCACCCTGGGAACTGGCTGACGGCTGTGGGAGCTGAGCCCATCTAATGCTTTAATTGGCACTTATTCTAAACAGTTCATTAAAAAGGCCACACACAGCTCCTGCCTAGATTGCAGATGAGCTGACCTGACAAGAGAAGCAGTGTTGAGGGTCGAGCATAGGCATGGATTTAATGGGCCCCTGCCCTAGCCTCTTCACCCATGTATGAGAACACATTAGGAGCCATGAGAGCCCATTAGGGGCAGGCAGGTGGAGGTTGTGCCTATATGGCTCCAAACATCTAGATGAAAAATGTGTATGGGGGGAGGATAACCTCAGTTCCCTTTATGGGCTGTCAAATAACTGGATGGTTGGAAACATCTGGAGTTTTGGCTAAATATTTCAGGTATTTACAAGTTGATATAGAGGGAAGATCACTGGATTTGCAGTCAGAGGACCTAAGTTTAAATTCCAGCTCTGCTACTGATTACCTGCATGACCTTGGGTAAATCACTCCATGTCCTCCATTTGTAAAATGAGCAGTTTGGACTGTACAATCTCTGAAGCACCTTCTTTTACTAAATCCTGTGATTTTATACTTTTCTATCAGTTCTATCAAAACTTAGAAAAATCATCCTTTGTTTCTATCCCTCTAACCTTCTCCTTTCTCCCAGATAAAGCTATATCTTTAGTGAGGTAAAAGTGTCATGTTGTAGAATAATGATTTGGGATGCAATTCCCTGGGAGAGAATGAAGGGAGATGACACATCTCACCAGCTCCTTAAAAGTAACCCTGACTCTTGGTTTTGTAAGAGGGTCCAGGTCTCTGCCAGTAAAACTTATTGCCCAACTCCTAAGACCAGCACTTTTAAAACTATTGTAACTTCTCTTTAAATTTCTGACACTATTAAGTCAATGTCATTATAAATCAGCAGAGAGAAAAATCGAAGTGATTCAAATTAAATATGTATTTGAGGATCAATTTTTTATTTAATCAGTACATATATATAGATACACATACATTATATGCACATATCATAAACATATACATATACATATATGTAAGTTATGTGAATATAGTTGTGTATCTGTTATTTATGTGTTGTGTCCATATGTTATGTGTATATATAGCTATACACAGCTATTTTGCATACGTGGATGTATACACATATAGTTATGTAAACCTATATGTGTTTGCATATAAAACTATATATAGATGTATATGTATATACATATGTAGTTATAAATGTATCAATATATTATACATACTCACATAATTATATATGTATGTGTGAGGGTATATATACTCACACACATGCACCTGTTCGTGTCAGTTGAGTCAATCAATCAAATCATCCCTACCCTACTTAAAGTAAATGTAAAAGATGCTATGCTCTGATACCTTAACCAAGTGAGAACACTTATTTATAGAATCAATCAATCATAGGCTTTAGACTAAGTGATGAAAAAATCTTTGATCAATTTAGATGTCCTTGAAAGCCATTGGATGGACTGGAGTGATTTTACACAGGAAATGTGTTCAGATGGCTTGAGGAAACTTGATCATGCTCTTTGCAATGAAAAATGCAGACCACTTTGGAGCGCAGGGAATTTAAAACATCTTAAGTGGTAGAAGCTTTCTAACTGAATTCCTGAAAAGGAATCCTTTGGAGTAGGGGAGAAAAACCCCAGCCTGATCTCCAACTGCATTTTCTTCTCTCTCCCTCACTTTAGGTGGAAAACAAACTTGTGAGCTTCGAAAAGTCCAAAGAATTTTGGACTTCTTGTCATAATTATAGTGTATCCCCCCAAAACAGTTCATGATAATGTCCAATATGCATTAGGAGGCAATGATAGAGTGGACTTTTGAACAAAAGGCAGATTGAAGGCTCTACAAAGAGATGAACCAAAAGGCTAGACCATACCTAAGAACATCTTGAAGATTCCAGAAAAAAAGACTTCCAGGAGGTGTGTTACCCATTTTATCATACATTTTTTTCTTTTTCTTTTTTTGGAGGGTAATTGGGGTTAAGTGACTTGCCCAAAATCACATGGCTGGTAAGTGTGTCAAGTGTCTAAAGCCAGATTTGAACTCAGGTCCTCCTGACTCCAGGGCCGGTGCTCTATTCACTGTGCTACCTAGCCACCCTCACACATGCTTTAAGCTTGAGTCCAATTTCTCTTGGATTTTGTATGTACTTGTGGGAGTACATTAATTACACAGGCTTTTGATGAGTTGTTTTGTAATAACTGTACCACTGCAGTAAATAACACTTCCTAAAAAGCTAATTCCCTGCCTGACTAATTGATATCAATTTGTAATCATGGGTAGAAGTATATCAGTGGGGACTCATGACAAATAGCATTAAAGCAACACCTTCCAACCCTTTAGACCTACCTCTAGGACACTGAGAAGACACAATGTTTTCCTCTGATGATTCAGTCTGCTCACATGAGTAGATGCTGGGTTAATAGCACCTGAGCATGACCTGTAAACATAAGCCAATACAAATGATTTTTGTACTGTATATATTTCAATACTTTGATAAACCCATGATCTCACTGATGTAGTATTCCCTCCACTGGCACATACTGTGAATTCATCCAGGACTCCTCATTCTGAGTTATTCTTGTTCATATTGCTCTATACATTTTCCAGAAAGTCTACTCAAAGCAATGAAGCGATTCTTCTTAATCTTTAACACTTTGGGGGTACCGGTGTGGTTCTTGCTGAGTGCCATCCTGCTTCCTTTTCCAAGCACATGTCATGGATGATGCCCTTTGTATTACTTCTCACACAAAAGTTATCATTAATAACATAATGTTTGTGTGCATACAGAAGTACATATACATATACACACATATGGACAAGTACACCCACATGTATCTATATCTACATTGGTATCTATAGCTAAGTCTAATGTTTTTATGAGGCATCAAAAATAGAAAAGATTTTGCAAACGACCTCAATTTGGCAGGATTTTTAAAAAATGTATAAAAGGATAGAAATCACACATATAATTCAATATGTAAGTCTGTTTATGCTGCCCACAGATTTAATATTGGTTATGAATGATTTTATCAAAGCCAAGCCTTTGCTATGTACTCTTCCTAATTTATTTAATTAAATAGCTTTTTACTTGCATTACATTCATTTATAACAAATACAATGAGATTAGCACAGAGGCAGCTGTGTAACATGGGAGATGTGTTTCTATAATAGGCTTCTGATGAAATATCAGAAGAGGGAGGACAGAGAAAGACAGAGACAGAAGGTGGAGAAGGAGAGAGAAAGGGACAGGAGGCTATAGAGAGGGAATGTGTAATGATGTTGGCGGTTGGTCCTGCTATTCTGCTAAGCTGGAACCACTTAATTCTCACTGGTTTGTTGCTACTTCATATTATGGAATCAAGCCTATTCCTAATTAAGGAGGTATTTAAGGAATCCTAAACCCATTTCCCAGGGACTTGCTCTCAAGTCACCTGATCCACTAGTCAGATTCTTATCTTGTACCACAGTTGTAATAACTGGCTGCCAATTTTGTCCCTTATGCCCGAGACACTGCCTTAATTCTCTTCCCAGTGCCACATTTGTACTAAGAATGAGGTCTTGCCTTGTCCCCCAAAGAACAGGAGTCTTTCCCCTTGAGTCTCACTTCCAGTGACCATGTCCCTATTGCTTACTGCTAGAATTCTGTGGTTGTAGTTTCTGCTTTTCTGCGCATTTGTCTATTTCTTGCTGTTAGAATTGGTCATATTCTGCCCGAGTAGTGTTCAAGATCTCCTATAATTTGGTTTCATGTATCTCCCCAGCTTCATCTCTTATAATTTCTCTTCCTATATTCTATGTCCGCAATCAGATTTGACCATCCTCTGTGCTGTTTTCTTTATACCTTCTTTTGGCTCTTTGCTGTTATTCCTGTAGGCCCTTGTTCTTTGAAAAGACTCCTCTTGTTCCATTTCTGGCTATTGAAGGCTCTTCTCTCCTTTAAGGTCTATCTCTGAGGCCACTTAAAAAAAAACTTATTTAGTATTTTATTTTTCCCTAGTTATGTGTACAAACAATTTTCAACATTCATTTTTAAAACTTTGAGTTCCAAATTCTCTTCCTCCTTCACTCCCTTCCCATCACCCCTTCAATAAGGGAAGGCAAGCAATTCAATATAGGTTATACATGTGTAGTCATACAAAGCACTTCCATAATATTCATATTGTAAAAGAAAACATAGACCAAAAAAAAAACTCCTCAAGAAAAAAAAGGAAAGAAAGTTAAAAAAAACATGCTTCACTCCATATTCAAACTTTGTCTGGAGATGGATAGCATTTTTAAAAAATTTTTTTAATTTAGTTTTTATTTGTTTTCTTGTCTACATTATTTATTTTCATTACATTTTTGAATTACATATTTTCTCCCCATCTTGCCCCTGCCCCAACCCTAAAACATCAATCCCACTGTAAAGCCCCTCCCCTGCTCTGCTTTCTTTTATTCTGGTAGACCAGCCCCTGTATATCTTAATTCCTAGTTGCAGGTATTGAAGAACTTTAAATTCTAGATGCTTTCGATTCCTCCCTTGTCACCCACCCCCACTGGAAGGACACTCAGTTCAATACAGGCTACGGATGTGTGATTATACAGGACATCTTCATAGTTGACATATAGTGACAGTGATCATCTGTCTCTCCTTCCTATCCCT
>CM053596.1:141959367-141973228 GCA_028646575.1 Pseudocheirus occidentalis | reverse complement strand
GAGAGATCCATGAATAGCCACAGGGAAGAGGAAGTTTAGGAGCTGTTGTGTTTCAACAAAAAGAAATTGTTGTCTTCATTAGTTCCGTGGCCAGAATGTCTTCACAAGCTAATTCCCATTTCCTGGTGGATATAGAATTATAACTTTGAGTATCCACAATATAGCTCACTTCTTAACTATGCCAAGGATCCTGGTACTATTAGACCAGTCATCTCTTCAGATTTACAGATGCAAGCCTCACCAATGTATTTTTAAAAATATTAGACAAAGCCTGATGACACACCAACTCAAAACAAAGACATTTAATGAAACAGAATAGCAAGGTCATAACAAGGAAATGAATAAATTATTAAACACTTTTGGTCCTTAGTTTCAATGGCTGTCACCCTCAGAATTGTCTCCTGGGAATGTTAGTCTCAGTTCCATATTTTCTCCTCAACACAGGAATTGGACCCATCAGTTCATTCACATAAAGGTGCCAGGAAAATTTGATATAGGGATGAGTCTTGGGAGCATCTTGGCATTGATATTAATATTGACTGAAATTGACTTCTCTTGTCATAGCAGCATCGGTCTTTGTTTCACTAATCTCTCTTGTCTCTGAAGTCTATGGTACATTAGTTTTTCTTGGTGCTGTAGTCACTTCTGTAAGCTACACTAGTCTTGGTGCAGTCTAAAAACTCCTGCCATTTTCCTTTATCTGTCCCATCTTGCCAAACCAGTTTCTCCTGGAAGACTCTTCAACCTTTAAAAGTGTGTGAAAGAATATCTGCCCAAGCAGCAAATATGCTGGATGATATCACCATGACGTAAAGCCCAGAGACACTTCCAGGATGTGCAGTCCAAAGAGAACTTCCTCTAAGAAACAAGGTCCTCTACATCCAAATATTATGAGATAGGGGTATATGCATTGATATGTCCCCAAAGAATTCTACAGATTAAGAGGGCCTCCACAGTCATTTGATTTTTCCCCTTCTCTCCAGGACCTGAACAATCATGGGGAAGAAAGGAGTGTCTCTAGTCTCAAGGAGGTCCAAAGAAGGATCTCATATCTCTTTGAAGAGTCTGGTCCAGTGATCCTCAGCCTTGAAAGGCATATAAATTTTGTCAGACATTTTCTCCTACAAACATTGACTGCCTTCAGTGGAAGTAGAAAGTAACCAATCCAATCATCTGTTTTTCAGAATTTTATCCACAGCCAATTTGTTTGAGAGCTAGTTGACTAATTTATTCTTAATCTAAGCTCTGTGCTTTTCTCCTTATTTTTTAAAAATATTATTTCCTCTTTTCTTTTAGACTGTTTTCTTGTCAGCAACAGAGGTGTTATAGTTGGGATTTGACTCAGTCAGGTCCCCTGATAGTTGAGGCCCAATTATAATGAAGTGAGATACCCATAGTTCATCTGACAGCTAACAAAACAAATAAACAAAAAATTGGGATATTTACTCTGCCCTAGGAGGGGAAAGATATTCAGCAGGTGCATTTATTGAGGATACCACATTGATACAGTTAAGTACAGATCCCTGGTATCGTCTGTACCATTTGTTTACTGTTTGAAACCTCAGAGAAAGAGGTAGAGCTCACGACCTTTTATTCTCAGACAAATGAGAGGTCACATCAACAAGGGGACTGAGTCAGTTCCCTTGGTCAATTGATTCTGAAATTCTAAGGAAGAGAGTTAGCCTAACTTTTGTGGGGTGGAGCCTTGGAAAAAGTGGACTTTGTGTATATTTCCCTCTGAAAATGTCACCATCTAAGGTAGAAGACATCATAATTACATGATCAGCTATACATCTGTCAATCCCACCTAGCAAGGTAGTCTTCAACCAGTTGACATTGGCAAGACTCTTGGAATTATTGCTCCTATAAGAAGGGGCAAGGCCAGAGAGACAGGATATGACTCAGTTTTGCCTACTTGTTTCCTTATGAATAGTCTGTTCTGATTTGGTGGGAAACGTTTGTTGAGACTATTAGCTACTCTAAGGTTCTAGACCAGAAATTCTTAACCAGGAGTTTATAGATGGATTTCAGGGTATATATATGATCTTTTTTTTACATTTTGATAACCATATTTCAATATAATCAATTTCTGCTGCAATCCTATGTCTTTTATTATATATATTTAAAAATACTATTCTGAGATGGGGTCATGAGCTTCAACAGACTGTCTAAAGGGTACATAATACATAGAAGTCAAGAAAGTCTTAGATTATCTATAAATTTCTCTGATCTTTAGTTAATCCATACTCTGTTTAATCAAGAGCTGTTTATCCTAGAAAACAACATTCAAATGATTCTTTTTCTCTGGGTTTAATGAGAAATACTCTTTTAGGCTTTAAGAGTTTAAGGAAATCCTTGTGAATAAAGAAGCAATTTTCATTTTCTGTGAATAAATATTTGTAATGGGGTCAGATGTGGGAGAACCTATACTTGTTCTATAAACCTTTCAGATTAGAAAATACATTTCCTGGGCTTCCAAAGTCAAACCTTATAAGAGTAGGTAGAGATTTGGAATTCCTGTGAGACTCCATGCTGGTGATGAGGAAATGTCATCAAAGGAGATGATGATTGAGGAAGAAAGTGGATATGGAGTCACATGAGAGGGCAGCAAAAGATTCTGAGTCATGGAGACCACTAGAAATGGAGTCAATGATTGACTAATGAGAAAATAATTTTGATACTTCTACTCAATTTAATCTGTATTTACTCAGATCATTGTGATTTAATGGGTATCAGTGATTGTAAGTGAAATAGGGTTGTCTGATTTAGTTAATATAAGAATAAGAGTTATAGACTACAGTTAATTAGTCTACCATATATTGGTGATTATATTAATTGTATTGGATTTATCAGATAGATTCATGCTGTATTAGTTAGGCCTGTTGTAAGAACATGTATTAACTTGGGTTAAGAACTTATTACATTAGCAATCTCCTTCTAATCCTAAGTATGTTATGCTTAAAATAAAGTTCATGAGCTTAAGTAATACACCCCTCCCCTTACTCCTATGAATCACTTTTGTCCACTCCCTAGTGACTTTTGATTCAAAATCAGAACTTCCTGAGATTGTAGTATACTATTGCTCAAACATTAGGGTCTTATGACCTGTGGAATGCCCTGAGATGTTGCTGACAGGGTCTTATGATCTTTGGAAAGCCCCTTCTGAGATGGCTTGCAATTGACAGTGTGTAGTTGATGATCTGTAGCTAATGACCTGTGAAAGACCTATTGACAAAGTGGTTATGATTGATGAACTTTTCCCTTACCCAACCATAAGATTTCCCCGCTTCATTCTGCTTCTCTCAATGACTATAAAAGCATTTTTTTTCCTCAAGCAGAGGAATTGTGATCATGAGGAGGGTCTTATACCCAAATGGTTAGGGACCACTGGTATCCTTAATAAATTGACTGATCGTGCTTGGAACTCTGTTTTAGTGACTTTTGTTACAGATTGAAACTTTGTGACCTGCACTAGGCGAATAGACTTCCAACTGTGTTACAAGGAGAAAGACAGCCAAGCTACAGAAACTGCTGGGACAGGCCAGTGACGTAAAGGCATTGTGAAGAGCTACAGACCAAGACCAACAGAAGACATTGCATGATTTCCTCTTGTTTTCAAGCAAGAGACTAGAATAAGGTTAGGGGTTGGAGTGGAGATCTTGAATTATGCTGGGAAAGATGACAGTAGAAATGTACTGTTTTTGGAGGCTATTGCTGAGAATATTTCTAATGTGTTTTTTTTAATTTACTTTTTTGTTTCAATAAAATGTTTTTGCTAGGTCTATGCTGTTGTTTGCCTAGGTTTTTGTTAGTGTGTTAATAACCAACTGTTTAGACTTGATTTCAATTTGCCCTGAGATGTATATGATTTCATACTGGTTTGGGGGCTCAAGAGTGGTTCCATGTATTTACCAGAAAATACATGCTACAAATATGACTTCATGTCTGTGAGGGGTTAGTCCTGGCTGACTCACAGACAACACTGGGTATCACTTATCATTTATTTTTTTCCACTCTCAAAATAAAATGAAATAAAAATCTGAGAGTTGCATTCAAAAGTGAGAAGTCACTGCTGCAGAAAAGTTTCCTGCTTTTGAATCTTACTTTTCCATTCCTGGTATTAAAATCCAGTTCCTGGAATTGTGAATATAGCACTATTTATGTGTCTTTTGGTTTCAAAGGTCTGAATTCCAGATGACTGACAAATTTACAAGAAGATCATAACATCCCTGAACAAGGGTCAACGAACAGAGAAGTTTTAGGAAGGTTTAAGAGAAGGTCTTCATTTGTCTTCAGATTCAGTTCTCATCACAGACTTTCTAAAACAAGATGTGACAAGTTCAGGGCTAAAGTTTCCTATTTTGGTCTTGTGTCACCAACATGAATAGACTGCCATGGGGCACCTACCTGTGAGTCACTCTGATAATAGCTTTTATCTCTAACAGGAAGAAAAAACAACTTTGGACTTGGGATCATGAAATGTGGTTTCTAATCTTGTCCCTGCCATTAATTACTGGTATGACCTTGGATTAGTCACTCTTTCTGTTTCAGCTTTTTCATTTGCAAAAGAGCCATATTCTCCACTTCACAGACTATAGTGAGAATAACCTGAGATAATATAGATACAGAATTTATAAAAATGTAGAGGAACCTGACAGGGCCCTATTGAATCTCTCTTTTGTTTCATTTAATTGTTAATCCCTTGACAAAGTTAGCTTTCTGATAAATAGGGTACAAAATTGACCCTGAATATTCCTCTTGTCTCTTTAATATCACATCAGGAAGACAAAAGAGAGTTGGGATGGCCCTATCAGACTCCTTTTGGAGCATACCTTTAACAAACAGATTAAAAAGTTATTTGCAAATGTAAAAAAAAAATACTATACAGAACGCATGGAATTCAGAGAGACCCAGTTCATTGCCTATCTCTATTGCCCATTTGTGGTGGCTATCCAGGAAATAGCAATAGACCATAAGAGGACGACAACAGTGTGGATTGTACCTGGGAAATTTGCATGGTGTTTTTGATGACTCCAAGATTTCTACTGAAATAAAGGCCAATCTTTTTTTTTTTTTAAACATCATTGTACTTCAGGTGCTGTTGTGTGGCTGGGAGTTTATGAAATAACATGATCTCCAAAGATTTAAAATTGCAGGTCACTTAAAGGATAGAAGAAAGGTAGATTGTGGTATTAGTAGGGTGTAACATATGGCTATTGAAAGATGGGGTGGGAGTGTCATAAAGCATCTTATCAGAAATGTATGACAGGGAAAGGAAGTAGAAAGAGTAAGGTCCACCCTACTGGGCCACATGTCAAGATCCAAGCAGGTTGTGCGGACTTTGTGTGGTGGATTTGTGAGAGGATATGGGCAAGATTTGAGAAATGGCACTATGGGTAGGAGTGCCCACAAAGGTGAGATCACTGATACATCAAAATATTGAAGCACAGAAGCCATGGCATCTACTAGCAAGGCATGAAAGATTGTAGATCTAGAGTTGGAAGGGCCCTTAGAGGTCATGTTGTCCAAACCTCATTTGGTAGATGAAGAAATTGCTGCCTGTAGAGGTTAAATGACTGAGATCATAGGTCTTAGGTTCAAAGTTGGTAGGGACCATCTAGTGACTGGATTCTAGTCGGACTCTTTCATTTTGCAAATGAAGAAACTGGAGCCTGGGAAGGTTAAAAAAAAAAAACTTCTCAAAAAATCACACAGGTTGTAAATGACAGAACCATGATTCAAAACCAAGTTTTCTGAGTCCAGGATACTTGAACATTTCTTTATATTTTATATACTTTATATATAAAGTATATATATATTTTGGAGCTTTTGAAAGATCCATGATTTACTCCACAGGAGCCCGCCTTCAGCAAACACAGATTGCAGCCCCTTCATGAGTTAAAGTGTCTGGAACATTCATTACCTTTTGGCTAACTTTCCAGTTTCATCTAGGCTGGTATTCTTATGGAAGAGAGAGTCTCACCAATGGACCCATAGCTGAGACTTTTGCATCTTGGTAAGATCTACCAGATCTCATGATTCATTGGTGTAGTTTCTAAGAACCCAGGGATATTTCTGCTTCATGAATAGAGTCGGATGTTAGTGGACTTCATGAGTACTTTATAGTAGCTAAAAAAATCCCTATACCATACTATGAGAGGCATTTCCCAAGCCACTAAAGCCCCATCCTTCCAAAAAAATCCCATAAAAAAGCAAATTTAAAAAAACCCTCAAACCTTTCAAGTGATCTTCTTCTTAACTCTAGTCTTTTTATACCACTCTGAGGAAAGAGGATGAAGAGAAATGAGAAGATAGGAAGGAAAAGACTATAGCCTGAAGATGATCCACAACTTTGCAGCTCCTGATGGTGTCTGTTGGGCTGCAAACATCTTCACTGTCCCTTCTTTACTTCCCCTATATTAGCACAATGGGAAATTCCTATTCATAAATGGCAGAAGCTCCAACACATGTAGGATACAGGATTACAGGCTCTACTTTCTGTTTATGTGCATTGAATTCCCAGCTGTACACAGTCTGTCCAATTTTGTTCATGCCCAGAGAGCTGGCTTTTTGAATGCCTGCTGGGGACAGAAACCCAGGTGTTGAGAAACATCAAGAGAAGGTCAGCCAAGCACAGGGACAGACAAGAGCAGAAGTAGCAACTTCCCTTACTGCAGATATTGCTTGGGTTTAGGATGAGAAGGGATCTCCCTAACAGGATACTCTTCTAGTAGCCAAATATGGGCATGAGCATCCATCTCCCTTAAATAACTAAGTGCCAGTTTTCCACTGTCAGAAGTCAGTAGCTGGGATAGCCAATAATGATAGCTAGTATTTATATAGTGCCTAGTAATTGCCAGGATATTATTGTGCAAATATTATCTCTTTTGCAGCTCACAACAGCCCTGGGAGGTAGGTGTTATTATTATCCACATTTTGCAGTTGAGGAAACTAAGGCAAATAAAGGTCAAGTGACTTTCCCAAGGTCAAACCACTAGTAAGTGAGACTAGATTTGAACTCAAGTCTTCCTGATTTCAAACCCAACATTCTATCTACTCTGCTGCCTTGCTCCCAAACAATTATGAACTATACAATCTCCTGGGGGGGCAGGGTGGGAGAGGGATAGGCAGAGGCAATTGCAGACAGTTCTGTTGTCTGCAGATATCAGAAAGCATCCCAAAAGGTTAATTATCTACCGTCATAACAGAAATGTTCATGAAAACATATCTAATTGAAAGTTTTCTTAATCCTAAGCCAATATATTTTTGCTGCAATTTTTAAGCTTCCTTTTCTCTCTTTCTATCTATAGTAGAGGTAGAGAACAACCAAGTATCACTTTCCTTGGAATGAGTTACTTCCTCCCAATAACTTTCAAATAATTACAATAACAGAAATAATGAGAGCTGATTTTGGAGCTAGAAAGCCCTGGGCTGAGTCCTATCATTGAATTCTCTTAGCTGCATGGTCCTGGGCAAGTCATTTAATATCAAATGGTAATTCCAACTCTCTAGCTCACAGAGGTTAACATAGGTTAGGAGAGTTCCTTGTACATGGAATCAGAGCTCTACAGGCAAGGAGTTCCTTACGTATAGAAGGCTAAGATCAAATAATAATAGTAACAATAACAAAATAATCATCACAATGGGCTAATCAATCAACAAGTAAGTGTTAAGCATCTAACATATGCAGGCACTGGGCCAAACTCGGAGGATACAATCAGTCAAAAGAAACATATATTAAGCACTTATTGTGTGCCAGGTTCTGTGTGTGCTAAGAGCTATGTATATAAAGAAAGGCAAAAACAGTCTTATCTCAAGAAGTCCACATTCTAAGGGGAGAGACAGTGTAGAAATAACTATGTACATAAAAGATACGTACAGTGTAAGTGAAAGGTGGCGTCAGAGGAAGTGTATTAGTATCTGGTGTGTGTATGGGGGGGCGTGACCCGTGTGTATGTTGTGGGGCAGGGCAGGAAGAGACTGGGAAAAGCGGCTTGTGAAAGCTAAGATTTGAGCCGAGTCTTGAAGGAAGCCAGGGAAGCTAGGAGGCAACAGTAAGGAAGAAGATCATTTGAGGCATGGGGGACAGCCATTGAAAAGTATAGAGACTATAATGCAATATTGTTGTGCTGTTGTTCATCCTTCTTTGTTCTCAAAGAGGACCGATGACATCACAAGGATGATGTCTTGGCTTGTGCATGAATTGGACTTAATTGAGGCAGAGCTGTGCAAAATCATCAGCTTCACTCTCTTGGCAAAACAAAAGTCAAGATGGCTTGCAATAACCCAGCATGCAGTGGGGGACCTTGGCCTTTCTAACTGAGGTCTTTCCCAGGTCTCAGTTTGTCTGGGGCATTGAATGAAGACATTGGGATAGGTAAGAATTGAGAGAAAAGATAGCCCAATTTACCATCACAAAAATATCAGCCTGGGAGGGGAAGACTCTTGGGGTTTTTGACTAGAACAGAAAACAATTGCTATTTACACTGATTCTAAGTCATCAAAACTAAACAATTTGCTGTAAGAAATTAATAAAGGAATGCTTTCTGAAAGACCTGGACTTATATATGCAGAGTAAGGTCAGCAGAACCTGTGAAACATTTTATGCTATAACAATATTATAAAAAGAAATGACTTTGAAAGAATTGAGAACTGTCATCAACACTATGACCAACCATCATTCCAAAGGAATGACAATGTAGAATGCTACCCACCTTCTGACTGGAAGGTGGTAGACTCAATATGTAGAATGAAGCATACATTTCTACATGTGGCCAATGTAGAATTCTTTTTTTTTTCTTGACCAGGCATATTTGTTACAAGAGTTTTCTTTTTCTTTTGCAATGGGAAGGAGAGAAAATAAATGCTTCTTAATTTAAAAAAAAGGAAAAGGAAAAAATTAAAGGCACAGAATCAAGAGATAATGTTTAAGGAACAGATAGGTAGATGTTACTGGAGAAGGGCGGTGGGCAAAGGTCACACAGTCCCTGTCCTCAAGGATCTTTTATTTAACCATGGGAATACAAGTTCCAGCCAAAATGAAACAAAACATTCACAACCTTAATAACACTCAAGTAGCTTTAGCCAATGGAGTTTCTGGCTCTCCCATTCTGCTAGTTCTGTGATTAGCAGCTCAGGCTAGTGGCTCACACCTTATCAGCTTTGCAGCATTCCCAGGTAAGACAGAAAACAAATGCTACATCAACAGCTATTAGAAGTTTCTTTCTCCCACCCCACAGTGGGAGTCCCAGCCTTTCCTCCCCAGTAATCTTTGTTGTGGCTTTCTTGTGTGTTGTGCTTGATAGTCAAGTTGCTTGGTAATTCTAGGAAACATTTTCTATGAATAAGATGCAAATATATTCAGCTTGCTGTCTTATTTACATATATAATTTTCTCATTCAATTTGTCTGCTTTACAGCAATTCTTCAGATGTTTACTTTGTCTTAATATTCTTGCAAGGTTAAAAAGGAACTATCACTTGAACATTCATTATTAATTTCTTCTAAGTATCTCCAGTTAATTCATTGAATAGATTTGTACTTTATGTTTTTTTTCTTTATTGATTGTTTGGAAGCAAACTTCCAATTACCAGCAAAATAAGTATTTTTATAGCTTGAAGTTCTACTTTAGAAAAGGGGTATGTGTGTGAGGGAGTAGTGATCATGGTCTTTGTTGTGTTGTTTGGGTTTGGTTTGGTTTTTTTTAAGAGTTTGGGCTTTTTGTGCCAAAAGATAGCTTAGACTGTAATGTGAGGGGTATGGAGTAGACAGACCCAAGGGAGTATTTCCTTATACAGAATGTTATTAGAAACCCAGAACCAGCTTCTGACAGCCCCCATTGAGGCATCCATGCAGGAAGGAGTCTCACCTGACTGGATTGCTTGGGGGTTAGTGATGCTAAAGACACGGGAAGATGAACTGACCTCTCAGGGCCCAAGAGTTTGAAGCTTTACAGTCACAGGTGGCCTTATCAGCCCTTTCAGACAGGTAACAATGATATTCAGGCTCTCCTCACTTTGACTTGGTTCCTCAAGGGGGAAATGACACCAGAGGTATAATGGACTCTTTTTATCAAGTGTATGTTTTTTTCTTTCTTGTTTTCCTTTCTCTTTCCTTCCCTGACTTCTCAGGGAAGCTGTTAAAATTCTGTTAGTTCCCTTCATTCCCAGGGGGCAGATTGGGAGAGAAGAAAATCTGTTTCTTCCTGAAGTTCCTGACACCAGAGGATAATGTGTGACTGCCTCTTCTCCAAGCAGACCTGTTTTGAAGGACACACTTGGCCAGTGCAGACTGAGAAGCGGTCCCCAGGCTGGCGTCTTATCTCAAACTTATGGAAAGAAAGGTTTGAAATACAAAATGGGGGGGAAAAGAGCAAAAATAAAACATTTTTAAGATACACAAAGAAAACAAATATAATTTCAGATAGGAACATAAATAGAGCAATTCTGTTACCACCTTGTGAAATTGAAAATGTATTTTAAAATAATGATCTGTGGCAGAAGCTTCGTTTTTTTCTGTTCTTTGTACATTGAAATGTCTTTGCTTGCTGATGGTGGAGACTCTAATATGAAAAAAATATTAAAAAGAGAGGGGGGAAAAGAATGAGAGCTGTCTCACCCACACCCCACTCCCCAACAGAGACACTCAGGTAAAATATTTGACCACTTCTATCCTCTTTTCTCTCTTTTTTTCCACTTGCCAAAACCTGTTCTTAGGGAGGATTATGGGTGAATCATTTACACCTTAATTCAAATATAAGCCACTGTACTGTGGCCCCTCACTTAAGAGTATTTGCAAGATACTAAACTGTCACCAAAAACCAATGGCTCCCACTCCACCTTCTTTCCTCTTACCTCCCTTTTTCTGAGTCCTTCCTTTGCAATGACCTCAACCTTGGATCTCCTTCCTCCCTCAGCTCTGGCCTCACTCTCCTCTCTTTGTCTTTGTCAGCTGAATAATTCACTAGATATTGTATCTACCCTTGTATCCCCTGCCTTTTGTCCCATTGTACATCCCATGCCAAAACCATTCCTGAATGATCCCCACCATCCACCTCATTCACTTCCAGACATCTTGCTGGGCAGTCAGAGAAAGTCATGTGGCCTTGCTGAATGAGTCCACTACAAATGATGTTATCTGCTCTCTAGCAGGTATTCCCTGTTTGGGCAGTCTTTTTATTCTTCCCTGGTTGGCTCTCTATCACACTGCCTAAACTGGCTGTTTTTTTTCTCTCCCCATTCCCTCTATTATACCTACCTCTCCCCTCAGTAGAGAACCTCATCACCTACTTCAAGGAGAAACCTGAGGCTACCTACTGGGCAGCTAGGTGGAACAGCAGATAGAGAGCTCTGCCAGAAGTTAGAAAGACTCCTTTTCCTGAGTTCAAATATGGCCTCAAATGCTTACTGGCTGTGTGACCCTGGGCAAGTCACTTAACTGTGTTTGCCTCAGTTTCCTGGTCTGTAAAAATGAGCTAGAAAAGAAAATGGCAAACCACTCTATTGTCTTTGCCAAGAAAACCCCAAATCGGGTCACAAAGTGGCAGACATGCCTAAAAAATGACTTAAAAACAGCACTGCGGGCTCTTTTTTCTGTTTATTGTCACTGTTTGCAACCTGAGTCATCTTGACTTTTCCCTCTCTCTCACCTCTCAGATCCAGTAGTTGCCAAGTCTTATTTATTCTGCCTCTATGATGCTAACATTAAGCCAACTGGGGGCTGAGGTATAAAGTAGGGATACGGATGAATTTATAAAAGGCAAATTTATAAAAAGAAAGGTTGTTTTCTAGGCCTTACCCTTCTCTCTTTTACCCATCATTCTATCTTTTTTTTTTTTTCCTTCCAGGTGCGATAGCATGTGTGAATGCTCCAGAGCTTTAAGTACTTATTATGTGCCAAGGACAGTGCTAAGTGCTGGGGATACACGAAAAAAAATTAGATAATCTCAGCTCTCAAGCCGCTCCCATTCCAATTAGGGGAGACAACATGCACCCTTTTTCAGTGTGCAGCTGTAGGGTAGATGATGGGGGATCCAAAATTATCCAAACTGCAAGAAAAACCACTGAGGCAGAGCTCCAAACCATTAATCATTTATTATGATTTTTATCATATCATTCTCATCATCATTTATCATATCATATCATTAATTATCCCATATAATCATGAAGGGACCAGACCCCTTCAATGAATGAGGCCTCAGATCTTCCTCATAATCTGAGATTCCCCGTTGTCCTAAGTGCCTTACTTTAAAAGAAAAAAGTTGTTTATTTTTAGTTTTTAACATTCATTTCCACAAGATTTTGAGTTACAGATTTTCTCCCTGTTTTTCCCTTCCCCACCCTAAAATAGCCAGCCTACTGAATACCCCTTCCCCCAATCTGCTCTCTCTTATATCCCATCTTATACCCCATTCCCCACTCTGACTTTCTAGTAGGGCAAGGTGGATTTCTATACCCAGTATTTCCCAGTTGCATTTTGGGAGTCCCATCCCCGCCAAATCAATTTTTTTAAACATTTGTTTTTAAAACTTTGATTTCCAGATTCTTTCTCATCTTTCCTCCTCACCCACCCCCAGTGGAAAGACAAGTGAATCAACATAGGTTGTACATGTGTAGTTACGCAAAATGTTCCCCTAGATACTAAATATATTTCTCTCCATCCTATCCTGCCCCCCACTTATTCTATTTTCTACTTTGACCCTGTCCCTTTTCAAAAGTGTGTGCTTCTAACTACTCCTCCCCAACAGTCTGCCCTCCCTTCTATCATCCCCACTCTTATTGCCTTCCCTCTTACTTTCTTATAGGGTAAGATACCCAATTGAATATACATGTTATTCCCTTTTTAAGCCAAATTCAATGAGAGTAAGGTTGACCCATTCCCTTTTGCCTTCCTGTTCTTCCCCTCCATTGTAACAGTTTTCTCTTGCCTCTTTTATACGAGATAATTTACCCTATTCTATCTCTCCCTATCTCTTTCTCTCATTATACTCTTCTCTTACCTCTTAATTTTATTTTTTGTATATCATCCCCTCAACTGATCCTGTGCCCTCTGTCTATGTGTACATATACACATATATACATACACTCACATATGTATTTAAACACACATACACCCTCCTATATAAACATAAAAATGTATGTACATATATATACATGTACATATACATATATACATATATATTCCCTTCAACTATCCTCATACTGAGAAAATTCTCGTGAGTTACAATTACCATTTTTCTATATAGGAATGTAAATAGCTCAGCTTTAGTAAGTTCCTTATGATTCATGTTTCCTGTTTACCTTCTCATGCTTCTCTTGCTTCTTGTACTTGAAAGTCAAATTTTCTGTTCAGCTCTGGTTTTTCTGTTCATCAAGAATGCTTGAAAGTCCTGTATTTCATTGAATGACCATATTTTCTGCTGAAGCATTATACTCTGTTTTGCTCGGTAGGTGATTCTTGGTTTTAATCCTAGCTTCTTGGATCTCTGGAATATCACATTCCAAGCCCTTCAATCCCTTAATGTAGAAGCTGCTAGATTTTGTGTTATTCTGATTGTGTTTCTACAATACTCAAATTGTTTCTTCCTGGCTGCTTGTAATATTTTCTCCCTGACCTGGAAACTCTGGAATTTGGCTATAATATTCCTAGCAGTTTTCTTTTTGGGATCTTTTTTCAAGAGGTGATTAGTGAATTCTTTCAGTTCCTATTTTGACCTCTGGTTCTAGAATATCAGGGCAATTTTCCTTCAGAATTTCTTGAAGGATGATTTCTAGTTTCTTTTTTTGATCATGGCTTTCAGGTAGTCCAGTAATTTTTAAGTTCTCTCTTCTGGATCTATTTTCCAGATCAGTGGTTTTTCCAAT
>CM053596.1:141945034-141959267 GCA_028646575.1 Pseudocheirus occidentalis | reverse complement strand
CTTTTTGGGCCTCTTTTGCCATTTGAGTTAGTCTGTTTTTTAAGGTGTTATTTTCTTCAGTCAGGTTGTTGACTCTCTTTTCATGATTTTCTTGCATCATTCTCATTTCTCTTCCCAATTTTTCCTCCACTTCTCTTACTTGATTTTCAAAATCCTTCTTGAGCTCCTCCATAGCCTGTAACAAATTCTTATTTTTCTTGGAGGCTTTTGAGGCAGGAGTTCTGATTCCATTATCTTCCTCCTATTCCATGTTTTGATCCTTTTTGTCCTCAAAAAATGATTCTATAGTCTGATTATGCTTCCTCTGCTCACTCATCTTGCCAGCCAATTACTTGACTTTTGAGCTCTTTGCCATGGTAGAACTCTCCTTCCAGAATGGAGAGAGCTTTGTCCCAAATCACTGGAGTTTTCAAAAATGTTGTCAGAGGTCTGAGGAGGGCCCCCTCTCTACAGACATCTCACTGGCACATTGGCATTTCTCACCCCAGGACCATGACCCAAGACAGCAACCTAGATCCAAGTAGGTTAAAGCAAAATCAATTACCCTCTGAATGGTCACTTGGTCCCCCTACAATCTGCAGGCCAGGAGCTCCTGAAGCAGCCATGGGACAGTGGCTGTAGCCATCATGCCTCATGTGTGTGCTTCTAACTACTCCTCCCCAACAATCTGCCCTCCCTTCTATCATCCCCACTCTTATTGCCTTCCCTCCTACTTTCCTGTAGGGTAAGATACCCAATTGAATATATGTATTATTCCCTTTTAAAGCCAAATTCAATGAGAGTAAGGTTGACCCACTCCCTTTTGCCTTCCTCTTCTTTCCCTCCATTGTAACAGTTTTCTCTTGCCTCTTGAGGGTAGGAGCCCTAGGGGTAGGATCCAGACTGCTCTCTAAGGTCACCTAGTTGCAACCAAGTTCTCCACTGACCTTTTACTTTATCTTTGGCATTTATGGGTTGAGAAGTCTGGAAACTGCCACAGCTGCTGGCAATTAACTCTCCTGAAGTTTGATATGGCTGCTGCTAGTTGGGCCACCACCAAGGGACTGTGCTTAGCTCCCAGTGTGCTGTGACAGACCCTTCCTATCAGCCTGCCAGCTTGCCTTCAGTGGGAGATTTGCTTCTCTCTGTCGTTTTGTGGGTTCTATAGCTCTAAAATTTGTTTAGAGTCACATTTTACAGGTATTGGAGGTGGTTACCATGCCTTACTTTTATAGAACTTTTATACAGACACTCAGAAAAAGCAAAAGAAAATGGAGAGTCTCATTTGTTGGTAGACCTTGATTTTGACCTTCCAGGAAGGTCAGAAATCATGCATCAGTATATGTGGTCACAGGATGGGCAAGTCAAGGGTCATCTCCACTTACTAAGTAGTCATAAGATGGTCCCTTGCTTATGTTGGACAAGAGAGGGTAGTCTGGAGGTATAAAAATAAGTTGGGAGACTTTCCATATCACAAGACATCTCACCCATGTTAGGTGTGGCCATCAGCATGGTTGTGGTTAGGCATATGAACTTCATAATCAGTGAATGAATACGGAACATTCAGAGGCTTTAAAGTTTGAGGCCTTCTATGAGAAATAATCTGTCTTGTGTATTTATCCACATTGGTTGATTGGTTAGTTGTTGTCGTCCTTCACTCTCCAAGAGAGCCAAAATGACATTACTATGCTAGAGTCAAGGTTCAGTGTGTCTGACTGTGAATGATCAGACTAATAAGAGCTTGGAATGCTCTACCACAGTCAGGCTCAAATAGTTTGTGTGAACATTTGAAGTGGATTCTCTAAATTTGTGCATCTTGAGCTATTTCAATTTTGCTTTGGTCATGGAGCAGAGCATCTTCTCTGATGTGGGCACACCAGGCTGGGCGGTTCTGTGCCAGTGTCTCCCATGTCACACAATCAAATCCAAAGCTCTTAAGAGATACCTTGAGAATGTCCTTGTATCGCTTCTCCTGATCACTCTGTGAATGCTTGTCCTGTGTGAGTTCTCCATAAAATAATCATTTTGGCAAGCATATGTTTTACATTCAAATGATGTGGCTAGCTCATTAGAACTGCATTCTCTGAAGTAGAGTTTGAATGCTTGACAGTTTATTTCAAGGAAGGACCTCAGTAGGGGGTAGCTAAGAAGTGTAGTGAATAGAGCACTGGCCCTGGAGTCAGGAGGACCTGAATTCAAATCCAGCCTCAGACACTTAACACAAAAACTAGCCATGCAACCTTGGGCAAATCACTCAACCCCAATTGCCCTCCAAAAAGCAAAAACAAAACAAAACAGGGAAGGACCTTAGTGTCTGGTACATTATCCTGCCAGGTGGTCTTCAGAATCTTCCTAAGACGGTTCAGATGGAAGCAATTCAGTTTCCTGGCATGGCACTGGTATAGCGTCCAGGTTTCACAGGCAATGAGGTCTACACAGTGGTTCTGTAGACCTTCACTTTGGTAGTCAGTCTAATATCTCTTCTCTCCCATATTTTCCTTTGGAACCTCCCAAACACTGAACTGGTTCTGGCAATGTATGCCTTGACCTCATTCATTATAACTGTGTACATCCCTGGAAATTATACCACCAAGGTAAGTGAATTTATCCTCAGCATTCAAAACTACTCCAATTGTAACAGATGATTCCATGTATGGATATTGTGGTGGTAGTTGATAGAGCACCTGTGTTTCTTGGTGTTAATTGTGCAGCAAAGTAGGGAATTATCCACACATGGCATATGTAAAACATGCATGTCATCCTCATATTAATATTAATTGACTAAGCTCACTAAATGCATGTTGCTAGATGAATATTGCACTAATAATTGCTAATAATCATTACACCTATGGAATCACACTGAATTGATTAATATTGATTACAGCAAAATAGGGGTCTATTTAAACTCGTTTATGGCAATGGGAAGCCTTGGTAGTGCTTAAGATCCAGTGGCAGTATGGATGGTAACACCTGGTAGTCTTTAGGATATAATATCAAGGCAGAAATAAGGCTTAGTAGTCTAGAAGGTATGGAAGTAGCTTAGAAGGTAAGGCAGTGAGTCCAGCCCTCTGTCCATCTAGAAGTACACCTTGTTTAGGACTTTCTTGTTCAAGAAGAAGAAGAAGACTAAGCTTTCTTTGACTGTAGACTTTTTCACTTGCCCATTTTAGATAAACTTCTATAGTGCAGCACCACTCTTGCTACCTACTATCCCCAATTCCTCTGAGCCCAGAGCTCCAGGTGGCGCTGGGCCATCCTGGGGCCATCTTGGTTTCAGCCAAGGTCAAGTTTCCCTGGTGTGGACTTTCTAGAGGCCACATGGAACAGGTATAACTCTGGCCAGGCCTGGGCTCACTGTTCCAGTTGATTATTAACCCCCAAAAGCCGAATGATAAACTTCTGCTTTTGCTTTTGTTGATCAAAAGGATAAATTATGAAATGAGGTTTTTGTCACTGTTTGCTTCTTTCCTTGTCCCCAGCTCAATATTATGTCATGACAGTCAGACACTGAGAGTGTCAGAGAAGAGCTGCCATCAACTCTCCACCTCCAATTTTTCCTGCCTCTGTTGTCTGAGTCTTATGAGCCATGCTTTCTATTTTCTTGCTAGGTTAATCTGACAAATTAATTCTAGTTAACATTTTGATTAGGGGTAATGGGTACTATCCTTCCTGGGCAATTTAACTATCCTTCTATAAATACCTTTTGGAGACACCTAACTCAAATAATAAGTTCTATGTTTGGGGAGTGAGAGGAGGAAGGTCCCCACACTTAAAACATAGCATGAGGAAAGATTTTCTCTACCTGAAGGGAGGGCTGATTTGAGAGGGATAGATTATTCAGTTTTTACCTAAAAGGTCAGGATGTCACCGCCTTTAACATAAAGAGGGAATTATCCTAGATAGAATTTAAACAGAACCTCTTCATTCTTGTCTAAGGGTCAAGTCCTTAAGACAATCCTGTATTTATAGACTCTTGGGACCACAAGTGCTCCCTTTCCCTTCCCGTCACCCAATCTCATTGATCCCCTTGCTGCTAAGAAGGATGCTGCCAAAATCATAATAACCAGGTCCATTTCTACCGCAGTCTTGCAGAGAAAAATATAGAGAGAGACTCCCTGGCAGTAAGGGAGATTAAGCATCAAAATGGGTGGGAGATGCTGAGCAAGGTTTTGAGAAATAGGCAGTTCTCATCTCCTCCTTCCCTTGCCCATCTGTCTTGGTAGCCCAAGTGAAGTCCTGTGTAGAAGTAGGAGACTGCTTCCTCCAGGCATGGAGTTTTCTGATTCAGTGGGAGGATGGCAGCAGCAGCTCCATCTTTCCTGGCTAAAGTAGGCTCCTTGCCTGTTGGCAGTTTCCATAATTCATTGGCACCTCCACCCTGGAGGCCAGCCCAGAGGAACAAGCTGATTGCATTTTGGTCGATATCGTCAAGGTAAAAACTGGTGTCTAGGGGCCCAACCTGATTGATTCTCTTATTATAGCACTTTCTGAAAATTGTGAATAAGGAGGCCCACTTGACTTGAAGCATCAGTGAGGGATTCTTGCTATGACTTTCATCATGAATACCATATGATGAGCCTCCATCAAGTGACAAGTATTTATTAATCGCCCAAGATATGCCAGGCATTGTTAGGTATTAGATGAATACAGAATAAAAAATGAAACCATTCCTGTTCTCATGGAACTTATATTCTATGTGTGACAATTGAAGCATATATAAGTAGATTCAGAAGAAATACAAAGTAAATTTTTAAAAGTTAGTTGGCAAGAGACATAGCAATTGTGGGGTTTAGATAAGGCTTCAGGTAAAAGGTGTTAAAGAGAGATTAGGTAGCACAGTGGATATAGAGTACTGGGCCTGGAGTCAGGATGACCTGAATTCAAATCTGATCTCAGACACTTACTAGTTGTGTGACCCTGGACAAGTCACTTAACCCTGTTTGCCTCAGTTTCCTCATCTATAAAATGAGCTGGAGAAGAACATGGCAAACCACTCCAGTATCTTCACCAAGCAAACTCCACATGGGGTCACAAAGAGCCAGAGATGACTTAAAAACTACTGAACACTGGCTGGGGAGTACACAAATGCGTTGGGCCCTGACCTTCACAGGGACTGAAGGCTGACTTATAAAAAGGAGAATTTACTTGAGAAAGGCTGAACAAAGTATAAAAAGTCACTATTAATAATAGCCACTTTATAATAATATAATACAGTAATAATAGCTAACTTTAAAATTTGTGAAGTACTTTATGGAAGTCTCATTAGACCCTTCTTACTTAACCTCCTTACTTATAGAGTAAGTTCTATAAGTATTCACATTTTACAGATAAGGAAACGAAGCCTAAGAAAAGCTAAGTAACGTGGCTCAGGTCACATAGCTATTCAGTGTCTGAGGCAGAATTCAGACGTGCAACTCTTCCTCACACCGAGTTCAGATCTCCATCTGTTATGCCACCTTTGTTGAGGTTTCAAACCAGTCCACAAAACAGGGCTCTTTGTGGAAATGGTCCATCTTCAGTCCACTGATCGGGAGCGCATCTTTACCTTGTTGGTTAGCAGAACTGCTGATGCTGTTCACCATTAGGGAGAGTTAATTTGGGGCATAAGTCACATTTCCCCTTTGTCACTGCCTGGTAACATCAAAGATTATAAATGGTCCTGTGGCTTCTCAGTAATAGACCCTTGTCATGTTTTCACATCTTTCTTGGCCTATCACGTCCCAGAGCTGCAGGTGCATCAGGGTGTCTGGGTCCCAGTGGAGCATCTTCAAGGCCAAGTCCTCTTCCAGAATGGCCTAGTCATTGGAGGAGAAGTGCTGGTGCATAGAGCTCTTGATGAGGCTTGTCTGGCACACGCCCATGTATCTGGTCTTCGGTATCTTGTAGAGATATTTTCTTTGCTGGCTCAGCATCATTTAATCCTTATAATAACCATATGAAATAGGTAGCATTTTTATCCTCATTTTAATTAGTGTAAACAAAAGCTAAGAAAGATTAAGGGCTTTACCCTGGGTCACCCAACAAGTAAGTTGCTGTAACAACAATGCAGTATTCACAATGCCTATGGTGACTATAAGAATGTTGATACGGTTATTAATTATAATATGTAACAGGCTTTCTACATAGGGGACATAGCTAGAACATTTATTCAACAACAGAAAACTGAGTCCCAAAACCAGAAAGAAAAAGCCATCACAGTAGCCATGGAATTGGCACATATAGCTAATGCAGTAAACACCCACATTCTCAAGGCTTCAATACAAAACAGGCTACCTCAGGCAAAGATCTTCCTCTCCTCACTCATGGTAACTGATCAGCCTCCATGCAGCTCCGGCCCCCCACAGTTCTCATCCCCAGCAGTCCTCAGCAGGAGGCCTTAGCAGAAGTTATGGCATTGTGCTCTGTCAGCTGGTGTTGCTGTGTCTTCCAGTCACCACACTGGCTCCAGTCTGGTTCCTACTCTCCTCTGGTTCCTTCCTGCCCCCACCCCTTCCTGCTACTTCAGCAAATTCAAGGGGTATGCAAGATCTTCAAATTCCATTACCATTATACTTCCTAAGACAGGATTTAGAGTCTGATCTTCCTAACTCCCAAACCAGCACTAGCCACTGCACTACCTAGCTGTCTTCTGCTATTAACATAATAAAAGAATCACACCCAGGTTGATAAATGTTCAGCAGAACTTCAGCATTGACTCCCCACCCAATCCTTTCCAAAGACTTGTTCAGTCATGTCCAACCCTTCATGACCATATTTCAGGTTTTCTTGGCAAATATACTGGAGTGATCTGCCATTTCCTTCTCTAGTTCATATTACAGATGAGAAAACTGAGGCAAACAGTCTTAAGTGACTTGTTCAGGGTCATACAGCTTTAGTAAGTATCTGAGACCATATTTGAACTCATGAAGATAAGTCTTCCTCACTCCAGGTTCAGCTTTCTATCCACCAAACCCTCTAGCTGTCCCTTCTAAGGACTCAGGTAGCAAAAAACGTTTCTGAATTGTAGAGGTCATTTCTACATAGGAACCTAATAGTACTCCCCTTTCTCTTCTCCAGGCAAGGCTCTATAGACAGAAGAATTTTTTGTTGTTGTTGTAATCTTGGGGAGATGTCCATGATCCAGCCCTGCTTGTGAAGAGAATTCGAGAAAATGGTACCCCCACTTTTCTTCCATACCTAACTTTGGTATTTCATGACCTATCATGCCAGCATTTTCCTTTTTAGAAGTATGGCACTGTGAATGACCTGGGTCCCAGCTCTACTATTTACTCTCTAAGTCACCCCTTCAACCAGTCTCTTACCCTCTCTAGGACTCAGTTTTCTCATCTGTAAAGTGAAGGAGTTGGATTAGATTTTTCAATTTAAGATCTGTGGTTCTGCCTGAAATGGTGGTTCCCTAGTAATCACAGATTCTTGTACCAAGTCCCTCTTTAGAGAGGCAGGATTCTTTTCTCCTACCCCTCTCCTACAACAATAACAATAGTTAGCATTTGTATATTACTTTAAAGTTTGCAAAGTGCTCTACATAGGTTATTTCATGGGATCCTCACAACAACCCTATGGGGTAGGTGCTATTATTATCCTCATTCTGCATATGAGAAAACTGAGTCTGTGAATCATCAGGGACTTGTCCAAAGTTGCGCGGGTAGTATGCAGTAGTGTCGAGGTTCAGAGTTGGGAGAGCTGGTTCAGATATTTTGAAAGAATTCAATCAGACCTTCTCTTTAGTCAAAGGGAGCTTTATTAATGCAAAAGCATGCAGGCCTGAGACTTAGCAAGGAGCTAAACAAAGGCAATGATATAGGAAAAGGACAGACTTATATAGCCAGAAAGCTACATACCTTATGGAATGATGATGTAATTTTAGGGTTTCTAATGGGGATTGGAGATTTAGGGACAGGATGAGGAAGATGGATGACACAAGATAAAGCAGACACAGGAAATTTTATGACCCAGGGTGGTTATGGTCCCGGATAAGGGGGTAGTTTTATGGTGCTCCAAATGGTCCAGGATAAGGGGGAAGTTTACTTTAGGATGCTCTCAGGCTTAGGAGGGCCTCCCAAGGTACTGAGAATGCAACCCTTAATATTATTTTTAATCCTTAGGGCACCTCTGTATCCACATCAGTAGAGTGTAATTTGAACCAAGGTCCTTTGACTCCAAGTCCAGCGATCTCACTGACCACCCCATCTAGCAGTGACAATAAAAGCCATTCCCCCTAAACCAGTTTTGACCCACCTTAGGACCTAGGAGTTGGGAGCACTGACAGCCACAAAGTCAGTGGTAAGGTGAGCTGCCTCAAGCCTAGGCTTTTCCCAGGGACAATCAATCAGCCAGACTGGGTGACCAAAGGTGCCCGACTAGACAGGAATGTCTCTGTGCATCAAGAATGACAGTATCAGAACAGGGCCAGCTATGTTTCCACAGATCTCACCTGACACTGTCACAGCCGCTTCCTGTGGTGTTTGGGGCTAACATTAGCTACCAAATGAAAAACTCCACTCCTGTAGCAATTTGCACTTGATCAACCTCTGACAAGAGCCTTGATTCCCAGCCTTGCTGCTGAATCCCTGCTGACAAGAGAGGAAATCAGAGTTGATTTGTCAATAGGCCTGCTTCTCTCTCTCTCTCTCTCTCTCTCTCTCTCTGTCTCTCTCTCTTCCTGCTCGTCTCCCACCCCCCCTTCTCTATCTCCCCCTTTGCCTTCTCTCACTCTCTCCCTCTTTTTCTGTCCCTCTCTCCTACTCATCCCAGGCTAGGTCTGACTGCCAGTTTCTGTGATGATGACAGGAAGTGACAAAGGAGAGGACAGGGTCCAGAGCAGAACATTTAAGCTCTCATCTGTAATCACAGGCTTGGGGACATGGACTGCATAAAGAGACCTTGAGAAGCAACAAGTTCTTTCATTCAAAGATACATGACTAGGCAAGTCAATGTTCCAAAGAGAGAGAAGTCAGGAGAGATGTAGTCTCTTTTCCTGGGATTAGTCCCCAGAGATTTAAGATCATGGTATATACTTGCTCTTCAAGACTCTTTTCATAAGGAGGAGTTTAATGAGGAAAGAGACAGAAAAAAAGTGTTTTTGTCTAAAGGAAGAGATTTATATTAATCTCCAAAGTATGTAAGATCAAGGTTCTGCAGTTGCAAGGGATTTTGTAGAATATCTAGACCAATCCCCTTAGTTTACAGTGAAAGAAACTGAGGCCCAGTAATGTTGAATGATTTGTTCAGATAGTAGCAGAAGTACTGAATATTCGGCATCCTTCATGCTCTGTGAAAAAGAAGGTGTAAACATAAGTTCAGGTTTGAGGAGCTCTGCCTCTGAATTTTTCTATTTTTATTAAATTGATGTTTCTATGACCAACTTCATAGTTCATTGTGAGGGTCAAATGAGAAAATGCATATAAAAGACTTAGTAAGTCACAAAGTGCTAAACAGTAGCTATTATTATAAGTTCAGGACTGAACTTTTCTCTGTCTTTACATGAATCACCCCCCACCCCACCTGAACACCATTTCATCCTATGGCTCCCTCCTCAGAGCTGTTAGGATTTGTGCAGTTCTTTTTGGCACTATTTTAATGAAATTGTTTCATACTTTTCAGTCTTATCTCTCCAATATGGGAGCACATAATTATGAATAATGGTTGTGGGGAAGAAAAAGAAATTGATGATGATGATTAATCCATATTTCTCCAGAGTAAGAAGAGCAGCTGCTATTTCTTCAAAAGACAGAAAAGCTGGGAAATTGTAGGACAAAGCTTGTATTTTCAAACTGATTTATCAGTTTTCCACTTAATGCCTTTATTCAAGTATGACACATGAATTGCTTTACTCCTCTGAAATAATACTACTGAATGAGGAAGTTTATTTATACATTTTTAATGACAGCCGATAAAAATTTAGTGTTGTGTTTGTAATTTGGTTGATCTGCATTATGAATATCAGAGACACTTTTTGCTCAGATAAATGGTCCAGGGTAACTTTGCATAGACTCACTATTACATTTCCCATTAACGTCCTTCGAGGAATGAGTTCATAAAAGTCTGTGATCTATTACCCAATACACAGGACCATCACCCAGTAGGAACCTTGCTCTTATTTTGATGGTGTTTCTTTAATTTGCCCTGATGGATCATGGGACACATTGTGATTATTTAACTCGAGTTGTTTCGTGTCTCCAGCAAAACAAATTATTATCATTAGCTTGCTGTATTTTGTTTCTGGAGTATCTGAGGAATTGTAAAGCACGGCTTGTTCGTGGAAGCAGCTCCCGGCTGGTAATCTCTGGCTGAGGCTTTGTGGAGCATTGTGTGTGGGGATCTCTGGGTTCCAGCTCCTCCCTTTTTGGAGGCTAGAGAACAGCTGGGAGCATTATCCCCATCCTGACATCATTTGTTCCCTGAGACACAGTGGTTCTGATTGAAGTACACAGAGACTAGTTCTTAGCAGCTTCTGTTCAGCTTGAGGTGCAATCTTCCCACTCCCCCAAAAGGGACAGGGAGGTCTTTTTTGGCAGGAACTTAATGGATGGGACCCCAAGTACCTATTTCAGAAATTGCCCTGTTATTAAAAGGAACAATAATTGTGACAGAGAAAGCGTTGTGCCACAGTGGAGAAAACATTGGATTTGGAGTCAGAGGATCTGGATTTCAGTCCCGGCTCTGTTACTTAACTATTTAGTTTTCAAGGCCCAAGGTATTGTACATGGAGCACTAGACTTAGATATGGGAAAACCTGGGTTCAAATTCAGCACTAAGCATGTTTAAACTCTCTAGGCTCCTACTTTCTATTCTATAAAAAGAGGGGCTTGGGCCAGATCCCTTTAAAGTCCTTTCCTGTTCTAGATTTATAACCCTACAGTTCTTGAACTCCAAGAGGATTCTGAGGTTTCTAAGGCTCCTGAGAGATTGGTTATAAAATTAATAAAAATAGAAAAATCCAGAGATGCAGCTCTCTAAACCCAAACTTGTGTTGACATGTTCTTCATTGAGTGTTCTATAGCCTTCTTTTCACACAAATTACTATCAGGACAGTCTCCCCAGTTCTATAGTAGTGCAACTGTTTTTGGGGTTTTTTTTTACTTTAAATGTAGGAATTTTTATTTAGGGTTATCCAATTTCAATTGGATCATTGTTGGATCAGCTCCCTAGCTAAAACTCCACTATATGTATCACATCTTTTTATCAGAATGTAAGCCCCTTGAAAAGCAGGGACTATCTTGCCTGTTTGTATTTGAACCTCCCCACCTTCCCACCCCCACCCCCACCCCCATGCCCCAAAACCCAGGACTTACTTATTACAGTGCCCAGAGATTATAAAGTATGATGATCCAAAAATGATAGACGTGGTCTTTGGGTAACTTAATAATTTTATTAGTAACACTGGCATCTTAATAAAAGGATAGCCATTTGATGTTTCTCTCGGACCAATTACCCCTAAAGGTGGTGGGTTCACAGTTTATGCCCTTCAAAGAATAGATGTTCCTGAGCCAATCAGCTCTGATTGGTTAACACAATGGGAGGTAGGTAATATCAAAATGATGGTCTTGGGATAGGTGACTTAGATCATCCAAATCTTGGTCAACAGAGACATCAATTTCTATATCACTTGTTAAGACAACAGAGAGAATTAATACTTCCCTAGATTTGTCAGAGCAAACACAATAAGCAAAAATACACCTCTTAACTCAAATTTAGAATTACTTTTACTGTCAAGATCCAGACCTGGGTAGATCTTTAGGAGAGATTTTTCACACTAGTTGATTTCTGGATGAAGAAGTAGAAAAGAGAAAAAACCTTGGTCTTGATTCAATAGTTAGTTATTAAATACAAGAGACAAACAATTTCTCACATAAAGACTCAATAAATTTATTAACTAACATAAAAAAATTTAGAACTTTATTCTGTTAATGAATATGTAACCTGTCCCTCAGTTTTGAGTCAACTGCAAATTATGGAAACACGCCTTAATCCAAGTCTTTGAGAAGACAAAGGAGCAGTATAGGGTATTTGACTTAAAGACCTCCTTCCAAGTTGTGGCATTGTTCAAGCAAAAATATCCAATTTACTGTATTATCAACCTCACCTACATTTCTCCATTTTGTCTGCAAGAATATCATAAAAGATTTTGTCAAGTACCTTACTAAGATCAAGGTATACTGGATGTCTTTTCCCTCTCTACCAGTTTCCTGTCCATCTCTACAAACCCTATGGTAACATAAGAAAAGATAAGACATTAGAACCATTTGGCTTAGGAGCCAGTCTCAAAAAATAATATTCCATCTCTTCCTTTTATCCCTGCAATCCTCTTGTCAATAATTCCAGCCATGAAAACTGCCTGAGCTCTTCATTCAGGGCAGTGAGTACAGCTGTGGAAACGTTTCATAGCCCAATAAATAAACTTTGTTTATTTTCCCCTCTCAGGCTCTCTTCACTTCCTCCCCCCTTTAATCCCCCTCCAGGGGTTCCATGTCAAACTCTGTTTGACATCTCCAACATCTTGTCACTGGGGTATTCACTTTGACTGACACTGACAGGAGGGAAAGAGATGCCAAAGAAAAAAATAAAGAAGAGTCTGTGCAGAAATGAGGCTAGTACGTGGCTAACTCATCAGGCAGGCAGTGACTAGAGAAAGAAGTGCCAGAGCAGGGAGCCATGCTTGAAGCAGCTCGCCCATTTCATCATGGAGAGCTTGATGGGAGCTGGTGAGGAGCACCACTCAGTAACTACCTGGCACAGTCTTTTATAACGAGAATGTAGTCAGGAGGATCACCTGAACGATCAAAAGCAAGATGGAGTTTTAAAACAAAATGGTACGTTCTATAATGAGAACCTCAGCTTTCTCAGCAAAGGGTCTCAGACTTTGGATTAAAGATTTAGAGCTTAGAAGGATCAACTCCAACCCTCTCTTCCCCTCATTTTATACAATGCTTATGAAAAAATGAAGTGAATGATCTCAAATCACCTCCAGAACAAATGGTAGAACTGAAATTTGAACTTGGGTCCTCTCGAGTGCTTCTTCAATGTAATGAAATGCTGAAGGGATCTTGAGTGGGAAAAGTTTAAAAGCCCAGCTCTAGACCCCCAACTCCAGTACTTTTTACTCCTCCTTATTCTTCCTTAATTCAATTTAGTGACCAGCTCAGGAGTTAGGAGAATAATTTTTCTCTTCCTGGCTTGGGATAGGAATCAGTGGTTCAAAAGTCTAGAGAGAGGCACAGAAAAGACACTGGAAATGGAATCAGGGGACTCAAGTTCAAATTCCTCCACTCAGCTCTTAACTACTCATCAATTAACCTCTTTGGGCTGAGGTTTCCTCACTGCCAAATGAAAAGGCTAAACTACATTACCTCTAAGATTCCTTCCAGGTCTCTACATGTGATTTACTACTCGTGTGACCTTGGGCGAGTCACCATCTCAGTGACTCTGTTTCCTCCTTTGTAAGGTGCAAGAGCGAGACTAGATAATCTCTAAGGCTTCTTCTAGCTCTAATTCTATAATCTAATCAGGCATTCACTATTAGGAACCTGTCTGTTCCTATAGTGGTCTTAGTAAGCGTAAATGGCCAGCATTTATACAATGCTTTAAGATTTTCAAGGCCCTTCATAAATATTATTTCATTTGATCCTAACAACGGCCCTGAAAAGTAGGTGCTATCATTATCTCCATTTTACAGATGAGTAAACTGAGGCAGAAAGAGGTTAAGTGACTTGTTATGTGGCTGAGAAATATCTGACTAGATCTGAACTCAGATTTTCCTGACTGCCTCCAGTGTTCTCTTTTCTGTACCCACCTAACTATAATGATAGAAATAACACCGGATTTGGAGATAGGAGACTTGGATTCGTATTACCTCTGTGATCTTGAGAAAGTTGCTGTGCGGAAAAACAGAAAGAATGAGGGATTGGCAGTTACAAGGCAGGTAGGTGCAGGTGGGGGGCACAGTGGGTAGAGGTCCAGGCTTGAAGTCAGGGAGACTTGAGTTTAAATCCAGCCTCAGACACTTACTAGTTATGTTACCCTGGGCAAGTCACTTAACCTCTGTTTGCCTTAATCCACTGCAGAAGAAGACAGCAAACCACTTCAGTATCTTTGTTAAAAAACAAACAAACCATGAACAATAGTGACATGCTACACATATATATGTATGTATGTATATACACATATACATATATACACACATACATACACATATATGCATACATACACACATATATAATGGAATATATATGATATGTTATATATAATATATTCC
>CM053596.1:141920720-141937869 GCA_028646575.1 Pseudocheirus occidentalis | reverse complement strand
AATAGAGAAGAATTTCACCCATCAAGGCCAGAACTTCAGGAAAAGAGGTTCTGTAAGTGCCAAATCCTATCCGAGTCATGACGCCAAATAAATGTCAACTCCAGAATTCAGTCTAAGAAAGACAAACAGAATTGGGTTGTATGTGTGCTTTATTTCTCTCAATCTGGTGGCATGCATGCAGAGCTGCAGGTGGAAGTGAACACACTTTGGGGTTAGGCTGCACAGAGCAGAAAGACAAAAACCACAAAGCTGGATGGGAATGGTCGTGTTATAGCCCATCAGGTACTACCACTGTTCTTCTGTCAGTTTGGTTTCCAGTTTCCTGTGAAGGAGTCCTTTCATAGAAGTCACAAGATGCCCTAGGATACATGGAACAAGGAAGAGGGTCAGGATGGAAAGTCTCCAGAGTTCTATTGTGGTGGGAGAGGTCACAGAATCTGGGTTTGACTTTAAAGCACCGTTAGAGAAAATAAGATTTAAAGGGCAGAGACTTACCCTTCCTCAGAGAGTGGGAAGGGGAGTCCTAGTAGCCTTTGCTTGTTTGACCAGGGGTCTGCCCTGTTTTCACAGTATATTTAGCTTGTTTGCACATATTCATTTGCTTGTTGTCTTCCCCATCAGACTGTGAGTTCCTCGAACATGGGGACTAATTTTTGCTTCTTTTTGTATGCCTAGCACTTAACACAGTGTCTGGCACATAGTAGATGTTTAATTGTTTAATGACAACCTGGGATGAGTCCTTTGTATCACAAAGAGCCCATTAAATAATTCATAGGGGACATAGTTCTAGAACTAGAAGGGTCCTTAAAGGTCATCTATTCAAACTTCCTCATTTTACAGATAAGGCAATTGAAGCCCAGAGAAGCCAAGGGACTTGTCCAAGGCCACATAGGTAATAATTATCAGAGGCGAAATTTGAACATGTGTCTTCTAACTCCAGGGCAGCAATTTTTCCACCATACTATACTGCCTCTCTATATTTCCTTCTAAACCTGTTCTCTTCCAAATTTCCATTATCTTATGAAGAACAACACCATTTTCTCTATCACCCAGGTTTACAACCTTGGAGTTATTTTCATCTCTTTACTCTTTTTCACTTCTCATTTTCCATTAGTTGCCAAGCCTTGTTGAGGCTACCTTTGCATTATCTTTAACTCATATCCCCTTCTCTCTAGTCATGTGACTGTAGCCTCTTCCCCTTTAGTTCAGGACTCCATCATCTCTCACTTGGATTACTGTAGTAGCCTCTTTCCTGACTGATCTCTCTTTCAATATCTCTTCTCTTCAATGTATCCTCCAAGTAGATGCTAAATTAGTCTTAAAATATTTTGATCATGCAAACCTAATATTTACTTATTAATATTCTATATACAAGTACTACTAAACTAGTAATTATATATATTTGTGTGTGTATACACACATATATATGTATATTTTAAAACCTACAAGAAATAGAGATTTTAAGAGGAAGAGAGAAAAATGAAACATTTGATCAGAGAGTCAAGAAGGAGCCAGTAGAGTTTATTGAGTAAGCTAGTGGTATGGTCAGCTTCACACTTTAGCAAAGTCATTTTTGTGCTATATGGAAGGTAGGTTGGAGAGCGAGAATTGAGGCAGAGAGAATGATTGAAAGGCTTTTATAATAGTCTGGGTAGCTAGGTGGCTCAATGGATTGAATTCAAGGTCTGCAGTCATGAAAATTCATCTTCCTGAGTTTAACCTCAGACACTCAGTAGCTGTGTGACCCTGGGCAAGTCACCTAACCCTTTTTGTCTCAGTTTCCTCCTCTGTAAAATGAGCTGGAGAAGGAAATGGCAAATCACTCCAGTATTTCTGCCAAGAAAACCCCAAATGGGGTCACAAAGAGTCAGACACAACTAAAAAGTGACTGGACAATAACAATGTACAAAATATTGAAACTCAAAGAATGTGCCCTCCCTACCACCTTAGATGTGAGTTTTCCTTTTACCTCAACTTATTTGCCCATGACTTGGTCCTCCACCCCTCCTGTCCTCTACCTCCCCAACCCACCCCCATTTAAGAAGGTAAGCACCTTCCAGTTAAGAGGGTGTTTCATTTTTATTTTAATATCTCAAGACCTGACACCAAAATAACTTTTTTTAAAGTGGATTCATCTTTTAATTGGCATTAGGAAATTTCAATAAATATATTTCCTCTGCCAGTTGAGACTGGAACCTCCTTTTCAATTTACACTGATGGAACTGCCTAGGAAATGAGATGTTAAACGACTTGATCAAGTTCATACAGGCAGTAGGTGTCAGAAACCAGAATTGAAACCACATCTTGCTGACATCAATGTCAGGTTGCCTTTCTGATACTTAATATGGGTTGAATAAATATTTGTTTAATTAAATTATAATGTTAAATTTCTCATGGGCATTAAAGAGAAGTCACAGTTTCAGGGGAATCTGGTGGTCTGCCAGGGACAATAGGGACATCCATGCTATCTAGGGGCACCATCCCAGCTTCTTCTCCAAGTTATTTCTTAGCAATTCCCTTTTTCCAATTCATTTATTTATTTTTAGTTTTCAACATTCTTTCCCACCAGATTTTGAGTTAATTTTTTTTCCCTGTCTTTCTCCTACCACCGACCCCAAGATAGCAAACCTACTGAATACCCCTTCTCCAAATCTGTTCTCTTTTATATCCTCCCCCATTTCCCCCTAAATTTCTAGTAGAGCAAGATGGATTTCTATACCCCAATGCCTGTATATCTTATTTCCCATTTGTATGTGTAAAAAAAAACCCACATTTTTTTCAACATTTGTTTTCAAAACTTTGATTTCCAGATTCTTTCTCTTCTTCCTTCCTCACCCACCCCCACTGGGAAGACAAACAATTCAATATAGGTTATATATGTATAGTTACACAAAATGTTTCCATAGTTATATTGTGAAAGACTAACTATACTTCCCTCCATCCTGTCCCGTCCCCCAATTATTCTATTTTCTATTTTGACCCTGTCCCTTTTCAAAAGTGTGTGCTTCTAACTACCCTCTCCCCCAATCTGCCCTTCCTTCTTCATCCCCCATTATTATTGCCTTCCTCCCTACTTTCCTGCAGGGTAAGATACCCAATTGAGTGTGCATGTTATTCCCTCCTTAGGTCAAATTTAATGAGAGTAAAGTTGACCTATTCCCTTTCAACTTCCTTTTCTTCCCCTCCATTGTAACAGTTTTCTCTTGCCTCTTTTAAATGAGATAATTTACCCTATTCTATCTCTCCCTTTCTCCTTCTCCTAATGTATTCCTCTCTCACCTCTTAATTTTAATTTTTAGATATCATCTCTTCATATTCAACTCATCCTGTGCTCTCTGTGTATACTTGTACACATATATGCTCCCACTCACATATATATTTATACATACATATGTCCTCCTATACATACATATATATGTATATATTTCCTTCAATTATTCTCATACTGAGAAAAGTCTCATGAGTTATAATTAGCATCTTTCCACCATGTAAATAGTTCAACTTTAATAAGTTCCTTACAATTTTTTCCTGTTTGCCTTCTCATGCTTCTCTTGCTTCTTGCATTTGAAAATCAAATTTTCAGTTCAGCTCTGATTGTATGTGTGCTTTATTTTCATCAAGAATGCTTGAAAGTTTTCTATTTCATTGAATGACCATATTTTCCCCTGAAACATTATACTTAGTTTTGCAGGGTAGGTGATTCTTGGTTTTAATCCTAGCTCCTTTGGCTTCCAGAATATCATATTCCAAGCCCTTTGATTCCTTAATGTAGAAGCTGCTAGATCTCGTGTTATCCTAATTGCGTTTCCACAATACTCAAATTGTTTCTTCCTGGCTGCCTGTAATATTTTCTCCTTGACTTAGGAACTCTGGAATTTGGTTATAATATTCCTAGGAGTTTTCTTTTGGGGATCCTTTTCAAGAGGTGATTGGCTAATTCTTTCAGGTTCTATTTTGCCCTCTCGTTCTAGAATATCAGGGCAATTTTCCTTGTGAATTTCTTGAAAGATGGTATCTAGGCTCTTTTTTTGATCATGGCTTTCAGATAAACCAATAGTTTTAAAATGATCTCTCCTACATCTATTTTCCAGGTCAGTGATTTTTTTCAATGAAATATTTCACATTGCTTTCTATTTTTTCATTTGTTTGGATCTGTTTTATAGTATCTTGATTTCTCATAAAGTCATTAGCTTCCAGTTGCTCCAATCTAATATTGAAAGAATTATTCTCTTCACTGAGTTTTTGAAATTTCTTTTCCATCTAGCCAATTTGATTTTTAAAGGCATTCTTCTCCTCATTGGCTTTTTGGACCTCTTTTGCCATTTGAGTTAGTCTACTTTTTAAACTATTATTTTCTTCTTTCAGTCTGTTGATTTGCTTTTCATGATTTTCATGTATCATTCTCATTTCTCTTCCCAATTTTTCTTCCATTTCTCTTACTTGATTTTCAAAATCCTTCTTGGGGGCAGATAGGTGGCTCAGTGAATAGAGCACTGGCCCTGGAGTCAGGAGTACCTGAGTTCAAATCTGACCTCAGACAATTAACACAAAAAAAACTAGCTGTGTGACCTTGGTCAAGTCACTTAACCCCAATTGCCCTCCAAAAATAAAAATAAAAATAAAATCCTTCTTGAGCTCCTCTATGGCCTGTGACCAATTCATATTTTTCTTGGAAGATTTTGATGCAGGAGTTTTGACTTTCTTGTCTTCTTCTGATTCTAATTTTTGATCCTCTTTGTCCCCAAAAATGGATTCTATAGTCTGATTTTGCTTCCTCTGTTTGCTCCTTTTGCAAGCCAATTACTTGACTTTTGAGCTCTTTGCCATGGTAGAACTCTTCTTCCAGAGAGGAGAGCGCTATGTCCCAAATTGCTGGAGTTTTCACATTTGTCATAGCTATGGGAAGGGTATCCTGTCTACAGCCACCACAAGCTCTGGCACACTGGTGTTCCTTATTCCAGGACCACCACCTAAGACTGCAACCCAGTTTCATGCAGGTCAAAGAAAGAGCAATTATCCTCTGAATGGTTGCTTGTTCCCCCTATGATCTGCAGGCCATGAGCTCTGGAGGCAGCCACACAGCTTGCCACTGTGACTCCACCTCCGCCTCAGGTCAGGGGCCAGACCATGCTCTTCTTCTCTTACCCTGGATCAAGAGGGTTCCCTACTGACCTTTTACTTTCTTTTTGGTGTTTATGGGTTGAGAAGTCTAGAAACCACCACAGCTGTCAGTGATTCATTATTCTGAAGTCTGCTCTGGCCAATCTGGGCCACTGGTTGGTTGGCCCCTCCCTCACCCCCCCCCCCCCAAGTCTGGGCCTATGTGGCTCACGCTGGACCATGTTCATCTCCCAGCCCTGTGTGACAGACTCTTCCAGTGGGCCTTCCAGGCTGCCTTCGGCAGGATATCTGTTTCTCTTTGTCACCCTGTGGGTTCTGTAGCTCTAAAATTTGTCCTGAGTCATACTTTACAGGTATTGGAGGTTGTTGATACGGGAACTCCAGGAAGTTCCTGCCTTTACTCTACCATCTTGGCTCCACCCAGCCTTAGTGATTCTTTGAAGGGGATTCCTGTTTCAAGTGGGATATTAGTTTAGATCAGTAGTGTCAAATTCAAATTAAAATGGGGGCCACCAATTTATACATGAAGATCCCAATGGGCCACATATTGACAGCTTTAAAATGTAATATTATCTATGTTGAGCAGCTAAATGTTACAGTGGATAGAGTGCTTGACCTGGAGTCAGGAAGACCTGAGTTCAAATCTGGTCTCAGATATTTACCAGCTGTGTGACCTTGGTCAAGTCACTTAACCCAGTTTGCCTCAGTATCCACATCTGTAAAATGAGTTGGAAAAGGAAATGGCAAATCACTCTAGTATCTTTGCCAAAAAACCCCAAATTAGGTCTAGAAGAGTCAGACATGAGTGAAATGACTGAACAAAAAATTATCTATGTTCTATTGTATTTTTATTTTTTCTGTTAAATATTTCCCAAGTACATTTTAATCTGCCTCAGGCCACACTTGGGAGTATTGCAGGCCATATGTAGCTGGCAAACCTTGTGTCTAGATGACCCCTAAGACTCCTTCCAATTCTGAGATTCTGTGGCTTTGAAGCAGGGATGAATTTGTACCAAATCATACACTCTGTTTTGCTTGGTACTGCTGGTGACTAACAGCATACACATGCAGAAAGAACTGACTGTGGCTCATCTTGGTCTTGTTTCATGTTCAAAGACTAAATTTAAATTGTCTTACACAGGGAAAGAAGCCCTGGCCTAGACTCAGTGGCAAGCTCCAAATGATCACATTCAAAGAACAGGAGCATTAATTTTGATTTGATCCTCACATTATATCGTGGTCAAACCTGATGCAAGTCCTCCATTTTTATGGTAACTAAAAGCAATTTTGATACCGTCATCATCATTCCTCATCCTCACTGCAATATCAGATACCCATAGACTAAAGAGAACTTTGAGAATCAGGAGTGGGTTATTCAGAGGTAAGAGACCAAGAAAGTGAGCTCTTCTAGAAGGAATCCTTGAGGCCATCAGAGGCTCAGGTTGCCAAAACCACTCATCCAGAGTTACCCAGTTGTCAAGTATATGAAGTGGTATTTGCACTCAAGTCTTCCTTGGGTTCAAGTAGATTCCAAATCCTATCAATCCTTTAACTCTTCATTTCCCATCAGCTGCTCTTCTTGGGTTTGACTCCAAGAATCTCATGTCTCCCTCAGGAGAAGCTCATAACCTGCTTTCAAGCATCCCTTTTGATTGGAGGGCTAGAAGATGGAGCAATAACCTCTTCCCCAAACCTCTCTTTATAGAAGGTTCAGAATTTCCCAGGTAACTCCATTTTCTATCAGCTGCTCTGCTTGATTTCAACTCCACAATATCCTTATCTAGTGCCTAGTATCCTCTGGTATGCTCCTCCCCCCACACACCTTTTCAGCTTCCTTTTGCATATTGTCTTCCTTCATTAAATTCTACGTTTCTTGAGGGCAAGAACTGAGGTGTTCTTTTTCTTCTTATTTGTATTCCAGGTGGAATACAAATTCCACCTGGCAAAGCCAGGCATATAATATTTCCATTGGCAACCTTTTACTTTCCCCTGGCATATAATAGGCACTTAATAATGCTTACTGTGGGACAAATGAACATAGTTTCTGAGTAATTAATAATTAATTAGGCTAGCAGATAATCAATAAATTGACGTCAGTGATTCTCTCATAAACCAGATACCTCCCCAACTGAATGCTTAAATGCTCTTGGAAAAGGGGGTGTCTTTGAGGGTTAAAGTCAATTCTGATTGATTAACAATTTTTGAGAAAATGAATATTGTAATGAAAGGTAGGCTTTTTTCTAATGAATAGCTTCAGGGACATGACTGATCGAGTCACTTTTGAACAAAGACTCATCTCCACCTAGATTATTCCCCCTCCAGCAATCTACACAAAAGGATCTAAAAACGATGGGATTACAGGAAGAATTCTGCCTAAATGAGATGGTCCGGGTAGGGGGAATTTTTGGTAAGAACAGAAATGCTCTTGAGAGACTAGCTAGTGAAAAAGAGAAGATCTTTGGGTCCCACACATAAAATTGATTATTAATATAAAAAGAAAACAATCATTTTCTCAACTGAGAATTACAATGATGATGATAATGATAATGGTCCCTGATTCCTGACTCTGGCATTCTACCTAATATGTCACAAGGTTATTTAGCTCAACAAAGAGAAGACTTAAAGTGAGGACCAAGGGACCCATTAACAATAACAGACTTTAAATACCCAATAGATTTGTGTTGGGGGAAACTAAATTCATAGTACTTTGGTTAGAATAGCATTGTTTGCCACCAAAAGAACACAAATAGATCTTTCTTTCCTTTGTTATTCTCTGTCACATTAAATGCCACAATTACATTGTCTTAAATATTTAGAAGCCCTGGAGAAATATTTCTAATTTGCGTAATTTCATTCTACTTGAGAGTCTCAACATGGGCTGCTGCTAGTTTTCTTTTTTTGCCTTTTTTCCTGAGCCCAAGGAGATCTCAAAGCTGAACTTGGGGTGATGATGAGTGATGTTGAAGATGATGATGACAGCAAGGATAATTATAGTTGTTTAATTATGATCATTAACTGTTATTTGATATTTACATTCTATTTTCCAGTATCTCTGGTCTGTGTCTAGATCCCTCTTGCTATTTTCCAGCACATATTACACAGTGACTATGGAAAAATCATAGGGTTAGTAAACTTTCCAGGAGTAAGCCCATGGACCAGCATACTCACCAAAGTCAAGAATTCTCTAGCCTGTCTTCCTGACTCCAGGCTTTTCCCTGCCATTTAGCACAGTGCCAAGCTTGCACTGCAGTGGGCACTTAATAAATGTTGATTTTAAATTTCACTGAATTGATTTTTAAGGCCATGGATAATCTGACCCCACTTTGCTTATGAGCCTTATCTCCCATTACTTCTCAAAATAGACAGTGACCTCAGTCAGGCATAGGTCTTTTCACCATCCCTCTTGGGCATACTCATTTCTAGCCCCATTACTTTGTTCATGATATTCCTCTCACCTACACTGCCTCACTCCCCTCCTACATCTTACCCATACTTCAAAGACCAGATCATATCCTTTCTTCTTCATTAATTTGTCTCTGACTACTTCAGTTCATTGATTTTTTTCCCTTTTCTGAATCCCTATAACAGATAGTATGTACCACAAAATGTATTCTTTTCAGTTCAATTATTCAAAAAAACCAAAAATTGAATGCAAGTCAAATCAATTCAATTCTATAAGTATTTATTACCTAACAATTATTACTCAAATAGAGTTAGAGTACTATCTCTAACACCAGCTGTATGATCCAGGACAGTAATTTCACTTCTAAATTATCTTAAGCAATTCTCTAAGACTATATGTATCAGAGAAAGTGCCAGCCAGCTTCAGTAGAGGAAGTTTCTCAATGGGAGCTCCCTATGAAGATGAAATCACAAATCCAGTTCCTATCCCTATGCCTATATGCATGTAGAGAAAAAAGTCATTTTATCAATTAGAAGGAAACATTCAAAAGGTGATAACTCCACCTTGTCCCGGCTGAACCCTAGTCTTACTAAATGAAATTCATGGAGTGATTGGCTTTCATGAACCAAGGTGGTGAACTAGGGAAATACTTTTCACCCTAAATGAAAGAATAGACTAAATTTTAAAGACAGACAACACTTTGGAACTTTTCTGGATGACTAGAGAAGGAGTGCAGATCTGAATCACAAAAGAACTGTAATAGACACCAGAGACACAAATAAAAGAGTTGGGGCGTCCCACTCTTGTAGAGAAAAGACTACATAGTGGTTTATAATTCATAAGAGACCCATCAGATCAACCAATTATATAAATTTAATAAGTACCTGCTATATTATAGGCACTGTGCTAAATTCTAGAGAAACAAAAAGAGGTAAAAGACAGTCCCTACCCTCAAAGAGTTCACAATCTAATGGAAAAGACAATATGCAAGTATACATACATACATACATACATACGTACATATATACACACACACATACATATATACACATACATAAATATATTATATATCAAATAAGCTATCTACAGGATAATTAGGAAATAATTAAAAGAGAAAAAGTACTGGAATTGGAATTAAGAGGGGTTGAGTTAGTTGGGACTTGAAGGAAGCCAGGGGAGTCAGTAGTCAGAGTGGAGGAGGGAGAGCATTCCAAGCATAAAGAAGAGTTGGTAGAGAGATCAGAGAGATGGAGTCTCTTGTTTATGAAACAGCTAGGAGACCAGTGTTACTGGATTGAAAAATATATCTTAGGCAGGAGCAGAGATTCAGTAGAGACAGTAGATTCAGCAGGTGGCAACTTAGAAAGATCACACGTGTTCTTCTGAGAACTCCACCAATACATAGGAGTGATGTAGTGGGACAAACAGCTCGCAGTCTTATGATAGCATTAGCCCAGCAGGTGACATCAGCACCTCTGTGAGGAAGTCAAGAGCAGTGTCTGGGGCAGAGATGATGTTTTATGCAGGTACCACCATAGGATCATGAGTTAACTTGGCTATCTATGCAGATTTCCTGGCATATGCCCTCTCCTTGAGAGTTCCTTGGCCTCTTGTGTGCCTTGGTCATGTAAATGGAATGTCATAAATTCTCAAAAAAGTACATGTGGTATACACAATCTAAGGAGAGAAAGATTCTTTTTGAATACAGTATGATGAAGAGGTCGTATATTTAGAGATTGCAGTGAGATGTATAGAATGTACTCAATAATTAATTCTTGTTTGATGAATCTGTTGAGTGTTTTCAGTTGTTCTGGAAACCAGAATTCCATTTTGGAAAGGCCTCACCTTGTGGATTGAATTGGAACAACAATTTTCATTTATAGAGTGCTTTAAAGTTTGCAAAACACTTTTCTCACAGAAATTTTGTGAGGTAGCTAATGCAAACACAATTATCCCTATTTTAAATTGGGACCCAGGGTCACATAGTTACCAATCTATATCTCTGGACTCTAGGTTTGACTCTATAACCGTGAACATTAAGCCAGACTACTCATTAACAAATTTAAATGTGTACCTACAAAGTGTTGAGTAGTTAGTGGAAAGAACACTGACTTCAGTTCCCTTAAGGCTAAATTCAAGCCCCAGATCTACCATTTACTACTTATATGACCTTGGACAAGTCACTTCCCTGCTGGCTTTCTGATTCCTCATTTGTAAAATGAGGGGAAAAAGCTTTAAGGTCTCCCCTCCTCACCTGAGTACTGATATCTACAGGACTATCTTTGGGACTTACAGACTCAACATCTTCTGCCTGCTTGATATGAAACCATGGGATTCCATGTTATGGTTGATGATTTTGAAGCTAGGATGGAATTTGTGACTTATTTAGGTATAGGGACCTCCTGGATGAGAAAGTTCCCTTTAACAATGCAGATTAGCACTTTCTCTGCAATTTATAATCATAGAGAGTTTTCTAGGGCATGAGAAATGAAGTGAAATTGCCCAAGGTTATATTGTTAGAATCAAGATTTGAACTAAGGTCCTTCAAGGTCAGCTCTGTATCCATATTTCATGCTGTCTGCTGGTGGACTGGGTGCTTCTCAATAATAGCAAATTCTTTGTGAAAGAAAAAAGAGTAGGAGAGGTTGGGGAGGGCATGGGGAAAAAAAGAGGGTAAGGGGAAGAGAAAGAAGAAGAAAAAATTAGGAGCGTTTTCTTGCAGTCTCCTTCTGCGCTTTGAAAGAGCATGGACTCCAGATTTGTTTGAGGTATGGAGGATCCTTCAGAAGCAAGCTCAGATGGCAGGCCCTGTCCCATGTGTTCCTCCTCAATCTGTGCAAGCAATTTCTCATCCACAGACAGCTTGCCTGGTATCAAAGAGGCTGCCAGACTCCTCTTTGTCTCTCTCCTTCTCCCCACAACAGCTGGAGCACTTCTTCCTCAGTCTCAGTCTCTGACTTGGTTGCCTCAGCCCTTCTGTCACCCCTGCTCATGCCCCCGTTTTCCCTTTGCTACCTCAGAGCTTCTGTTCCTGAGAAATTGAGGAGAGAGGAAGGGAAACAAGAACGGGAAGGTGGGAAATTGAGTAGGTGAGAGAAGAAGTCAGGCAATCCCCAAGCACACGTTAGGCATCTATTATGTGCCTGGCACTCTACAAAAACAAAAAAGATACTAAAACAAACAAACAAACAAAAACCAAAACTAAAGCCATGGCTCCTTTCTTTAAAAAGCCCAAATTCTAAGTATAGGATGTTAACAACTATGTATACGCAAGATATAGAGAGAAGTGATAAGAAAAAATAAAAGATAGGACAAAAGAGGAAAGAAACGGGAAAATAGGCAGCGAGAGAAACCAGAAGGGAGAAGGAAAAAAGAAAGAAGAAAAGGAAGAACTGTGTAAGACTGAAGAATCGCTTCCTTTGTCAGAGTTTCTCTGACAATCCTGGTACCAGATCTGTGGCACAGGCAAAGTGCCCGTGTATTCAGGAGTGCTCTAGAGACAGCTCTAGCAGGGTTCTTGAGAATTGTTCACTTTTCAGCATGAGCATTTACACCTCAGAAATCACAAAATACTACAGATCGGGGTTTGATTTATTGTTTAGTTGATTGTCTAGACTTAAGAAAGTCAGGGTGAAAATGTTAAAAATGCAGATTAAATTGAAGAGTGTGTCATGTACATTTCCCCACACCCTTCTCAGCTGCTGGTTAAACATTTACCAGAACATCACTAATGCATCTCAGTCTTGGTGTCTGACTCAGAATGTTCCAAGGTGGGAAGGGGTGGGAGAACTGAGCAGCTGCTCCAAGGTGTTTTCCTTGTTACTTTAATAGGCACATATCTCATTTCATGGGTTTTTGTAATGTTCCTGGCCTAGTTCTGGTAGAATCTGTTTAACTGGTTCTTTGAATAGGAGGTGTGGGATCTGTGGTTAGTTAGCCCTTCTAGTCCTTACTCCTTCCTCATAACATGTTATTTATCTTTTGGGTCTGTTTCCTTACCTGAAAAATTAGGGAGCTGCTGATTAGAAGGTCACTAACATCCTTCCCAGTTCTTGATTTATGATCCTATGAGAACAGTCCATGACACTGATCCCTTAGCTGTCTCTTTGTTATCCAGAGGACTAGGCTACTCGGTAGTTGAACCCAGTAACAAGTCTCAATGTTGCCATCCCTGACCACAGATTTGAATCTAGCAAGCAAGGGACAGCTCTGTCACCCAGCCTGAGGCCTTCTCTTCATATCACCGGTCTTATTAATAGTGAATAAATGCCAACTGGCCATCAGAGATGCCTTGAGTCCCTAAGGACTGAGCCTGTTGATAGTTCAAAATGTAAATAAATGAGGTAAACTCTCAGTCATCCAATAAAATCCCTTACATAGAAAGAAAGATAGGGTGCTGGACCTAGAGTCAAAAAAGACCTAGGTTTAATTCTGTCCCTGGTATTTACCCGCTATGTAATCCTGGACTAGTCATTAATTTTGTTTTGCATTATTCTCTTTAATGGTAATATGGGGATATTCTTCATAATAGGCTTACCTCACAGGATTGTAAGGGTCAAATGACCTAAAGTAGGTAAAGGGTCAAAGTGCTTTATAAATCCAAGCTAGGTGCTCAGTGGATAGAGCACTGGGCCTGGGATCAGGAAGACCTGAATTCAAATCCAGCCTCACACACTTATTGGCTATGTGGCCCTAGGCAAGTCACTTGACCCTGTTTACCTCAGTTTCCTCATCTGTACAATGAGCTGAAGGGAATGGCAAACCACTCCATTGTCTTTGCCAAGAAAACCCTAAATAGGGTCACAAGTTGGGCATAACTGAAAAATGACTTAATTGGTTAGTATCTAAAGCCCAAATTCTAATTATCACCTAGATTATTGGTATATTTTAAGGGATTTGGTACATCCCAATTCCCCCAATAGATTTTAAAGTTTTTTTATGGAAAGGTCTGAGTCATAGGTTGTTTTTATCTTCACATAGCTTCATTTTGACCATCACAACCTGCCGGGTAAGTGTTATTATCATCCCCCTTTTTATAGAGAAGGAAACCGAGAGTCAAAGACTTGTGACTAGACCAGAGTCACACAGCTAATAAATATCTAAGTCAGTTTTTTTAACTATGGTCTTCCTGACTCCAATATAACACAAACCGAATACAAGTTTGCTGAATTGAATTGAATCAGAGAATTGGTGGCATTTAATCTGCCTCAGAAACTCTCCATCACCCCTACAAGGTAAGGAGCTAATCAAAGGGTAAGGTGAAGAGATAAGGAGAGACATAAGAGTCTCTCTGGCTGACAAGGGCCAGTGGCTTCCTCATTTGCTGTCTGAGGGGCATTACTATCCTGTCACATACTCACATTTGTCATTTGTCCATATATGGAACCTGCCCAAGTCACTGTGAGTTGGAAAATCATCGACTTTGGCCAACCCTAAATTTTTAGTTACAGCTTCTGGACGTTGAGAGCAAGAAGACAAAGAGCAGAGTCAGAGACGAAAAACAGGGATGCTCTTCAAAAACCAGGGGGAGGATTGTATCATGAGGCCCAGGGATCTTTGAAAATGCAAGAAGGTAATTTATCTGTGGCTCTCTCCCCTACCCTTTTTCTCTAGGGACTTTGGGGCTTGAATGGAGAAAACTTTCATTGGAATAGCCTTAGGAAGATTCTGAAGATCACCTGGTAAGATCACCTGGTGAGGTTATGGTGAGTCCCATAAGGTATGGGACTTAGAGGTCCTTTATCTAGTTGAATTGTCCAGAATTCCAACTTTACTGCACAGAGTGCAACTCTAGTGGGTCAGCCACATTGTTTGCATGCTAAAAGAGGCCTGAGAGGTCATTTAATTCAATCCTTTAATTTTACGTATAAGGAAACTAAGGCCTAGGCACTGAGTGATTTGCACAAGATGACCTTGGTAATTAGTGGTAGAACCCAAGTCCTCTGACTCTAAAACCAATGTTTTTCCCAAGTCACTACACAGACTTCTTTATTATTATTCATCAGGGAGCCTATTATGAACAATAATATTAATATAGATATTTATATCAATTATAAAGCATTTATTAAACACCTACTGTATACTGGGCACTGTGCTAGGCATTGGAGATAAATGGGAAAGATTAAAACTTCTCAGCCCATAAGTTTTCTTGTGGGAGTCAGCTGGAGTTTCAGTTTCCCCCTTTCCCCCTTCTTTCTCCCTTCTTTCCCTCTTCTTTACTGCTGCCACATCAGCATTAGGCTTTTCTGGAGTCTTTGGACCTTCACCCTTGTTCGCCACACCTGTATCAGCATTAGGTCTTTTAGGGGTTTTTGACCTCCACCTTGCTGGCCTTTGCCAAATAAGGACATGAAAAATAGCCTGGTTCCCTGCTCACCTCACAGCCAATAGGAGACAGTGGTGGAACTTCTTTGTTATTTGTCCCTGGGGAAGATTTTCTCACTGAGACTTGAGTCTGCCTCCCAGCCAATGGGAGAAGGGACAGCAGGGGGGAGGCAGGGGCTTGACTGCATTAGCATAAAATCTTGTTCTGTCTTCTGCAACACACCTCCTCTCCCTGATCCATTATGGAGAGGACTGTCCTCTTTCTGCTGTTTAAGAGAATTAAAATTTCCTGTTCTTATCCTGGAAAACCTCTGTGTTCTTGATTATATTTCTCATAAGGTTTTTCACCCCACCCAGAGATACAAAGACAAAAAAAATGACATAACCCTCATTTTCAAGGAGTTTATATTTATGAGAACTTTCATTCCTGAGTCATATAGGCAATACCCTCAGAACATAGTCTTTATGCTTCTTGGTAGTCACAGAAATATGTAACTTTTTTTTTTTTAAAGAATGACACATGGGTGAAAGTTCTGCAAGATAATGAAGTTTTAATGAAGGCAAGAGGCAATAAAATAAAATACTATTAGTTTATAGCCAGCCGCTCATGTTGAGATTGGGGAGGGCAATAACAGTAACGTTAGGGTAATAAGATTGGGTTTGGAGATCGTAGAGGTTGTAATAAGCTTTCTTTCTTTCCTCTTTTTGTTGCTCAGCTAGGTCACAGCAAACACACATTTTCTGCCACACCTGCACTATTTCCCTTCCATTTTACTATTCAAGGACTTGGGAATAAAATCATACTACAGGGTGAGACTGAGAGTGCCATTTGGAGAAGAAAGAAGAGCAAGGGACTAGAGTCAGACAAACAACACATGTTTGAAAATCAGTTATCTCACCCAAGTGCCTCAGGAGCAGCTCTTCCGAGGAAAGCTATCATGGAGCCCCACCTACTTACTCAGTTCCCCAGAAGAGGGCTGCAAAAATTGGCCTCCCTAATTGTATTCTTTGTCCTCCTTGTCTCCCTCTCTCCACCCAAATACTCAAATTATATAGCAGTTTTCATTAGAGCTGCTTTGCTACAGAATACTTAATGTGATGCAAATGTATGCGATTCATTTAGCTATTTGCATAATAAATGTTTCCATAAAGTGTCTTTGCCACCAAATCCCCCGTGTTTTGTTATTAATTATGTTTTGCAGAACTCTGGGAGAGGGAGGAAATGGATATTGGTGATTTTGCATAAAAAGCACACAAGCCCCTAGTGGTTTGTTTATCTGAGTCCCTAGTAGCCCAGGGTTCTACCTTCTGGGGTCACCCCAGCTGAAGGCTAAGGCAACTGAGCTTGGGATGTGACTATCAGTCTAAGCGGTAATTCAAAGACTCAGGGCATGGTGGCAAAGGCTAGTGGGAGTTTTTCCTGGCTGGCCATTGGCACAAGACCTGTTTGGGTTTATGAGGTCATTGGGGCTTCCTTGAAAGTAATTACAAGCTATTACTAGTGAACAAATAGTCTTATCTCTGAGACCAAAGTACTTCATTTATGGGTTGTATATTAAGTGAAACATGCTGGTAATTAGCCATCAATGATTATTTCAGTTGAGATGTCCATGTTAGGTGATGCTATGCATAGCAACTTTCCCCTATTTTGTGTCTCAAAAGGCTTTGCTGCCTTCCAGTATTTCTTCTCCTCTATGGCTGAAACTCTACTGTTATTCTAGCTTTGAGTGTTTATTTCTACTTAAATGCAAATACTAATGGATGGGGTAAAGATTTAATTATTATTATTAATTATTAAAGATTTAATTAATTTAATTTAATTATTTAATGGGAAAATCCCAAACACCTGGCTTAGGGAGTTTTCTGAGGCCCACAAACCTCCTTTGCAAGTCAGTTATCTCCACTGTCCTGGATACTATACCTGCCTCCCCTCCACCCCTCCATCAACTATGGGAGGCCCCTAAGTGGTACAATAGACAACAGTGCTGGATTTGGAGTCAGGAAGATGGGCTCAAATCTGACCTGAGACACTTACTAATTGTATTGTTGAGGTTTAGGGGTGCTGAAACCCCCAAATTCAAGGGCAAACAGGCAGAATTTGACCCCAGCTTTCTTTCAACTAAAGACAAGGTTTATTAGAACATGGGTCATAGTGGGCAAGATTCTAAGACTCTGCCCCTTGGCAGAGAAGACTACTTCTTTTTTATAGTGAAGAGGAGCCCAAAGAGGGTTAGGGCTGCCTGAGACCCCAAAATACCAACATGCCAGGTCCTGTGGAAAGAATTCCACTCAAGTCTTCTC
>CM053596.1:141891160-141920220 GCA_028646575.1 Pseudocheirus occidentalis | reverse complement strand
AGGAAGGAGGGACATATGATCACTGTCACAATATGTCCACTATGAAGATGTCCTGTATAATCACACATCCACAGCCTGTATTGAATTGATTGTCCTTCCAGTGGGGGTGGGTGACAAGGGAGGAATCAAAAGAATCTAGAATTTAAAGCTCTGCAATACCAGCAACTAGGAATTAAGATATACAGGGACTGGGATAGGGAGACCCTCCCTGCCCTACCAGAAAGTAAGAGAGCAGATCAGGGGAGGGGCTTTACAGTGGGATTACTGTTTTAGGGTTGGGGTAGGGAAAAGATGGGGAGAAAATTTGTAATTCAAAAATCTCGTGAAAATGAATGATGTAAACAAGAAACAAATAAAATTTATTAAAAAGAAAAAAAGAAAGTGACATTGTAAGTCATAAGGATTTAATTGGATTTTTTTCTTAAATATTTGGGAAGAATATACCTTGTGGGGAAGAGAGGTTGTTTGGTTGTTTGCATGAGTCAATAAAATTAATCAAAATTAAACAAACAAAAAAACCTTAAAGTGCTAAATAAATGGCAGCTATTATAATTTCCCTAAATTACTTCACATTATCTTTCTTCATACATGCTACTGTGGGTTTTCCTCCAAACCCACCCCTCTTCTTAATTTACCTGTTTCTGTTAAAGGCACCACCATCCTTCTAGCCAAGCTAGATTGCTAGTCATTCTCCTTTTGCATCCTTATCCTGTCCTCTCTCTTTGCGATTGAGCCTGAAGTCCCCTGTTTGGAAAAGATGCTTGATACATGTCCACCTATAGAAATCCTTCACTTTTTTCAGGACCCAACTCTAGTAATACCTCGGACTTTCCTTGATCACAGGTAAAGACTTATCCTTACATCCTATGATTGTCATCATGTTCCATTTGATCTCTCTCAGAAATGTCTCATCCTAACTTGTATCATCATTATTTGTATAATAATTATTTTGCATCTCAACCTCCTAGTAGTCTGTAAACTTCTTAAGGGAAGGGACTGAACAATTTCTCATCTTCATATCCCCAGGACAAGCAAAATATCTTGCACATAGTAGATATTTAATGAAGTCTGGTTGAATTGTGCTGACTTGAAATGAAGTTGTATTAATAACAAGGCAGCAGGGGTAAGGGCCCACAGCTCTCCCCATACTAAAGAGTTGCCTATTGGCCAGAAACGAATCTGCCCTTTTGATTATAGAGGGATGTGGGCCAGAGACAAGAGATATTGGGAAAAGGGAGCAGAGGTTTAGTACTGAAGACACATTGTAGAACTATTTTTGGGAAATCATCCCATCCTGAAGGTAAAAACAAACAAACAAACAAACAAACAAAAACCCCAAAACCCCAGGGGACTGTGTTTGCAGTCCCTACATGGGAGATTGCTGGAAGAAGAGTGGAAGTTATAGACATGACTGAGGGATCTTCAGAAGCTGCATATATAAATGAATCACATAGAATCTTAGATGCGGAAAGCATCTCAGAGGTCATTCAGGCCAAGCCCAGCCCTGAACCTACCGCCACCTGATTCCGTATCATCCAGCAAAGAGCTGGGCTCTGAGAGAATGGGACACAGAATTGTTAAGTTTTTATGGAGGGGGAGTGGGAAGGGGAGGAAGAAGGAAGTGGGGAAAGTTCTCCAGAGCTTGGAAGAGCAGGTATGGACTCTGGGGAAGTGAAATGGAATGTAGTAGAGCATGGACATTGAAGACAAACCTCCCAGGGCAAACTCAGGCTCCACACAGGACATCAAGGCACAGCTGTCCAAAGTACAGTTCTTCTTTTCTCCTGTTATCTTGGGGAGGTGCAGAAAGAGGAAAGACCATGTGGTTGAGAGAAGTTTTAGGAAAGAAAAATGATTTGTTGAAAGGAACAGCCTGATCTCATCCCTATCTCCACCCTGCCTTGGCCCCTTAATCAGGCCTCACTGTTTAAAGGTAGAGAGAACAGACCTGAATTGCTCTGGCACTCTTTTGTCTATTTTATTTTTTGAGAAGCAATTATTCCAGTTGAGCTGGGGCTGTCAGGAGGAGGCAGGGAATGAGAAGGGTCCAGAGGTGGCTGGTTAACTGGAGCTTGGGCCAAATTAAACAGTGCAAAGGCTGTCACTGAAGACGTGAGGTTTCCATAGAGCAGAGAGAGAAAAACTTCCACCCACCTGGTGGATTTCTCAGCCTATCTGGCCCAGTGCCTCTCTAGTACTCTGAAAAAAATGTACTCCAGAGTATAGGTACGTTCAGATGATACAGAGGGAAGCTTCCCCTATCCAACTAGCACTTACCCTCTAAACATCACCTACAAAGAGGAACAAAAATCCTTGACAAATGATAAATTTACCTGGTGGAGGATCTTGTTGGGAGCATTTGGAGAGAAGGACTGACATGCTCACCTCATATTGTGCACACCAGGGCCTGACCCAGAATTATGGAGAATTACTTGAACTGATAACCCTGCAAGCTGACTAGGAGAAGGGGAAAGAAAACATTTCAATCGTTTTCAGTTGTGCCCAACTCTTCTTGACCCGATTTGGGCTTTTCTTGACAGAGATATTGGAGTAGTTTGCCATTTCCTTCTCCAACTCTTTTTTTTGCAGTTGAGAAAACTGAGGCAGAGTTAAGTGACTTGACCAGGGTCATACATTTAGTAAGTGTCCGAGGTTGGATTTGAACTCAGGAAGAGGAGTCTTCCTGATTCCTGGCCTGGCACTATATCTACTGCACCACCTAGATGCCCAGGAAGAAAACAGGTGCAAAAAGCCTCAATCCAGAGACCAAATGGGTATAATTTTCTCCTTCTGACACCTGTTCTCTTCTTGCTGCTTTCTATCCCATCAACTTTTCCCCAGTTAATAGATGGCTTTAGCCCATCTCAAACGGCAGCACTTCCCCAAGAGATCAATTTTACATCAATAAGGGAGGAAGGGACTGAAGATGCCCTTCTTCCCCTTGGCCTCTTTTCTATCCAGAAGTGAGGAGAGGGAAGGAGAAGGAAAGAGAAGGAGCCAAGTTAGTGTCAGAAAGGATAAGAAATCTCAAGACAATGCTAAGCAGACTTCCTCCTCCAGGCCTAGCCAACAGAATTTTAGAGAACTTCTATTTTCTGATGCATTCAGAAGCATTCAATATAATTCCTTTAGAGAGATTGAGACACATGTAGGTGTGAGCATGTGTGTGTGAATCCATGAGCATACACACACTTGTATGTGTGAGCACTATGGTCTTCTTCATAGCCTTTTATTCCCTGTGATTTCACTGAAAAGGAGTCATACATAGCCTAATCATCAAGTAGTAATTGGCAAGATATTGTGAATGCTGCTGAGTTACAGAAGAAAAACAGAAAAAAGAATGGAGAAATCAAAGGTGAGAGTTTCTCTCAGTGAATATGTTTCTATCTCCCTCAGTACCACAAAGCTGCTTCTTCCCCAGCCCCTTCCTGCCAGTCATTTATCCCCAATCCCAACAAGCTCAAATGTGTGAAATAGAAAAACCCCAGAGGTCAGGCTGCCTGGTCCCTCGGCAGGTGGCCTGTAGTCTGACATCTAATAGAGTTATAGATAGTCCTCAGGCTGAAAGGGCATTTAGGACACATTTCCCCTAGGGACTCCTAATACTCACTTTTGCCTTTCCCTTTTTTTCTCTTAACCCCTAATTCCACTCAGTAGATTTATAAATCCATGAGTCCCTCATGGCCACCAAAACCTATGCAATAGTTCCCTGGGAAAAGAAAAAAGAAAGATTAAAAAGGGGAACCAGGTTTTCAAGGCTGGTTTTGGAAACATTTTTTACAGTCTGGCTCAAATGGGGTATTGAAGTTGGGGGTGGGCATGGGACAAAGAACTATAATTATAACCGAAGGATAGGCCCCACACAAACATTTTCTTCCTGTTTGAACTCAGACCCAACAAAAGACATTTCCCACAACTCAGCTGTTTTGGCAGCTCAGGCTTCTCTACCCATGGGATGCTGCTGGGATGTGAGACTCTTATTCTGTTCAGTTCTGCTGAGCTGCAGGGGAGAGGTCACCTGCTATAAAGAAATATCTTCCTCCCCAAGAATTGTGGATTTTTTGGTAATCTATTTTACTATAGATGAAATAAAAAAAACACAAATGTTGATTTTAGAAATTCATGTTCAGACTGAGTATGGATTAACTTGTACTAGGTGAGGATTATTGTGCGCTAAGTGAGGTTGCATTAATTTAATAGGCCTGTGGGCTGATGACAGGATGTGTGGATTAAAGGGGACAACAATGAAAATGAAGCTTTTGGAAAAAACAGGATAAAGTAGTATAATTCGCTGCAGGCTGAACTCTTACCGTGGTATCTGGAAAGAAGAATATTAAGTGACCAGGGATAGGTGGAATGACTTGAAAGTGGGGTGTTCCGGTAGCAGAACAGGACCTAGATGAACAGTTTTTCTTGCAGCAGACTAGTGTGAAGATAGGGACTGTGTTTTATCTAAACTTTGTCTTTTCCCCAGTTTCTAGAATGGTGCTCTATATACTTTGTAGACTTTCATGGATCTGTGAACTTATTGATAATGGATACTCTCCCACATGGTGCAGATTGCAATCCACCCATGCCTGTGAATCCTTATCTAAGGAAAGCTCTGTATACTGTAGGTGCTTAATAAATGTTTAGTGAATTACTTTGTTCTTTGGATGTTGTCCTATATAATGGAAATGGAGGGTGTGTCAAGAGAATTGAGCAAACAGTCCAGTTGTAAAGCAAATAGACACTAGGGGGTAGGGGAAAGCCGCAAGTATTTGTTACATGTATATAATATGCACACACATATGTATATGTATATACACCCACATCTGTATACATATAAATACACACACACACACACATATATATAAAATTTATGTATTGCCTACTATGGGCCAGCTTGTACTAAGTGTTTTATAAATATGTCATTGGTCATATAAATATGTCATAGGACATATAACTATGTCCTATCTCTTCTATGACACTTCCTTTCCCTTTGGAGAAGCTTTCCCCATCCCTGTAGAGTTAAGTCACATTGGTCACATTGGAGTTAGATATTATTATCTCCATTTATAGTTGAGATAAGTGAGGGAGACAGAGTTTTAAGTGACTTACCCAGAGTCATTGAGCTAGTAAATGTCTGAAAACAAATTTGAACTGAGGTCTTGTTGACTCCAGGTTCAGCACTCTTATACACTGCCCACCTAGCTGCCTTTAGGATAACAATTTGTTCCAATGACCATGAAGGCAGCCAAAGCAGGCACTTAGAGCTTGGTCAGACATCAAAGAATCTCCTGCATCCCAGGTCATTGCCAGTTGTCTTGACTTTTGTCTTACACTGGACTTCTATGACTCTGGAGGAGAGAGTGAGCTGATGACTTTGCACAACTCTGCCTCCCTTAACTTGGGTTCATGTTCAAGTCAAGACATCACCCTTGTGATGTCATTGGTTCTCTTTGGAAATGAAGGATCAATGACAATAGCTAGCTCTAGGAAATGACTAGACCAGAGCGGTTATTCTACAGACTTCATAGGTTCAAAGCATCATAGATTGAAAGCTGGAAAGAGCCTGGGAAATGACGAGGGTGGGGTGGCATAGAGTCCAACCCCCTTCTTTTGCTAATGAGAGACTAGGATCCTGAGATGTGAGGTGACTTGGCCTCTTGCTGTTGTTGAGACAGACAAACAGCAATAGTCGGGGTGCGGGGGGGAGGTGAAAGGGGAGCAGGATGCCAGGTAGATTTCAGAACAGCCTCAGGGTAGGGACACCTCACACAGAATGCTTATTTTAAACCCAGTCCTTTCCCACACTGTGTTATGTTGTGATAATGTCATGCCACATGAGCATTTGGGTAGAGAGAACTGTCATAGAGATGAATGGTATGTTGCCAGGAAGGGCTCTGTCTGTCCGTGTCGCACTTGGGTTCCATGTCAGAAAACAGTGAGAGGTAAGGAGAGTTAGAGTTTGGCTTCTGGCAATCTCTCACTCATTGTGGCTCCTCATTTTATAAGGTCGTAAATGCAGACCTGGAAGGGACTCTAAAGACCATGTAGTCTAACCTTTTCATTTTGTGGATGAGGAATCCAAGGCAGAGGCAGACTGAGTGATTTGTCCAGGGTAAGTATAAGTTTCAGTAAGTATCAGTGGTAGTAAGTATGTTAGTAAGTATCAGAGGCAGGCTTTGAACTCAGATCTTCCTAGTTCAAAGCCCAGTGTCCTATCTTTTCTATGACACTTCCTTTCCCTTTGGAGAAGCTTTCCCCATCCCTGTAGAGTTAAGGCTTTGGCACTAGCCAGAGCCCTAACCAGGATGAAGAAATAAGGACTTTGTCCCAGGAGAGTGAAATTTGGAGAGCTTCAAAGCACTTAATGTTAATTGTCACTGTGGAAATAACTGAGTTTAGCACCTATTTAGCAAGAAGAATTACTTGAAGTCAGAAGCTACATCATAGAAAGCTAGTGGCTGCACCATAATTAAGCTCTTTTCAATGTTCTCTTTGCCTTAAGCATATTTTCTTAAACTTGCCCAGGGCACAAAATATTCCTTATGGCTCTGGAGTTGGCCACGGTTGATCCCTGGGGCTGTTCTATATTTCCACAGAGAAGAACAATAGAAGACATAACTGTAGCAGCAAGGGCTATAAGATACAATCAATCAACCAATAAACAAGTGTTTATTCTGCTCCAGCTCTGCCAGGCCCTATGCACTGGGAGGGAGGGGGCTACAAAGACAAGGGATTTATATTCCATTTGGGGAAATAGCATGTACACACATGGTTCTAGGCAAAGTTTAGGCAGAGTAAATACAGATAATTTCCAGGAGGAGAGACTGAGGAAAGGCCTTATATAAAAGATGGTACTTGAACTAAGCTTTGAAGAGAACTAGGGATTCTAGAGTGGAAGAAGCACATTTCAGGCCTGTGTAATGGGGCAGAAACAAGAGATGGTACTATTAAGAAGGCCAGTTTGGTTGAACAGTTGTGTGAAGGGGAGAACTTATTATGATTACTACTAATAATAACAAAATAATAATTCATAATTAAATAATAAAATTAATAAAATTAATTGTAAAAATTAATTAATAATTTTTAAAGCATTTACATAGCACCTTAAAAACCTACAAAGCTCCTTACGTTTGTTAAATCACATAAGAAGGATGATAGGATCAGAGAATTAGGGCTGGAAGTTCCTTAAATGAACATCTAGATCATTTTACAGCCGAGGAAAATAAGATTAGATGAATCTCCCAGCCCACACAGACCGTAATTGGCCAGTTTGGGATTAGTTGAAGGTCTGGAGGCTGAACCGAGGCCCTCTGATTCAAAAATCCTGCATGCTTCTTTCTGAACCAGGCATTAAGGATGGGCATTATTAACCAATAAGGACGATTTGAATGAAATGGTCAGGATCAATCAATCTACTCTCTGCTCCAGGCCTGATAAAATGTTGAGAGACATTTGATTGTTTTATTCTTCTCGTGGGCTCTAGGAGTTGGAAGTCTACTGTGTCCATAGGCCCCCCCCTTTGCCCACTTTAGGGGAAAAGGAAGAGAAATGCGTCCTACCTTTAGGGAACTCCCAGTCTCCCTAGGGAGGCCAGCAACATACAATACACTTAGCAAAGAAATAAATTACACTTCCTATATCATTGCCCCCCTCCTTCAGTACACATGCTACTTGGAGGTGCCCTCCCACCCCATTCAAGACCACTTTTGTTCTCAGTGGTAGGACACTGGGCCAATTCCCTCTTGCCTTTTCTCTGTCTTTCACCAGGAGAATAACCAGTTAAAGCATATAACAAACTGAGTTTGCTAAGTAATCATTAAAGGCCCACTGCCCAAAGGAACAGTTTGAGTCTCATAGGGTTAATAGAGGAGGCCGACTGTCCCTGGAGGAGGGGGATCTGCAAGAGAGGAAGGATGGGGAGTATCAGAGAGGGGAGGGGTCAGCAGAGGATGGGAGGGAGAAACAGCGCCCCCCACCCCCCTCCCTGAGAAGGCTGGTGAAAGGTAGCCAGCTCCAGAGCCTCCATTTCCTTGCTGTCAGATCCCATTATCCTTCTTGTGTTCTATGATGTGGAAAGCAATCTAATTGGGCCCCTAGTGCCCAGAGTGAGTTGTGGTGTCAAGCTGATGAGAGAAATAGAAACATGTACAGCTCTTGTAACCCAGCCTTTAAGTTGCAGTAATGAAATTCACAGGTTCTCCCCTTAACTGTACAAGCTTTTGTGAGCTAGGAAGAACCTGGCAGTTACCTCTACCCCCCATGCCCAGCTCCTGCATTTTCCTTATTTTTACATTTCATTAAATAGGCAATTTCTTAATTTCCTGTTAGTGGAAGATCTTGGGGTAGTCGTGTTTGTGCTCCCACCTGAAATGGAGGAAAAGGAGAAGCCTGGGCTGGTTCCCAGTCATTTGTGACTCCTGGGGTTATTTTTGCCACTGCCTCTCACAGGACCCACATGGCCTTGCTGTCACTGTTGGTTTGGTTTTGCTGAGTGATCCCTGGCAGGTCCCCTGGAATTGTCCTCCCACCAAGCCAGGGTCCTGAGGCTGAAGGATTGGTCATCAGAGAGCAATGACAACCCACAGCCAGGCAGCATGAAAGCTCACCTCCAAGTGTATATTAAGAATAAAATGCATTGAAACTGAATTAGATTTGGGACTCTGTAATTTACCATTAACCCCATCCCCTTGGGCTCTGGTGACCCTTCACTTTCTATATCATCACCCTCCCCTCCTCTCCCAAATCCTCCAGCCCTGGATTTCCCCCAGTTCAGGGTCACTTTTGTTCTCAGTGTTAGGACCAGTTCCCTATTGTCCTTTCTCTGTCCTTGATGCATTTCTTTCCTGCACCCCCACCCCTGCTCTGTTCACACTCTAGAACCAGTAGATGACTCAGATATCAAAGACCCTGGAAGAAATCCCTGCTTGTCCTGGGATGTAGCTAGTATTTACATATGTTATCTTATTGGATGCACACCCTTACCCTGTGGGTGATATTATTATCCCCATTTCACAGAGAGGGAAACCGAGTTTCAGGAAAGTTAAGTAATTTGCCAAGGCTCATATAGTTAGTGTCTCTGGCAAGATTTGAGCTCTTGTCATCCTGTCTCCAAGGCCACCTGTCTAGCCACCTGTAGTACTGCCTCCTACAACCAACTGGATTGAGGGAGATGAAAACACTGTGTAATAAAGTGGCCTGGGGAGAGATACACAGAAAGCTCAGAGCTTCCTATGGAAAGGTCATAGTTTACAGGGATCTTCTGCCCAAGCAAGTCATGTTCTTAGAATCTCCTGATCTCAGCCCAATCCATGTGACTCTTGTGGCTTCTCTGATTTTTACATGGGTTATTGAGGAGATAGTGTGGAATAATGGAAAGAACACTACCTTTGGAGTCAGAGCCCCCAAATCTTGGTTCTGCTACTTTCTACCCTGTGGGACTTGGACCAAGTCACTTAATGTCTATGGACCTCAGTTTCCTCTGCTGTAAAATGAAGAGGACAATGAATGGTCTTAGGATTAGATAATCTCTTAAGATTCTTTCAAATTCTAATGATGTATGATTCTATGATCATTGACCTTCCAGGTTTGATTTCTGCCTTTGACCTCAGCCCTGCTTGGTTCAGCTGATCGATAAGTTTTGGTTTCTTCCTTGGCAGAAGCTGATCGGGTTGGAGTGGAATTCTTTTCCTCAACACCCACAACCCAACAACCCATAACAGAGCACTGAAGTGCAGAACCAACCAACCTCCTCCCAAATGTTCCAGTCAACCCATTCCTCAGATCGTACCACAATCTTCCCTTCCCAACATTCACGATCTTGGGCCCTCCTAGGCCCTGGCTATTTGTTGGACATGGCCAATCATGCAATTTCAATGAGTAAGAAGCCACCAACTATAATCCTTCTGGACTGATGATGGAGGACCATCAGGCCTACTATCTCTTCTTCCTTTGAGTTCTAGAGACCATTGGGTCTTACTGTTTGCCCTATAGCTGAACTCTTCTATGTGTGTTTTTTTTCCTCCAATTTGAATGGAAACTCTTTGAGAGCAGGAACTATCCTGATTTTCTGTTTGTATTTACACATTTTGCACCTAGGAAACAGTAAATAAATATTTTTCCATTCCACTCTATTCCGTTCTATTCTGATAACTGACTTAGAGGCAAAGAGATCTAATGAAAATAATAATGGCTTTGAGGGTCAGGAAAGACTGGGGTTCATATCCCAACTCTGGTGGTTCTTAGTTGTATGATTATGGTTAAATCTCTAAATCCCCCAGAGACTGTTTTCTCATCTGTAACATGGGGGCTAATCATACTCATATTATCCACCACACAAGGGTGGGTTTATCTTCCATGATGAAAGGACTCTGAAAACCTTAAAGTGTTAAATAAATATATTAATGATTTAATATTAATAATATTAATTAATAACATTATTGCTATTAACCTTAGTTGAGATCCCCTGGAACATAATCTCACTTGGGTCCCATTCCCACATGCCCTTGTGGCTTGACTCTACTTGCCTTCCATCCTAGCAGCAGAGCCCCAGGGCTCATCCCAGATCATTTCTGGGCAGCTTGATCATGTAGCATCATGGTTACTCCTAAAAATCTGGCAGAAATATGTCCAAAAGAGGTACTCGGAAATCAACAAGCTCATTACTGGCAAACTCTGTGGTACCACAACCATGAGAAGAGCAAGACTTTCTCCCCTAGTTTCCATGGCCTTTTCCCTCCCTTCTACCTATGAACAATGACTGAGTCACTTAAAGAACAAGAATGACAGAACCAAATGGTACTGGTAACTCTAAGTACAGACTCATTACTCAGGTTAGCTTGGCACATGTTCACATAGCAATAAAGTTCTTGTTTCCAGTTTGGCAGATGACAAGACCAATGAGTCACGGGGCCCAGTAGCAAGGCAAATGGTAAATCCTGATGGACTTCATGTTTACAGGACTGGCATATTTGGGTCATTCTATCTGTCTTTGCTGGTCCATTCTTCCTTGAACCCTTTGTATACTATATGACCAAGGCTTTGTCTGTTGGTCACTAAAGAAGCAAGGTCTTTTCTGTCTGGAGCTGATTCTCCTCCATTCTGTGTTGAAATTATCCTTCAGTGAAGTCACCTAAACCTTCATTTACCAGAATGATCTGAATTCAGTCACTGAAATTTCCTGAATCTTCCTCTCCTTTATTCTGGGCACATGGATGGTTTTCCTAAATTGTTCCTGTTTTCAAGAAGTTTTTAGGAGGCCTATGTGTGTGGTCAGTTAAGCTGCTTGCTCCTTCCTTGGCTGCCTCCCTCCCCCCCCCCCCGCCCCCCGCACCGTATAGATCTACAATCTTCCTGTTTCCTCTGCAGCTTCCTCCTGCTTCTGCATTCCCCATTTCCCTAAGGAGGGAAAAAAAAACTGTCAGTGTCGCTTTTCATATTTCTAAACTGCTGAGAGTTCTGCCTTGCATGTTGGGTCACTAAACCCTTAGGAAGGGCATGTGTCCTGTCTCATATGCCAGCTCCTTATCTCTTAGCATTACTTCTTGGTTCTTCTCTTCACAAAGACAGGTCATAACTGTCAATAATGGTAGGATAAAAACTAAAGGCATGATAATAATAATAAAAATAATGATAAGGCATTTACATAGTACTCTTCTATTACTTATGTGTTTTCTTAACTCTATGAGGTAGACGGTACTGTATTATCTCCATTTTATAGGTGAGGAAACTGAAGATCAAGGAGGTTCATTGACACATTCGCATTGGCCCCAGAGGTGAGAATTAGGAGTAAGAAATGAGTAACAGTTGCAAAGAGACAGGTCATGGTTTGATGTAAAAACACATTCTGTGGGGGGCAGCTAGGTGGTACAGTGAATAGAACACTGGCCCTGGAGTCAGGAGGACCTGAGTTCAAAATCTGACCTCAGACATTTAACACTCACTAGCTATGTGACCTTGGGCAAGTCACTTAACCTCAATTGCTTTGTCTTCTCCCCTTCATAAAAGCAGAAGGAAGGAAGGAAGGAAGGAAGGAAGGAAGGAAGGAAGGAAGGAAGGAAGAAACAAAGAAACAAAGAAACAAAGAGAAAGAAAGAATTCTCTGGATAATTAAAGCTCCTTAAAAATGAAATGTCTTCCTTCAAGTCCCAGTTTAAATACCATCTTCTCTAGGAAGGCTTTCCAGATTCTTCTTAAATTTTATTGCCTTCCTTTTGTTGGCTGTTTCCAATTTCTCTTGAATATATATATATAAATTTTTTTGTATATAGTTGTATTCATGTTGTGTCCCCCATTAGACTGTGAGCTCCTTGAGGGCAGGGACTGTCTTTTTGCCTTTCTTTGTATCCCTAGCACTTTGTAGTTCATGCCTCTGAATATTGTTATTGTTCAGTCATGTCCAACTCCATGTGACTTCATTTGGGGCTTTCTTGGCAAAGATACTAGTTTACCATTTCCTTCTACAGAACATTTTACAGATGAGGAAACTGAAGGACACAGGGTTAAATGACTTGCCTGCAGTCACACAGTTAGTAAATGTGTGACGCTAGATTTGAATTCAGGAAGATGAATCTTCCTGACTCCCAGGTCCAGCACTCTGTCTACTTCACCACAAGCTGCCCCTATGTGCCCATCACATTAGTTGATATTTAATAAATGTGTGTTGATTGTCTGCCTTGAGGGATAATGGTTTGTTTCCCTCTGTAAGTCTTTGTACAGAATTTGTATAACCATTTGTTTGTGGGTGTTTTGTGACATAGTTTAAAAAAAATGATTCTCAATTTAATGGAGACAGAGAGAGAGAGAGAGAGAGAGAGAGAGAGAGAGAGAGAGAGAGAGAGAGAGAGAGAGAGAGAGAGAGAGAGAGAGAGAGAGAGAGAGAGAGAGAGAGAGAGAGAGAGAGAGAGAGAGAGAGAGAGAGATATCAATGTAACAGGAAAACCAGAAAGGAGGTTGCTCTTTGCATTATACATACATTTTTGGGGATGGAGTATTAACAGGAGGGCAGAAGGTGGATGAGTTGGGGATGTTTCACTTCAGTCTTACAGTTTTAACTTTGCTTTCCCTAACCCCATAAATGGCTGTTTAGAACATTTGTAATTAATGCCTCTACAACTCCCCTTCCCGTCCCTCCTCAGGCTTAAGAAATACTCCCCAATAAGAGGAGGGGCCTGTTTGGTAACCCAGGGTCTAATTAGTGTCTACAGTGGGAACTTAGGACAATGATATGGGAGGTTCATTTGGTGCCATAGGCCTAATATTGAGAGCAAACCACCTCCTCTTTTGGTGCTTCTGTATAAATCTGCCTTCTGAAGCCAAGGAGGTGACTGTGATAAATCCAGAAAACCTGGCTCTGTAAGTTTGCTATTTTGGCCTAGAGAAGAGAAGGCTGAGCCAACCTAATATCTCTCTTTAAGTATATGCAGCATTATTATATCAAAAATATTATACCAGCTGTCTCCACCTCCAGTAATGGCCAGACTGAAGGAACTACATTTGAATTGCAGCCAGAAAGATTCAGGCTTCAGATAGGTGGACTATATACGGATATATGGTCATTGAAACAACTTCTAAATCAGAGGTTCTTATAGGAAAACTGAGATTGGACACAAGAAATGACTTCCTGAGGGCGAGAATGCAATACGGACCTTTCTTTCTTAGGAGATTTTTAAGTGGAAAGTGTTCTGGATTTGGAGTCAGAGAACCTGGATTTAAACTCCCCAACTCTGCCATTTACTGTATGACCTTGAGCCACTCTCTAAACTTCTCTGGATTTCAATTTTCTCATTTTTAAAATGGGGAGGGGGCAGGGGCAGCTAGGTGGCTCAGTGAATAGAGCGTTGGCCCTGGAGTCAGAAGGACTTGAATTCAAATCTGGTCTCAGACACTTGACACACTTAGTAGCTATGTGACCTTGGGCAAGTCACTTAACCCCAATTGTCCTACCTTTACCCCTCCAAAAAGCAAAATAATAAAAATTTAAAAAAAATAAAATGGGTAGGAGGGTAAGGGTTAAATTCTCTGGCCCCCAAGGTCCCTTCTAGTTCTGTGTTTATGATACTTTGAATTACAGAAATATTCACCTGGAGATACAATCACATCTGGAGGCAGGGGAGTGAATGCAGGCACAATTTCAGTTCTTCCCCTGTGATTCTGTGAAAACGGGTAGATTTTTCACTCCTAAACCCTGCAGGTGTCTCCAGAGGGCTCTCCTGCCTAGCAGCTCAGTGGTGATAGCATAGTCCTTGTTGGAATCCCCAATTGTCTCTCCCCCACACTTTTCCGGCTCCCCTAAATGTGAAACTGCTCAGGTTGATTTGCTTCCTGTTTCTTCACTGGGGAGCAGATCAGTAACACCCTCAATTTTCACTTGCGTGTTTACTTAATATTTTATATGTCCCATTCCCTTAACATCTGTTCACTGGAGGAAGAGATGAGGAGAATGTCAATACAAATATTTTCTTAAGAAGGGGGGAGAGGAGGAAGAAGCAAAAGCAATTTCAGGACTTGCTGAATGCGGTATTTTTGTCTTGCTATATTTATTGTATATTGGGTAGGAAATGAAAGAGGGAAACTTGTTTCTGCCTTAACAACTAAATACTAGCCTCTTACTAGTATTCCACCTGCAGCTAGGGAAAAGGGGCTGCTAAGTGGTGCAGTGGATAGAGGGCTGTGCTTGGAATCAAGAAGACTCATCTTCATGAGTTCAAATCTAGCCTCAGATACTTATTAGCTGTGTCACGCTGGACAAGTCACTTAACACTGTTTGCCTCAGTTTCCTTATCTGTAAAATGAGCTGGAGAAGGAAATGGCAAACTACTCCAATATCTTTGCCAAGAAAATCCCAAAAGACCTCACAAAGAGTCAGACATGACTGAACAACTTTAGCTTGCAAGGAACTGGTGCTGAGAGGAGATTGGATCTAGCTCCTACAGTCCAGAAGACCTGTCTCACCTTCAACCAAGTATTGAAACTGGATCTAGACAGAATATAGGATGATATATTGGAGAACTCTAGATATCAGAAGCTAGATCTGACTTTTGCCTGACTCTGAGATGGGTAACTAGGCCAGGTCATGGCGCAGTAGGTACATAAACATTAACCAGAGACTTGGAAGGGACAAAAATAATCGCTGATAGTTGGAAGGGCCCAGGGAGGCCTCCAAGCCCTTCACTGTACAAATGAAGAGTCTGAGGTTTCTGGAGGAAGTTAAAATGACTCCCTCAAAGTTACACAGGTATGGAAAAGCAGAGATAGAATTTGAACTGAGATATTCTGACTACAATTTCAGAACTCTTCCCGTTACACCATATGGTTGTGAATTAATTTTTCAGAATTAGGCTGCCTCTGTGAGCTGAGGGAAGCTATTTCTCTGTGAGGCAGCTCTGAAAGGAGAGGGTGTGGTGCCAATAGAGGTTGGGTTTGTTCAGGAAAGGTTGGAAGGAGGACTGCTTGATGATAGAAGTCTGTTCTTTATTCTACATCACAGATCAGAAAGAACCCTGGCTTTGGAGTCTGAGGAACTGGATTCAAATTCTGGCTCAACTAAATATTATTTGTGTGACCCTGGACAAGTGACTTTACCTCTTTTTCATCTTGGTTTCCTCATTTGTAAAATGGAAATAATAAAACTTGCTCTGCCTACCTCATAAAGTTGTATGAAAGAGCTTTGTAAGGTACTATTTAAAAGAAAGCAGGGCAGCAATGTGGTGCACTAAATAGAGCACCAGCCCTAGAGTCAAGAGGACCTGAGTTCAAATCCCACCTCAGACACGTAACATGTGCTAGCCATGTGACCTTGGGCAAGTCACTTAATCCCAATTGCCCTTCCCTCCCCACCTCCAAAAAGGAAAAAAACAAAAGCTATTTGAGATTTTGGTTTACTGAAAGAAGGTGGCCTCTCCTGGGCTTGGGGCATTCACTCAGGAGAAACATTTCCAGTAGATGCAGAAACATAGTAGCCTCTTGACTTCTTTCTCATTTCATGAGCTCTATAAAAAGAAAACTAAATTTTCCCTCCTAAAACCCTTTGGAGGGGGGTGGAGGAGAGAAAAAGAAAGTCCTGGCCACTGACAATCTCTACTCTGAGTCTCCCACATGACAGTGTGGGACTCAGATCTTTAATTAGATATAATTAGGTCAGCAAGAAATTAATGAGGCTTTTGGAACAAATGATGTTCATTAAGGATTCTGTACCTGGGAGATTTGTGAGAGACAACCCAGATCAGGAAGTACCTGGGCAGCGGAGTGTTCGGGTGGTAAGCTTACTCTGTGGAGGGATGTGTCTCTTGAAGTTGTTAGAAGTAATTTGAACTTCTGGCAATTATCTGCATCATCTAGTGACTTACTGAATAGAGGGCTGACTTTAGAATCAGGAACTGGAGAGTTCCTGCATTTGATCCAGATGTACATTAGCCACATCACCATGGCCAAGCCACTTTGACTTATCTCTTCCCCCTACCAAGTTACCCTTGAACTGCTGATTTGTATCAGTGGAATTAATTTCTGTACCACGAGTTTCTTACACAGATGAAATCACAGGTTAGAACATTCCTCCCTGCTAAAAATGGAAATTTGTAAAGGGAATAAGCATTTACACAGCACCTACTATGTGCTAGGACCTGTTCTAAGCTTTTTACAAATATTATCTCATTTGATTCTCACAAACCTGGACGGAAGGTGCTATTATTGTCCCTATTCTACAGTTAAGGAAACTGAGGCAAACAGTGGTTAAGTGACTTACCCAGGATCATACATGAGGTTAGATTTGAACTCAGATACTCCTTACTTGAGGCATAATGTTCTCTCCACTGGGTCTCAAGCTGAGGGGAAAAGCAGGTGGCATGTGGATTTCCAAAGATAATCATTTAAAATACCAAGTTGGAGGGGGTCCTAAAGATCATCTGGTTCAAATCCCCTCATTTTACAATTAAATAAACTGAGGACCAGAAAGATAGATTGTCTTTAGTATAAATTCCAGAAGTTAATAGTCCATAGTCACACCTCCGTGACAGGGCTGTTGGGGCTGGGATTAGAATTCAGGTCTCCTGATCCTCAGTTTAATTTTTCTTCTACTACTTCATAAAGCCTAAATGAATAATTCCTGACTCAGCACTCCTTGAACATGTAGTAACAAAGGGTGAGGATGATGAGGTGATAGGAGATGGGGAACATGAAGAAAGAAGCCAGTCAGAGATGAGCAGTTTAACATGGATAATTGAGAGTGGACCAGCTCTTTGCAATGGGTATCTTTAAAAGCCTTCTTCTTCATTCATTACCCATATCTCCCTTCTCCCTGTGCCCTCATTCTGATTATATGAAGTTGATGTGTGACATTTCAAAATCTCTGGTGCTTGAAAGAGCCTCAAAAGCTGGAATCATCATTTAAATTCCGGGCCTCTGAACAAAAAATTCTGATAATTGCAGAATAAAGAAAGTCAAGGGTGATTCTCCCTATTCCTTCCCTCAGAAGATGAGAAGAAGGCTCTGGAAAACTGCTTAAGTTCTTTAGTCTGAGCCAGGCTCCTGAGCAGACCCTCATCTGCTAACTTCTCTAGATGGGTGACTGGCAGTACATTCTTAAAGGCATTTGTTGATGGCAATGCCCAGTTCTCTTTGGTAAACCCTCTGAGGACCTCACCCAGGTAGGAACTTTCCCCTATGGTCTAGTCAGAATTCTCTAGCTTGGAGTTTATGACCATCTCTTTCTCTAGCCTAGGGGAAAGAGAAAACAAATCCACAGTTTTCTCTCCTTCCTCCCCTCTTCCTTCCTTGCCCAATAATCACTTTTCTGGGTAAGCAGTATAAAGTAATTGCTAAGGCTTGGTTTCTTAGCTTGAGAACTATTTTTCCCATGCTAGCAGAGTACTCTGTCTTCTTTTTAATGCTCCCTTTCAAATTCTGCAAAACCTTCAAGGTCAGTCTATAATATTGGGACCATTTAAAGTCAATTGGGGTGTAAAGCCTCTGTCCCTTCTCTTTTAATTCTACCACCAATTAAGTAACCCTTGCCTGACTCTGTAGAGGACAGATTGCTTTATAAATTCTTAAAAACATATTTGGAACTATCAGAGTGATCATTATAATACATTATTCAGTCAGTTAGGAGTGCTTTAGAAAAAAAAACAACAAAAGAAAATCCTGAAATATATCTTCATTGTAAGTGCATCTGTTGTTTCTTGCAAACGATTAGCTGTCACTGAATCATCAATTTTATTTTATTGTGTGGCTAAGACTATTTGTTCTAATTAAGGACCATGCATGAAACTAAACAAACTTGCCTTATTTTGTAGAAACGATCCTTTCAGTCATCCTTTGTTTACGAAATCATAAATGTGCTTGATGAGAGTTTTTCCCCTTGAGTTATAATTCACAAATGAGAATGAGAGGAAGGAGGGATTTCTAAGCTACCCTTGTAGATAGGTACCAGCCAATTGAGACCAACCCAGGTCATCAAATGAATGAACTGATAATTATTTTTTACTTCCTGGACTACATTTAGTATTCACCAGAAGTAGCTGTTTATAAGCAAAATGTTCCTGATAATTAAAGTCTTTTTTTTTCTTGTCAGTTGCTACCTCACAAACCTGATCACCTGAGGTCTGGAGTGTGACTATGATTTATATCACAAAAACTGAGTGCCAGGTGTGAAGCAAGGATTGTAGAAAACACCGGCTGGGGAAGGATCTGGCAAGTGAAGCTCCAATTTTGCCCTATGTCCTTATTCTGGGAAATGTATTCTCAATTGACAGGTCTTCATCCATCACATACTATGGTTGGGAGAGAAAGGAGGAAAGAGAAGGCATCAGAGATGGAGACAGGTAGGAAGAAGGGGCCTATTGAAGAGAGGGAAGGAGAGTTAGCTAAGCAGCTCTGATTGAATGGCGACTATATAGGGAGAGATCTGAAGGGAGAACCAAGTGAAGTAAACTAGGGTGGAGAATGCTAAAGAATTGGGAACGGGAACGAATGGTTTGCCGCATTATCAGTATATCACCTACCAGTCTAAACAATGGAAAACAATAACAGAAATCTTCATGTGTCTTAAGCCAGCTGGACTAAATCAAAAGTGGGGAGGTGGGTGAGGCTGTTCCTCTATGCCAGCAATTCTCAACATGTGAGTTATGTTCAATTTAAACACATCCTGAAAATCAGATATTTATATTATGATTCATAACAGTAGCAAAATTACAGTTATAAAGTAGCAATGAAAATAATTTTATGGTTGGGGGTCACCGCAACATGAGGAACTGTATTAAAGTGTGGCAGCATTAGGAAGGTTGAGAACCACTGCTCTATGCCCTCTCTTCCTCCTTTTGATACAGTACCCTCTTTTCCTTTTTCAGCATCCCCTTCCTTGAGTGAGCAGTACCCTCTGGCTGCCTAGGTCCCAGCACTCTGCTACCTCTTTCCTTCTAGTTTGGACATTTCCCCACTGACCACACTTTCTTTCCCTATCCAAGTTTCTTCATTCTCAGGTCCTTTCCTTTAGGCCCAGCTTTCTTCTGTGACAACGGGCAGTAATGTTAAGTTAGACAATATATTTCTCTTCCTAGAGAACCAAATGCCATAACCCAATTATGATTTGCAGCATCTTAGGAGGGTCCTCCAGTAGGGAAGGCTGAGAGATTTCTTTCATTTTTAAAATTTTCTCTTTTATTGTGAACTTAACAATCACAAAAAAATAAGCATTTAAGTATATTAAGAAGAGGATTGTATATGAAACTGCAAACATCTATTAGGTACAATTTGTTTTTTAAAAGAATATATTAAATTTAGCAAAGCAGTAACAAAATTGCAGTTTGTTTACATGTATCTCTTTCTAAGCAAAAGCATCTCTTTTGTTTTCTTCTGTGTATTTTGAAAATATTTTGTTAATGATATTTTTCTCCCATTTTCCTTTCACTTTTCATACTTGTCACTTACTGACTAACTCAGCTCTCTCCCCTAAATAGAAGATATCTCTTAGAAACAATGATGCACAGTCAAATCAATTACATCAACACAGGCCATGTCTGAGAAAGTTTGTCTCATTCTCTACTCTAGTTCATTACCTCCCTGACAAGAGGCAGGAGGCATGCATCCTCATCCATTTTCTATAGCTTCCTGAAGTTTTTTGTAGCCCTGAGGCTACATGAGCCCTATGCTCATTCTCTTCTCCACTAAAGGGCCTCTTGGTTCTGAATCCAGGCATACATATTGTCTAACCAGGTTCAATCCAGCAGGATCTCAGTCTCTAATTGAGGTGAGTAGGGGGAGGCTGCTTTTGCTTATAGTTAACCATTAGTTACCATCCCCTCCCTCAGCACCCAGGGGACAAATGACTTAAAACTTATATTTAAGCTCACATCTAGGGTTTCTCCAGAAGGAATAATAAATTATAGAGTACCCCAAGTATACATTTGATAAAAACAAATTGTGGTTACAATCTCCCAGGCAGCTGAATACTTCAAAGTCATTTAAATGTAAAGCAATTTGTAGTACTTCTGATTAGGTACTTTACATTTCACCTTGATTCTACACCAACTCCTGGTATGTGTCAGTAAGTAAAATGGCCAGGCTTGAGCTAATTCTCTTGTTGTGTTAGCATCCACCTTCTCTGGGGGAAAAGCTTCCCTTGCCACCAGCCTGATCTGCTCTGTGGATTCAAGGTCTTCTGACTCTCAGGAGGTCATCTCCATACTTAGAAATATCTGATGTTTCATCACCAATTTAGGAAATGCAAAGCAGGAAAAGTGACCAGGGAGCCATGCACAAATTTATTTACTTAAGTCCGCATTCCACTTGGAAGCAGGTGGTGGGGAAAGAGACCATGCATCCCCATACCCTTCATGGGGAATCTAGACACAGAGCACAGCATTTGCCACATAGGAGAGTTAAGGCAAGAGAGACAAAACTAGAGGCTATTTCCCCTTTTAAAAGGTCCATTAAGTCATCATCTCCATCTGTGCAGCTAGGTGGCACAGTAGATAGAGCACTCATCTTTGGGAGTTCAAATCTGGCCTCAGACACTTACTAGCTATGTGACTCTGGGCAAGTCATTTAACCCTATTTGCCTCAACTTCCTCATTTGTAAAGTGAGCTGGAGAAGAAAATGGCAAGTTAATCCAGTATCTTTGTCAAGAAGACCCCAAAAGGAGTCACAAAGAGTGAGATATGACTGAACAACAACATCTGGCTTAGCAGTAAATGGAGTACTCTTTTATTTTAAAATGACCACATCCTTTAGCACCAAACTACCACATGGCTAGAAACATCCAGGAAGTTCATCATCTTCAATGTGGCCAAATACTGAGTCTCTGTAGCCCCCAGAAGTTTCCAGATAAGCTCTGGGCTCAAGCTCCCTGAGATGACTCCTATAAGCCTATTCCCCTTCTGTTACAGTTATGAAGGTATTGTCCTTTACATCATTGTGGTTATTACAGAAATGGTTCTTTCTGTTCTGTTCACTTTACTCTGTATCACTTCATATAGTTCTTAACAAGTTTCTTTGAATCCTCCATATTCATAACTCTTCTTATTCACCACAATTTGTTTAGCCAGTCATCAACTGATGGGTGCCTATTTTATTTCTAGCCCTTTACTACATACAACAAAGATTTTTGCCTGAGATTTTTCAGGCAGGTTGCTGGGGGACATATGTTTGGTACAGGTCTCTTGGCAACTTACTGAAGGGTTATTTTTTATTGATTAGATCTTTATAAAGCCCCAACTAGTTAGTCAACACATCAAAAGTCAACACACATTTTTTATTGCTTACTATATACCTATAAAACACTGTTAAAGGTGTTAAAGGAGACAGAAAATGGGCTGTAGGAGTTCTAGGAGATATAGGTATATGAGACAGTTAAGAAGTCATATAAAACAATATGTGATGAAGTGCCAAAATTAGAAGTTGTGGTGGTGGTAGTAGTAGTAATGGTGGTGATGGTGGTAGTAGTAGTGATGGTGATGGTGGTAGTAGTAGTAATGGTGGTGATGGTGGTAGTAGTAGTGATGGTGGTGGTGGTAGTAGTAGGGGTGGTGGTGGTGGTAGTAGTAGAAGTAGCAGCAACAGTAGTAGTAGTAGGGGAAAAAAAGTAAAATGATGATGATGATTCTTCACTTTATGAAGGTTTAAAATTTACCTTCATCACAACCACATAGGTAGGATAAGTTATTATAGATCTTATTTTAAAGATGAAAAAATTGAGGTTTAGAGAGATTGAATGACTTTGTTATTGCTGTTTAGTCTTTTGGTCATATCCAGTTCTTCATGACCCCGTGGACCATACCATGCCAGGCCTTACTATCCTCCACCATCTCTGAAAGTCTGTCAAAGATCGTGTTCATTTTCTCCATGACACTATCCATCTCATCCTCTGCCATTCCTTTCTTTTGTCTTCAATCTTTCTCAAAATGAGAATTTTTTCCAATGAGTCTGGTCTTTTTATTATGTGGTCAAAATATTTAAACTTCACCTTCAGTGTTTGACTTTCCAGTGAATAGTCTAAATTGATTTCTTTGAGTATTTGATCTCCTTGCTGTCCAAGGGACTCTCAAAAGTCTTCTCCAGTGCCACAATCCGAAAATGCTGATTCTGCAGCATTCAGTTTTCCTTATACTCTGACTCTCCTGGGCATAGCTTTGACTATAAGGACCACTACTGGTAAGATGACACTTTTTCTTTTTAATATGCTGTCCAGATTTGCCTTAGTTTTCCTTCCAGTGAGCAAAGGGTCTTTTAATTTCATGGCTGAAGTCATCATCTGCAGTGATCTTTGAGCCCAAGAATATAAAACTTGACACTATTTCCATTTCTTCTCCCTCTATTTGCCAGGAAATAATGAAACCAGTTGCCAAGATCTTAAGGTTGTTGTTTTTTAAATGTTAAGCTTCAAGCCAGCTTTTACACTCTGCTCTTTCACTCTCATCAAGAGGCTTCTTAATTCCTTTTCACTTTCTGCCATCAGAATGGTATGTGAGATTGTTGATATTCTTCCTGGAAATTTTAATTCTGGCTTTTGATTTGTCCAGCATGGCATTTCACATAATGTACTCTGCATGTAAGTTACATCAATAAGGTGACAATATACAGCCTTGTCATATTCCTTTTCCAATCTTAAACAAATCAGTTGTTCAATATTCAGTTCTAACTGTTGCTTCTTGGATCACATACAGGTTCCTCAGGAGACAAGTAAAATGATCTAGTATTCCCGTCTCTTTGAGGATTTGCCACATTTTGTTCTTGCCACACAGTCAGAGACTTCAGTGTAGTCAATGAAGGAGAAGTAGATGGTTTTTTTTTTCCCACCTGAAACTCCCTTGCTTTCTCCATAATCCAGAGAATGTTGGCAATTTGGTCTTTAGTTCCTCTGCCTCTTCAAAAACCAGCCTGCTTTTCTGGTAATTCTCAGTTTACATATTGCTCAAGGCTAGCTTGCAGAAGCTTAAAAACAATCCTGCTGGTGTGTGAAATAGTGCAGTTGTTCTATAATTTGAACATTCTTTGGCATTATCCTTCTTTAGGATTGGGACATTAACTGATCTTTCCCAATCCAGTGGCCACTGTTGAGTTTCCCAAATTTGCTGACATATGAAATGCAGCACTTTAACAGTATCATCTTTTACAATTTTAAATAACTTAGATGGAATTTCTTTACCTCCAGTAGGCTTATTGTAAGCAATGCTTCCTAAGGCCCACTTGAAATCTTTCTCCAGGATATCTGACTCTAGATCAATAACCACACCATGTTGAGATCTTTTCTGTGCGGTTATTTTGTGTATTTTTGCCACCTCTTCTTAATCTCTTCTGCTTCTCTTAAATCCTTATCATTTTTGTCTTTTATAACACCCATTTTTGCTTAAAACATTCCCTTGATAGCTCTAATTTTTTTTGTAAGAGATTTCTCCTCTTTCCCATTTTATTGCTTTCTCCTATCTCTTTTCATTATTCACTTAAGAAAACCTTTTTATCTCTCCCTGATATTTTCTAAAATTTTGCATTCAGTTGGACATATCTTTCCCTTTCTTTTTTTCCCTTTTGTTTTCCTTCTTTCCCCAGTCATTTGGAAAGCCTCATCAGACAACCACTTAGCTTGCTCGCTCTTCTTTTTCTTTGGAATGTTTTGTTGTTGTTGTTATTGTTGCTACCTCCTATACAATATTTCAAAATTCTGTCCATAGTTCTTTAGGCACTATTGTTGTTGTTGTTTGTCCTTCATTCTTGAAGAGGATTGATGACATCATAAGGGTGATGTCTTGACTTGTGCATAAATTGGACTTAAGTGAAGCAGAGCTGCACAAAATTCTGAGCCTCACTGTCTTCTTCAGTCATTAAGTCCAGTGGCAAGACATAATAAGATAACTGGTGATACAGTGGGTGACTATCTACCATCTATTCATCACCTTCACTTAACTCTACTTTAACCTTCGAATGCCTTGCCTATGGTTAAAAAACTAGTGTGCCAGAGTTGAGATTAGAACACAAGTCTCCTGAGCTAGATTCAGTTTTTCTACTAAACCACACACAGAACTTCATAAAAGGGGTAAGGAATTTGAGTGGATGAGAACAGTTAGAGGATGCTAAGACTCATAGAAAAGGAGAGTCCTATCAAGTTGGAAAAACTTTGAGTATTGTCTCACCATAACCTGTATGTCTGTATCCAGACCAGTCTGGGAAACATTCTTAACTAGAAGGTTGGATGCTAGGACATGCCATTTTTTGACCATTGTAATTCATGAAACTACCTAGTAAGGTACTGAGGGGCTGTGCTATATGTCTGTGACTCCAGTGAAATCATAGATAGATGTATTGAAGAAGGTTGGGGCTGCAGAAGAATCTTGGATGCCAGGCAAGAGGAATTTAAAGTTTTTTCTGAAGGCTGGGAGGGCATATTTATGAACACATTGTAGATGGTCAGTGCATACCCAACAGGTATAATGCAATGGCTTTTTCCAAGGTCCACGGGCTGAACCAGAATGCCTAGCCTTGGTCTGTGCTTTCTGGCCAACTTCCCCAGCTAAGAGCACTCCTGGGGCCTTGGGTTTACTGTGACACATTCTTTCTGACCAGAGGCTTCTAGAGGTTTTAAAGGGGGAAAAATTCTATTGTGGTTTTCCTGAGTTTTTATTAAATATTTCTGGGGCAGACCCTAGGACTTAACAAAGTGAACACATTTCTCCCTCTTGGCAACTTCGAGTGATAATTCAGTCCTTTCTGGCTGCTGCTTTAAGTTATTGCTGTACTTTAAGGCTCCCATGCTGTCCCCAGCAACAGAAGTGAACTTCAGTCTCGGCAGAACAGCCCCAACTTGATGATGTCAGAAAATCTCTGTGTTCAGAATTTTGATGGCAACAGACTCTAGCTCCCAGTGGTACCAATGCTTTTCCCTCTGTAACATAGGCCAGTCAAGAACTTCAGAAGGTCCAGAAGAATTGGACTTCTTATCAGCACCTTTGAAATTTTCTTGAAACTCCAACAGTGTCTATGGGAGTGTTTGCATTAGAAGCTGAGGGCAAATAAGACACACTGAGGAAAGGCAGCTTAAGGACTTTCTACAGATCTCAGTAAGAAGCTACATTACATCTAAGATGAACATCATCAGGACTCAACAGAAGGAGAAAAGGACTTCCAACAAACACTAAAAATTAGACCTTTGCCACACATCCTCTAAACCTGAGCCCGCTTTCTCCTAGTCTGTGTGTCTCATGGGAAAGTGTACCTACACTTTGAGAGGATATTTTGTCATAATTATTCTTACTATCCCACCTTAATAAATGACCCTAACTAAAAGATATTTAAGTTTGTCTAGTCAGTGAGAATCAAAGGGAAAGCACACCAGTGAGGGCTCCAGAATTATAGTATTATAGAAGCGACACCCAACCCTTCTGGTTTATCCTTAGAACACAGAGGTAGATACGTGGTAAATGATCTCTGACTTTTCAGCCTAATGGTTTGAGTGGGTTTGGGAAGCAGCCCTAGAGCATGTATTATATAAAAAGAAGGATAGTTAAGAAAATAAATCCATACATTGTCCATATCTAGCAAGGTATACTTTACCATGCATCTGTAGTCCACCACCTCTCAAACAACATCTCAGATAGTATCTTTCCATGAGAATAAGACTGTGGACTCTTTGAGAGCAGGAACTGTTTTATTGTTATTGGGGTTTTATTTTGGTTCTTTTATTTTTGTTTTTTGCCTTCAATTGTATCTCTAGTGCTCAGCACAGTGCCTGACACATAGTAAGTACTTAAAAAAAAAGTTTATTAACTGACAGACTGAGCCAAGAGGAGAGGGATTAGTCATTTCATTATTCAAAGCTCTATAACCTTTCAGTGTTAATTTCCTTTATTATAATGTAGCAATTGTGTAAGTATTATCCCATCTTAGAGATGAGGAAACAAGGAGGTGATGTGATTTGTCCATACAAAGTCATACTAGAGCTATTAAAGGTTTTTACCCAGGAGGAAGCTGGAGCCAACTTGAATTACTTATGAGAGCTGATGGTTAAATTTTTAATGTGAGCATTTATACTTTGAAAATTGGTAAATGCTACAAATCAGAGCTTAATTTATTACTTTGTTCATTGTCTAGACTTAAGAAAGTGATGGAGTGAATGTTAATGTAGATTAAAGTTTTTCTTACATTTGAACCAGTGGCTAAACCTTTACCAGAACACCTATGGTTGCAACCTAGAAGCAACTGTAACCATTGCCTTTCCATTACATCAGAACACACCTACTAGTACACAAGGTATATAGTTAGAAAGGAGGAGGGAATATGGTGTGAATTAGCTGCTCCTGGAAGGGTGATCAGAGTGTCTACATGCTAGGGTTAAGTACAGATGCCTCAAATAACCTAGTGTTTGGGGTCTGAACTGATTCCCTACTAGCTTTTCTAGTCTCTGTATTTGCCTTGTTAAGTGAAATAAAATGTCTTCCTCAAAAAATAGGCAATGACATTTGGGCAAATTTGCCCAAGATGCTAACATAATCTTCGACATGGATACTTAAGTTATCAGCTTAACTATTTACATAACTGTGGACTCCCCTTGAGTTCACATTAGAAGGGCACCTGCCCACTCCAAATAGTTCCTGAAAAGCACACTCCAGCTAGGGTGGCAGAGAATGCTCTCATATTTCTCTATGCCTTTGAGGTTGATGAGAATGAGGGTAAAGTGAGGAGGGTGGTAAGAGAAAAAGAAGCCCATGCAATCTCCAAAATCATTTTCCACAGATGAAAGAATCATCTGCTTTGAAACGTACCTCCCTTGATACTTCCTGGTCTGGAGATCAGAAAGCAGTGGAGAAGAAAAGCAGATAATCAGGTCAAAGTGACATGCTAGGGTTCCTGTTGGTGAAGACACTAAGGAAAAGAGCTTAGGGGGAGGGAAGAGATAGAGACAGGAGGGAGGGAGAGAAAGAGAGAGGGGGAGAGAAACAGAAGGAGGGAGAGAGAGAGGAAAAGAGAGGGGGAGGGACAGAAACAGTGGGAAGGAGAGAGGGGGAGACAGATATAGAGAGAAAGAGAGAGGGAAGTGGAGAGAGAGAAGAAAAGAGATGGAGGGAGGAGAGAAAGATAGAGGGAGGGAGGAAGAGGGAAGGAGGAAGAGAGGAAGACATAGAGATGTGGGGAGAGAGGGGGGAAGAGGGAGATAGAGAGAGAGGAAAGAAAAGAGGAGAGGGGGAGAGACAATTGGGAGAGAAAAAGTGGGGGCAGGCAAAGGAGGGAGAGAGGAGGAGGGGAAGAGGGAGAGGGAAAGAGAGCAAAATAGGAACAATATTGCCTGTAGCATAAGAACCTCATTTGAAAATAGTGTGGGAGCTGTGTTGGGGGTATTGCCACCAGATGATAATGTCTCCCTGACAAGGGAGAGAAAGAAAGAGCCTGCCGGCCCAGTTTGTGACTGAAATCACTTAGTGTTCTTGCCATCTGATCTCTGAATCACTTAATGAAAGACTCTGCGCTTGCCTTGATTCAGTCAGGGTGTGTTGCAGGAGAGCCCAGGAGGGAGGGAAGAGGAGAGAAGAAACAATCAGGCACTGGGTTGGGGTGAGGGAGTGGGTTGCAGAACTGAAGGTGGTTTCCAGCTTGGAGTTCAATGAATTCTCTATCTTGGCATCTTCCCAACACTGCCTAGTGAGCTACCCATGGTGGGTGCTTAATAAATGTTGCTTGAATTGAAAATTTAATTAGATGGACGTCCTTGTTTGTTATTATAGCTATGTGACAGGTATGGTGATGGCAGGAGCACTGGGTTATGAGTTGGGAAGCCTGGATTGTAGTCTTTTACATGGCATAATGGACAAAATTTTGTTCTAGAGGAAGAGGCATCTGGATTCAAAGCCTGCCTCTGATAATTATTAGCTGTGCGACCTTGAGCAAGTCATTTGTGAGGGGAGTTAGATGAGACAGTCGTTTAAGGTCTGTTTTAAGGTCCAATCCTAAATCTAAAAGCCTAAGATATTATGAACTATATGGACAACTTACTTTCCCTCTGGGTCTCAGTTGCTTAGTGTCTGTAAACCTATGATTGAAGAATGAATGTGCCCAGTAGAGAGAAAAGAGCATTGGAGTTCAAGTTAAAGGCCCAAGGTTCAAAGGTCACTTTCACCACTTCAGTTTTTCCATCTATAAAATGGGTGGAGGTAAATAATAATTCCTTTGTTAGGTATTTCATAGACTCTTTATGATGGAAGACCATTGTAAACTCTAAAGCCCTAGGTAATTGCATCATCCCTTGCACCCAAGTAATTTCTTCTGTAAAGGAAAGCAGTAGCAACAGCAGCTCCTGAAGCAGAGAGGATATTACTTCTTGACTCATATATTGGGTTTTAATTTTAATTGCCCACCTATTGGGCAATTCTTACTCATAATAGAATAAACCTGGAGGAAGGAGGGAGCAGGGGGACTTGGAGTAAGTCATAAAAATGGAATGTTGATTCTCCCTCAGCAGGATGGAGTCCGGAGGAAGAGACTGAGCTCAGATGAGAGAAAGGCATATCAGAAACGGAAGAATAAAACCGGCCATAAAGTGCCCCAGAATTTCACAGAGGGGTCGGCCTTCTGCAAGGCCTGTAGCTCCCCCCCC
>CM053596.1:141865131-141890660 GCA_028646575.1 Pseudocheirus occidentalis | reverse complement strand
GGAGTTTTCCTTAGAATAATAGGTAGCATCTACTTAAAGTCATCAGCAAATATTATATGCAATGGGGATAAACTAGAAGCATTTCCAATAACATCCGGGGTGAAACAAGGATGTCCACTATCACCCCTCTTATTCAATCTGGTACTAGAAATGTTAGCAGTAGCAATTAAAGAAGAAAAAGAAATCAAAGGAATCAAATTAGGTAAAGAAGAGACTAAGCTATCACTCTTTGCAGATGACATGATGATATACTCAAAGAATCCTAGAGAATCAAGTAAAAAACTTCTTGAGAGAATAAATAAATTTAGCAAAGTTGCAAGATATAATATAAACCCACATAAATCCTCAGCATTCCTATATATTTCCAACGAAGTCCAGCAGCAAGAGATAGTAAGAGAAACCCCATTTAAAGTTACTGTAGACATTATAAAATATTTGGAAATCTGCCTAATTCATATCTCCTTAGGCAATTTGTTGGTCCTCCATTCCTTGGAGCTTGTCACACTGGTACTGCACTTAGCATGGACACCTGACCAACTTTAGCAGTACTTCAGCTCAGAATTCTGGAACTCAATGATCCACTAGCTTTAGCCTCCAAGGTTGCAGGGATTATAGGCATTTACCACCACGTCTAGCTTGTATTTGCTTTCTATGTAGTTTCTATTTACTTCTACATATGCATGTTGTTTTCTTCCCATAGAACATAAGCTTCTTGTGAGCAATGACTAAATTGCTTTCATCTTTTTTAAAATTTCTATTTATTTTATTTTCAATTTCTGCAATAAAACAAGCATTTCCATAACAGCACAATAAAAAAGGCTTTCCATGAAACTGCAAATCTATTATGTATAATTTACTATTCTTTTTAAATATCTAATAAAGTTATCATGTAAATTTTTTCTTTTTTCTTTTTTTCTCCTCTGCCCCCCCCCAGGCCTAGAAACCGCTACCATCAAATACAAATGTGTTTATGTATATATACACATATGTGTATGTGTGTATATGTATATTCTATGTGTACTTCTATCAGCTCTTTCTCTGGGTGCAGATAACATCTTCCTTCATATGTCCTTTGCAGTCAATTTGTAATCCCAGAACATAGCACATCGACTGGCACATAACAGGTACTTGACACATCTATGTTTAAGGAAAATAGTAGCAAAGGAGTCTATTCTATAAAGAAGTAGAGAGTAGAAAACAGGTAAGGTAGCAATAGTTTCATTGCAAAACTGACATTATGGTGATTTGATTTATTTTAATGTGATATTCTGACCCTCCAGGCAGGCAAACTTATCTTCTTTTCAAAGGATATAAATCTGTGATCATAATTGTACTGTTGAGATAAAGAATCTATGGAAATTCTGCTCCTGAAACTTCTTGATAAACCTTAGCAAGAATGTACAGAACACCCAGGAAGCCCGAGGAACTCTGGACATAGAATAGAGAACATGGCAATGATCGGCTAACAGGTATAGTAGATATCCATCAGATGTTTTTTTCTGAGTATGGTTTTTAAGTTTATCAGCAATGGAAAGGTTAAGTGGAATTCTCTCAGAGAGCCATTCCCTTTCAGAGTGGCTTTTCATTTTTCCACAGTCCCTAAGAAAAGTGAGGCTGGGGTATAGAAAAATGAGAAGAGTTGCAGCAGCCCAAGGCTCCTACGAACTCTGCCTGGAAATGTGAATATTGACCTAATAGTTTACCTTAGCCTGCAGAGAATATAAAGCTTACTAGAATTTGGCAGGGCTACTATTTCTCTGTCTTTGGGTCTCTAATTGAGACTTCTTCCCCTGAGGCCTAGAGATCCTGAGGCAGTAGGGTCTGGGAATTAAGATAGGGGAAGCTTTAGACATCTTGATTGCAAAACCCCATTATAGGTGGCAATGAAAATTCCAAGTGATTTTGCTTATTGCTCTGGGCTTAGCAAAATCTTGTGGGTTACATTGTTTATTCAGAAGCTTTGTATTATTGATGGAGCTTTGAGTCACTTATAACTAACTTGCCCAGATGTGTTACGTTCGTTGTACAACTCTGAAACTGCTATTGTAACTTCTGACCTTTTTATTTTCTGCAGTATCATCTAGCTCAGTGCTGTAAATTTAAGACTGTTTATACACCTGGCTTGGGACTTGTTTGTGATGGGGCTCAAACTAACCAGGCATTCTTTATTTATCTCTACACTGGGCCCTGGAGAAAGAGGTATATGTCTCTGCAAACATGTAGAGATCTATGCTGAGATTCTGAACTTTTTCTGTTCCAGGAGATTATAAATATACTAATGACCAGAACCAGATGTTCTCTAGAACATAAATGGAATTTTGTATTTTTTTAGGTACTTGAAAAGTAATGCCCATTGATACACATTCGATGTCAGACGAAATCTCACCTGCTTTAAGTGTATTGACACCGACTCAAAGTGCACAGGAGTGTACAATCTCAACCAACCCTTCTCCCCAACACTACTTAATGGTATTGGACAAGAAACTGATTTGCATGGAGACTACTGAGGCTCTTTGCAAAGCGAAGATAATGCACATTGTAAAACAGTTGCAATAACATTGACTGCAGCCATGAAAACAATTTTACAGCAGATTAAACACACTTAGAGAAAGGAGCCCAGTGCAAAAGCAATCTCAACACTAAATTAGAGTTTAGTCAGCAGTTCGGAGAGAACAGTGGAGAAAATGACCAGATACAACACCCTAACTGCCCTTTATTGGCCCATCCTCTTTTAGCTGAGTGGGTGCTATTCTCTAGGTTGGTGGGATTTCAGTATTTGAGTTCAGTGCTTTGATTTTACTGGGGGCTTGTCCACGCCTAGTAAAAGCTGAGCCTGGCAGAGAGTTGGATAAAAAAATTGAGGGCATGAAATCTGTACAGGTCATTGGTAACTTTGATGCCAGCCAAGTAGAAAAGGGTAGACCCAGAGAGAAGAGAGAAGAATTACTCTTGTTATGTAGAAGTGACAAGACTCAGAAATAATGGATTTAAATTGAGACAAGAAAAACTCTGCTCAATTGCTAAGGAGAGAGGGGAAAAAATTAATGAGATTCTCCAAGGAAAGGAAACTACTACTGGTTTGACCTTTCCTCGTTCTCTGTTCTAGTTCATTTCATCTACCACCTCCTATTTTCCCCCCTTTCTCCTTGTTTCTCCCAAGACTGAATCACTTTTCTCCAGACCACCTTTTTTTTTCCCACCCACTTCAACAGGTCCTGTCAGTTCAGTCGAGCTTGGCAGCTGTCCAGTGCTGAAGATGGCTCTTTACCCAGCCTTGATGCCTGAGTCCCACTTACAGGATTAGCCAGGGAAAATCAGCAAATAGGACTTTGCTCTTGGCTTTGCAAATTTTTATCTGCTGTAAAGAGCCAGGGACAGTTGGGCTCCCATAAATAATCAAGAAAAATAAATCCAGAAAGAGGCAAGGCCATCAACATCATTTAACTTCTCCCTATCCTGAGTTGACAAGTAATCACTGGAGCTGGACTAAAGAAATGAGTCTTGGGAAACAAACCAGAGGATGGACTAGGGTAGGGATTAATCACCACTAGCATCAGAGTCAGTATTTTTCTGCCAAAATAATGTCTCTCACCAAGTCTGGCCTTAGGAGTATGCAGAATAGGGGCCACCTTCACAGAAGAATGTGAGAAGCCCTAGGTGTATCCTTATGCTACCCAAATGCTTCCTTCACTCATCGTATGCTAAGGTATCTGAAGTTTCACCATTAGGCATTCGTTTCTCTATATGGTGAAGTTTTTCATTCTTAAAGAGGTTTCCTTTATTGAAATGCAAGCATCCCTAGAAGAAGGTAACATTTTCATCAACTAACACAACACATAGGAGCATGTTTGCATGAAGGTCAGTGATAATGAATGAATAAATGAGTGAATGAATGAAAAAATTAAGTGGTTTACTTATGTGTATATTTGCTACATAAACATACATATATATTCACATGCATGCATACATGCTTATATACATGTAATATAATATGATATACTTAATGTTACATGTTTCATATATTATACATAATACTACATATCTCATCGTCTCTTCTGGTGCAGAGAAGGTGGGATAACTTTCTGGTTAGCTCCAACAGAGGACTAACATGCCATAGGACGAAGGAGAGAAATTTCTTTCCTATATCCTAAATGAAATGAGTTCTCTTGCCACTTTACTATAAGGCCATACTAACCTATACATAGCAGGCAGACAGAGCATCAAAGCTCTCTCTTAAGGAGTGGATGGATGTGGTTACTTTAAGACTTTCCTAAAAAATTGCATGTGCTTTAGTTAAAAGAATAATTTAATAGAAATGATGTAGATTATAATCCTGACTTAGCCAAAGATTCCCTGCATGACCTCAATTAAGAAACTACCCTTTCTTGCACCAGAATCTTCTTTAAAATGAGAGCAGTAATATATGCCTAATCTCTAAGATTATACAGTATTCTCCTCCCCCATTACACTGACCATCACATCACATTCCCTAAAATACCTCTCCTCCATTCTAATTATTCTTGACCCCTCTTCAGTTTTCACTAAGTCCTGCTTCTCCCACCTTTCTTTCCCCTATTCTATTTTCAATCCTGAAAATTCTGTGCTTACAAGAGTACTAGACTTTGGCTTTGATGACTGGTTCTGCTACTTGCTAGGTGGCACAGTAGATAGAACACTGGGCTTAGAATCAGGGAGACTTGCCTCATGAGTTCATATCTGGCCCCAGACACTTATACTAGCTGTGTAACCCTGGGCAAATCACTCAACCCTGTTTGCCTCAGTTTTCTGGTCTGTAAAATGAGCTGGAGAAGGAGATGGCAAACCACTCCAGTATCTTTGCCAAGAAAACCCCAACTGGGGTCACAAAGAGTCAGATACAATTGAACAACTAAGTAATACCAACCTACTACTAGCTACCTGTGTTGCCCCGGACAAGTTGCAATCTCATAATCTGTTTCCTTTTCTCAGTCATACTTCTTGACCTCCATGTAGCATCTGATACAACTAATCACTCTCTCCTGCTAAACATTCTTTTCTCCGAGTTTTTGTGACATCATTCTCTTGATTATTTTCCTACCTATCCAATTAGCCCTTCTCAGAGTCCTTGCCTGATCTCTATCAGGCCCCCTAACCATGGGTGTGCCCTAAGGCTCTATTCTGGCCTCTATTCTCTTTCCTCTTTATGTACTCTCCTATTGATGCTATCAGCAACTATGAGTTCAGTGATCATTTCTCTGCAGATGACTTAGATCTACATATCTAATTCTAGTCTCCTTAGTGTCAATCTATAATATTATTAAATAATTATATAATATTAAATATATAATATTATATATGGATGTGTATAAATATGTGTATAGCAAATATACACATACCATCTATTGGACATACTGAATTATATATTCTTGTAGTCATCTTAAATTCAATATGTCCAAATCAGAGCCCCTCATCTTGTCCCCTAAACTGACTTCTCTTCCAAATTTTGCTGTTTCTGTTGACTATAAAGCCATTACCTTGATGACTCATGGCATGGCTGCTCATCACATTGCTGATTCATATTGAGCTTGCAGTACACTAAAACCCCTAGATCTTTTTCAGAAAAGTGGTATCTATCTTTGCCTCCTTGTAACTGTGGCACTGTTGTGTTTTGTTTTTTTACCCAAGGGAAAAACTTTACATTTATTGAATTTCAATTTCTTGAAGTACTCTAACTTGTCATAATCCTTTCAGATCCTGACTTTGTCATCCAATATGTTAGCTATCTCTCCCAGCTTTCTGTCACCTGAACATTTCATGCCTTTATCAAAATCATTTACTTATAGATGGGTAGATAGAGTGCTGGATTTGGAATCAAGAAGACTCATCTTCCTTCTCATCACCTGGCCTCAGTCCTTAACTAGCTGTGTAACCTTGGGTAAGTAACTTGATCTCACTTAGCTTCAGTTTCTTTTTCAAAATGAGAATAATAAAAGCACCTACCTCACAGGATTATCATGAGGATCAAATGAGAAAACATGTGGAAAGCCCTTTGCAAAATTAAAAATACCATATAATTGCTATCTAGTAGTAGTAGTGGTGGTGATGGTGGTGGAAGTGGTAGAAAGTGGTGGTGGTGGTAGTAGTAGTAGTAGTAGTAGTAGTAATAGTAAAAATGTTAAATAGCACAGGATCAAGCAAAGGTCTCTGAAATAATACATTGGAGATGTCCTGGCATGGTGAAACTAAATCATTAATAATTCTTTTAGTTAGTCAATTCAATCAGTTCTGAATACATCAAATTTATCACCTAGTAAGAACATTTCTTCATTTTCTCCATGAGAATAACATGATATATCAAATCAAAATATTCACCAGCATCTTGGTAAGCTATAATCATAGAATTTATTTCTCTTACCAGTTTAGTAATATACCATAATAAAAAAGAAGTCAACTAGGTTAGTTTGGAATAACCTATTCTTGAGGAAGCTATGCAGGCTCTTTGTAATCGCCTGTTTCCTTCTGAGGAATGTGCCAACAATCTCTTTACTTATGCTTTCTAGTATTTCCCCTGGAACAAAATCAAGCTCATTAGCCTAGTTATCTTCCCTTTTTTGAACATCAGGGCATCATTTGTCCTTCTATCCTTGTGGTAACTCCCCCATTTTAAATTATTTTTCAAATATCATTGAAGACAGCTCAGCAAAGACATTTGCATCAGACTCTAGGCTGTAGTTCATCTGGGGTAGGTGCCTTGAATTCCCCAAGGGTAACTAAGTGCTCTGCTATCTCCTTACTTACCTTGGTTATCAATTTTAATCATTTTTATTCTTTTATTTTCAATATGAAGGTCATTTTTTCTTGTAGAGAAAACAGAAACAAAGTAAAAATCAAAGATCTCTTTCTATTATCAGTTGTTCCCAGTTAGAATGAGAATTCCTTGAAGTTAGGGATTGTTTCATCTGTTGTCTTTATGTGCACAGAGCTTGGCACACAGTAGGTGCTTAATAAATGCTTGTTGCTTGGTTATTTGACTAGATAAGTATGAGGTCACTTTGAGTGATTTAGACAATGGCTTCACAGATGCTTGTGATTAAATATTTTTTTTTTATTTTGGTCTGAAACTACAATTTAATCAGTGTGGGAAACTTCCATTTTGGAAACTCACTTGATACAAATTGACAATTCATTTGTAGAGGATTTCCAGGAACACTGAGAGCTCCAGTGACTTGACCATGGTCACACAGCCAGTATGAATCAGAGGTAAAACTTCACCCAGATCTTCCATTCTCCAAAGTTAACTCCCTAAGCACCAGGCCATCTGGATTCTCATAACAAAAAGAACAATTATTCAGCATCTCAAGGATCCATGATTTTATTAGTGTGTCTACCCTCCTCTCATGCAGATCCTAACTTTTCTGTGCCCTTAAGTCAAAAGCATCAGTGAATTTCTGTGGCAAACCTATTGTAAGAATCTCTGAGTAGACAATTCTCAGAGGACAGTCACACAATCCATCAGTAGGCCTGTATTAGAACCATTCCTAGCTTGGTAAGATGTCCCAGAACTTTGGAAATCCTGGCATGTCTTTCAAAATTCTCATCTTTGCCACAACAAGGCATAGGAATTGAACTTTAGTGGACCATACTGATTATATTTCATTTATATAGCACCTTGGAGCATACAATCCTCAAGGTCGTGATCCTCAGATGCAGTAGATTGCATTCACTTCTAGGTGCTACATTTTAGAAAGAAAATTAATAAACTTCTAGAGAAAGAATATTGGGAAGATATATTGGAAGCTATGTGATGTGCTAAGTGGAATTGGGAATGTTTAGCCTGGAGAAGAAAAGACTTACAGGGCATATAAATGTCTTAAAATCTGAGTTGCTATCATATGGAAGAGGGATAAAGCTTGTTGAACCCAAGGGAAAAAAATAACGAGGAGCAATGGTGGACATTGCCAAGAGGAAACTTCTTGCTTAGTGTGAGGAAAAAATTCCCTGGTAATTATAGATGTCTTAAGAGTGGAATGGTCTGCCTCAGATGACAATAGGTTCTATATCACTGAAAGTTTTAAAGTAGAGTCCTAGTGACTACTTCTTAGGGATGTCAAGGAGGAATTTTTGGTCAAGGTTGAATTATATTTCCACCGAGCTTCTTAAGAATTCTGAGATTCTGCAATCGCTTTCATTAAAAGTATGCTTTATAGTTTGCGAAAGTGCTTTTAAATGCATTATATAATTTTATCTTTATAACAGTGCTATAAAGTCGGTATAGTTATTATTTTTCGTATATTTGTTCTTCTTGATAATACCTTACCACATTGAAACCAGCTCATTCATTGATAATCAAAATTATTACATTCAGATGGATACTTTCATTTATCAGAATAGCTATTTGGTATGTATGTCACAATTGATAGCTACTTACCTCTCATGCACCATTCTCTCCCTCCTCCCCTGGCTTTCAGTGGCATCTGTTCTCTCTCTCCTACTGCCCTCCCTCTCCTGTCCTCTAGCTACAGTCCCTCTTCCTACAGTTGGCTTGGTGCCCCCCTCCTGCCATTGGGCTAAATGGAGAGGAACACGTCTTCCAGCTGAATGGATAAAACTCAGTGAGCCAAGAAACTCTCTGCTCCTGCTTACAGGGGCAGACAGGGGAGGGGGAATGCATTTATAGCCATGTTAATGAGCAGTTCTAATTATTTGCTTCTGAGCAAGGTTTATTGTTTTCCCTGGGAATGGCTAAGTTTGAATCTCACTGCCTTGAACGCCCTGTTTGAGAGTTGTTTTGGTAAGTGAGTCTCTCAGGCCTAGATGACAAACTAGGCTGAGGCTCTACTGAGCTTCTGATGTTAACCCAGGGAAATGGTTTTTCTTTTGTTTACAGTGAGAAATGAAGCATAAAGGACAGCTGTGAAGTTTCCAGCAGTCTCAGGGAAGGTTAACTTCCTTAGCCCTAGGGGCAAGCAGAAAGACTGGGTGGAAACAAAGAAAAGAACACTTACTCCTGCTATTCTCCTACCTTACCTCTCTTTGTCCCAGAGGGTCTGTGGTTGGTTTACTTGGGTGTTTAGAGCTATGTCCTATGGGAAGCTCAGAGACTTTGGTACCTTTAGAGGAGAAGGAAGTGTGAGTCCCCAGTCACACTTTCCCATTGGCAAGGTCCTCTATGTGTTCAGCTTACCTCATCATAATTGCAACCCATATTTTCATGGCATTTTTTGTCATGGGGATCAACATGGGTCACAGCTATGACTTGGAATTTTATCACATTAGTGCACCATTCCAGAAAGCATTCAGGTCTCAATGTAGAGGGTTCAACTAGTACTTTTAAAAGGACGAGTCAGAAATTTGCCCTTTTGCCTATTGGGATAAACTGTCTCTATTGCATTTTTAAAGGAAAGGGAAGGAAGGAGAAGAGGTGTGTATAAGCAAAGAGAACAAGTGATCTGGGGCCCTGGAATAAAACTCCCTTGTAACTATGGCCCTTGGTTATAGACAATATATTTTTTTTGAGTTTTCCCCTTCCCTCTCAATGCTGACACCAGTCCAACCTCCCTTCACTTCTCCAGAGCCCCCTGAACCAATACTAGACATTGGATATGAGGCTCAGCCTTATGTTAAGAGAACCTATAAGCCAGTGATTCTCCTTTAGTCCCTTAGTCACATAGCAGTGTTGGCTAAGCACCTGTGAGTGGTCTCTGTGTAAAAGGAACTGTGATGGAGAATTCCTGAGAAAGTGGGGAGAGCTAAGGAATTAGGGGGGAGGGGGAGATTTTGTCCTCAGGAAGTGAGGAGGGAAGAGAGAGCAAGTCCCTCTGTTTGACAGTATTCCTACTCTTTCTGCCCCCTACTTGTTCTTGCGTCCAGAACACTTATATGGTACCAAAATTGAATAATAAAAGCTTGTTTTTATGGTGTTTAGTTTTATAAAGCACTTTTTATACATGATTTCATGTGATTCTCAAAATAGTCTTGTGAGATGAGTAATTCAAGTACTATTGTCCCACTTTATAGATAAGACAATCAAGGCTTAGAAAGATTAAGACCATGGTTCCAGAGTCATAAAATAGCAGAACTAGGATTTGAATAAAAGTTGTTTTTTTTTTTTATTTTAGAACCAGTACTCACAGGTTTGGGTACTGGACCCCAGAGCACCTACCTATTCATTTCTAGGAAAATTAGCACAAGTGGGGGCTATCTCTGGAAATTCTCTGGTACTATGGGAACTGGTACTATGGGAATGGGCTTTCATTCTTATCCTTTCTCTTTCAGCCTCTTCCTATCTTTGCCCCTTCATATGTTCTCCTGAGTTCTGCACAGCTGCAAGGTATCTTCCTACTGCAGTTACAGCTGCCTGGTTGCGTTTTGACATGAGATATTCATCATAAATTTATGGGCACATGACTGAAACATTCAGATCAGGGGGTGAAGGGTCCAGAACATGAACTGGGTCATTATGAGTAGGCCCATATCTGAGCTACTGAAACCAACTGCATGGAAAATCCTTGGCATTTATCTATTTATTTAAAACCTGGTATTCTGGGTGGGATGCATTTTCTGACATAATTGTATGTAGCAAGGAGTTCAGTAATGGATCATGTTGTGTTATTAAACATTTTAAGAAATTCAGTAAAAAAAATTCAGTAATAAAGAGCTTTAAAAAGAGCTCCCTGTGGATTACATTATCCCATGAATAATTTGGAAACGAACAGGGAATAAAATAATAAATATTCGTATTTTTAATAGACTGGTAGCTATATGGAATGGATTTCTAGGCAAGACCTAGAAAGCCACAGCAGGCTCAACCATCATTATGTACCTTTTGTGAAGAGCAATATATTACAGACCTACAGAACTTAAGTATTATAGAGAATGTGCATCAAACAAGGACATTTGTAATGGGCCACAAAGGAGTGTATGTGTGGAGTTCTAATCAAACGCAATTGGAGAACCTCGGAAAGTCAGTATTATTGCAGCACTAGTACCCAAGTTTGCTAAATTGGGGGAGCTGTCCAAGGTGCTTACGCTAGGGATGATTGAGAAACCTCATTTGTAGGAACAGATGGGTATGATACAATGACTTTGCACAGAAAGAAAATATAAATGAGTGCTGTGACCCAAGGCTATGCTTTCATGGGGGGGTAGAAATAGTTTGCTTTAATTTGTTGGTGGGGGTGGTATTGGAAGCTTGTATTTTTACAGCACTTCTTTCTTTGAGTATTTATAGATTGTTAATGAATTCATTAAGCTGTTGTTGAGTGTGTGTACATCTGGTGAATTTTTCAATCTCAGATATCACTATAATTGATTTTATCTGCTCCAAGCCAGTTCTTTTCAGGGCATTCAAATTGGGTGCCCTAGATGACAAGCTATTCTCCCTCTCTCTCTCTCTCTCTCTCTCTCTCTCTCTCTCTCTCTTTCTCTCTCTCTCTCTCTCTTGCTCGCTCTCTCGCTCTCTCCCCCCCTTTCTTTCTGTCCTTTCCTTTGTCTCTCTACATTCATTTCTCCATGTGGCTTTGGGAGTATGTATTTGCAACTCTCACTTATTCTGATCATCTGAGACCTTAGATTTCTTTAAACCTACTTTCTCTCTTTCTACATGTCAACCCTTTCATGCATAGCTGTATTTTTCAGTCTCTGTTTTTATTAATCTTTTTGTTTTTGTTTTTTTGCTTTGCCTATTCTGGCCATCTGAGATGTCTTCTTTGGCATCTCTCTGCCTCTTAGTACTTCTTCCTCTCTTTCCTACTCACTCATACACATGCTCTCTTCCTTAACTACCAGCTCTGAATACTTGTGTATCTCTTATGTCAGAACTGTGTATTTGTGGCTATGAAAGAAAGCTGAGAAAGTTCGAAATGCCTCAAGAGTAGGAGATGGTTAAGAAAAAAAGTCAAGAGGTTGATTCTACCAGGACCTTCTGGGATCCTCCAGTCTGGCAGATTCATTACTTTGTGAAATGATAACTGATTGTATCTGAAGGGGCAAAAGAGAGAGTGATTTAGATCATGTCTGTTACCTGTCAGCAAACAATATCTCATGCAGTATCAGATAATGAAACAACACTGGCTGGTGCCACTGGTATTTTTCCAGTTTGCTGTTTCATTGCTGTCACTTATATGTATGTCCTCATTTTGGGAACCAGAAAGGCATTTAAGTGCTAACATCAAGCAATTTGTCTTATGGTCTTATTACAATGCCTGCTCTGGCTGTCACTTGGCTTTTTCATTAAGGAATCTTTTGCAAAATGCATACAGCTTCCATGGAGAATGGACCATCTTCCTTTAGTGGATCCTGTCTATAACTACCTCACTGAGAATACAGTAAGGCCTAAGGAGTCTGGGTTATAATATGATTGGTAATCTATAATTGTGCTATAGTTAATGCTTTCCATTTACCAGAAAAGTATACCACACAGCTTCTTGTATTGGGAATCTTTTTTTTTTTACCATGGAATAGTAACCATGGCCAATTCTACAATTCAGTAATTCAGGTGTAATTTCCCCTCTCAGGACTTAGCTTCCAGTTGTAGCTGGGGTAGAGAAAGATCAAGACCAAGGGTGGTTCCTTGCATTCTGCAAAAGGGTATATAAACCTTGTATCTTCCATGTATCTTTGGGTTGGTATGGGATGGTTCTGCAATAAATAGACTATGAAATACCTCCCCAGCTCTTTGTCTCTTTCCTTTATTCAGCTGAAAGCTTTTCCTCACTCTCTCTTTATTTCACTCAGCTGGTAGCTAGACCTAGACTGTGCTAGCCGCAACAAAAAGCCAATTAAAGTAAGCTTCGAAAATGTGGGAGGAGGTAACAAACCTTACTGGCCTCCATGTTTCTTTCTTGCTTAAGTCCTGAGTGCTATACTGGCTTAGGTGGGGCAGGTGGGTCCTTAAAAAGTTCAGGCCTATATTGCTGTGAATCTATGCAGAATTACTTCTTGGAACAACCAGAGTGGAAACATCATCCAGGAAGGGAGATTTGGAAGTCACTACAGGGGGGACTGCTCAAAATCACCCAATATTAGAACAGTAAGAGAACTTCGAGGTCATATGGTCTGTTAATCTAATAGAGATGGAGAAACCAAGGTTGAGAAGAGTATAGAGACTTAGCCAAAGTCATACAGGTAGTAAGTGGCACAAATGGGATTCAAAATCTTGTTGTTCAAAATTCCAGGATTTTCACCATTATACTACTCATCCTAGTAGGGCAGGTGACCATGTGGTTTGGGATATGGTCTGTACTACGGAATGAGAACCACAGAAAAGTCTGGGTTGGACAAGCCCAGAGAGAAAGTGTTTCCACTCAACCCTGTGGAACCATTTTACACATGTTGGTATGGATTCAGCTTTGGGTTCACATGCAGTTATTCGCTCACTGTGAGACATAGCTCTGCACTGGGATCCTGGACAACGGCCTTGACCTTCTGCCTCCATCCTCCAAACAGCAGGAGGGTGAGGAGACAGGATTAATGGAAGGAAATTATTAGTTAGCAATGTTAATGACCTACACCTGGTTGCAACAATCATTTTATTTTATTTTTTTTAAAAATCACCTTCCTGGGCTAAACAGTGCTCTGGTGTGTTAATCACATTTGCATATGGTACTCTATTTCAGATCATTTGAACTTGGTAACTCAGAGCAATCCATATTTATGATTTGAAAATTGCTGACTGAATAATTGCACATTTAAGTAACTTCTGTTTCCTTGTTAAAAAAAAGTCATTATATTATTGCTGCTAATTAGCAATGGGGGAAAATAAAATCATTATTATTTATGGAGACAGTTTAGATTTGGCATTTATATTGGGCTTTCTGTCTTAGAAGCACTTCTCTCGTTTTGCTTGGTTAATCCACATGGTGGCCTTTAGAATGGGTGGATTTGGCTGGGGAATTGAAAGCTCCCTGAAGCTACTGACTGTGATTCTATTTTCTGACTTGGGCTGGGAGGGTTCCTAAAGACCTAAGTCAGTTCAATTTAAAAATTAAACTCATTTAGCAATCATTTACCATGTGTTACTTTCTGGCCATACAAAGATGAAAAACCACGAAGTCCTTGCCCTCAGGGAGCTTACTGTCTTGTGCAGGGATGGGGCAGGGCAGATTGTGTATGTGTGTGCATAGAGAGGTATTTGGCTAAATTCAACAACTGTGATAAAAATTAAGAAATGATTAAGTGAGTAGGTAAGGTGAAACCAGGAGACTTGGTAAATTCTCTGAGGAAGGCTCACAGAGGAAAAGGCTATTTTTTTCTTCTCTGTCTTCCTGATTTCCTCTGCCCCCACCCAATATATGGTACAGGTAATGCCCAAGCATCATTCATTTGGACCTCATTGGAGGTCTTTTATGCCTGACCCTCATAGACACACAGTATTATATGAAGTTATCAGGACAAGGTAAGATTGATTTGACTTACACAATAAACCTAACAAATTTTTGCATCTTTTTTTTGAGGGGGGGAAGGCAAGGCAATTGGAGTTAAATGACTTGCCCAAGGTCACACAGCTAGGATGTCAAGTGTCTGAAGCTGGATTTGAACTCAGGTCCTCCTGACTCCAGGACTGGTGTTCTACTCACTGTACCACTTAACCTGCCCCATCTTTTTACATCTTAAAAAAAAACTTTTTCATATGTAAGACTACCTTCTTTAATTGTAATCATTTAACATCATTTCAAAGTGAGTTCACAAGATTGTGACATATTTTCCTTAACTCTTCTTCATGAAAGAAAAAACAAAAAACAACTCTTCTGCTTTATAAATATGTAAAACAAGTTTCTCCTCCACTGTCCTGTTGTGCTGAGGGCTGAATTTTCTGCCGAGGAGGAGTTAGTTGCAAAGTTTAGTAGTGTTCTGGGTGCTCAGGAATTCCCCTCTCTTCTGTTCTCTGATCATTTGGGATTCTTTCCAAAAACTTTTAAGTATAAGGCACTGTGCTACCTGCTGAAGAGAATGCAAAAGAGTCTCTACTTTCAAAATGCTTACAATTTAGGGCAGCTAGATGGCACAGTGGATAGAGCACCATCCCTGAAGTCAGGAGGACTTAAGTTCAAATCTGGCATCTGACCAGACACTTGACACTAGCTGTGTGACTCTGAGCAAGTCATTTAGCCCCAACTGCCTCAAAAAAAAACCCAAAATAAAACAAAAAAATGCTTACAGTTTAGTATGCAGGATGGCATGGCAGAAAGCATTAGGAGATCTAGGTTCAAATCTTGCTTCAGACTCTTGCTAATTGTATGAATATAGGCAAACTGAAATAAAATAGGGACAATAATACCCAAGCTGCTTACACAGGATTGTTGAGAGGAAGGAACTGCATAAAACTTAAAGTACTGAGCAAATGTAAATGATTACACTTGGCTGAATTTTTACAGTAGTCCCTTAATAGGTCTTCTCACCTGCATTTTCTCCCTACTTCAATCTTTTACATTGTTGCTAGAATAATTTTTCTTATGTATAAATCTAGTTATGTCACTCTTGTTTTAAAAAAATCCAGTGACTATTGGCTACTAAGTAAAATTCAAACTCTTTTGCCTTGCATTCAAAGCCTTTTGCAGTCTAACACCACTCTACCGTTCTAGTCTTATTTTATGTTACTCCCCTACCACAACTATGCACTCCCTAACACCGTCAAATTAAAGATTGCCTTGTTTCCCTTTTTCTGTCCTTTTGTTCCAATGTTACTTTCTATTTCTAAATTATCCTCCCCCTCCCTTTTTGCCTGCTGAATTTCTATCCTTAAAAGTAAAGTTCAGGGGTGGCTAGGTAGTACAGTGAGTAGAGCACTGGCCTTGGAGTCAGGAGGACCTGAGTTCAAATGTGACCTCAGACACTTAACACTTACTAGCTGTGTAACCTTGGGCAAGTCACTTAACTTCAATTGCCCTGCCTTCCCCCCTCCAAAAAGCAAAAAGAAAAAAAAAGTAAAATTCAAATGTTATATTTTCCATGAAAACTTTTCTGTTCCACACTCACCCTACATGCAGTAAGTAGACCTTCCCCCTCAGAACTCATTTAGAACTTTATTTTGTAACTTGCTAATGCACTTAGAGTTCAGACCTCCTTGCCTAAAAATGAGGACCTCTAAAAACTATATTCTTGTTCAAGATATGACTTGCATTAGCATTTTCCAAATTTACAACTCACAACGTGCACTAATGTTTTCCTTTTCTTGGACCAACACAGAGAACATGTTAACTTTTATCAGTCATTTGAGAATAGCAAGGCAAAATAAACAAACAAATAAATAAAAGTAAAATTTAAGGGAAAAATTATTTATACACACAGAATCATATTCCCCCACAGGTTCCTGCACTAGCAGTAGAAAAAGCAACATATACAGTCTAGAATGGTGTCTAGATAAATCAGGCTTTTAGATCTTTGTAAATCTACTAATTGATGCTACTTTGCAGAGCTGCTGCTGTCATTTGCTGGGCTGTTTTTCCCACTGATCAGCATTGATAGCATCATTATCATATACTAAACTACTTTCTCAATTACACTGCCCTCCTCTGGATCTCTGCAGAGGTTCCACTCCCATATGCTATTTCTCTATTGAATCACTGTTCCCATATGATTAGTCCTGAACTGTAGCTGTTAAGAATCTTCTTCCCAAAAGGAAGATATAATAGCTCTTTTTGTAAGCATAACCAGGAATGTGCTAGTAAATGCTTAACAGCCAAGCTCTTATTTCCCTTCCGGAAAAAAAAGAGCATACTAAACTTTTACGTTTAATATGCAATATTAACAGTTTTCTCAGTCTAAACAATCAACAAAACAGTAAATCAAGCCCCTGATTTGTAATTGATTTCTCAGCTATAAATGTTCACTCTGAAAATTCAACAATTGGTGTAAACCCTAGCCCAAGTCATAAGAAACATGTAATATAAGGTCAGAAATATAAACCCAGGATGTAATGAAAATAAGCAGTGGACTTGAATTTAGAAAGCTTATGTTTGAATGTGAGCTCTGACATTTACCATGTGTGATCATAGTAAGTCACTTACCTGCTTTGATTCTGTTAGTTTCCTTTTGTGAGGAAACTCCCCAACTTCACCCAACTAGTAAAGCAAAAGCCCCATAGGTCAAAACTGTCTTTTAAAATTCTCGTTGTTTTCTTCAGGAACAACTTTCTTATTCCAGTCTAAAATTTGTGTCGAGGGAAGTAAATTCATTTAGATGCCCCAAAGTGCTCCATATAAGCAAGTACAAAGACTATGCAAGGTGCCCTGAAGCTTGGCTTAGGAAGGCTTTGGGATGGAACTGGTGACCTCAGCCCTACTTTCTTTAACTTGCTCAAATCATTCCTCTCCTTAACCACTTATGTAAGATTGTGTATTGTAGTTTTCTGTTGTAATGTTAATGGGATATAAGATCTCCCCCACCCATTAAAAGGTCTCACTGGGAGCCCATTAAGGGAAGCTTGCTTAGGGGATGCTTGCTTGTAGGAAGGTTTTCACACATTTTGCTAATTTCCAATTAGGCACTGAGTCAGGAGGACTGCGATGCTTTCTGGCTCTGAGAAGTGTATATATACTCTTGAGTTGGTATTTTGTTTTGGGGGCTCACTTATGAAAAGGATCTTGTGATTCCCTGGTTGAGATTCTGAGTGGCCATATGTTCAGAGCTCCCCAACTGCTCAGATATAAAGGCTCTCTTAATCCAGGGATGTGTGTACAATGTATAGCAATATTGCTTTGATTCAGGCAGTCAGAACCCTGTCTGTTGGTCTTTATTTCTCTGCTTGTATTTTCTCTGTTTGTAGTTTCTCTGAAGTTCAGAGTATTGACTTTTCCCCTGAAATAGTGAATGTAATTAAGAAAGATTGTTGACCCCTTAAATAGTTATCTTTCCTAGTAAAACAAATCTAAGAACCTGTGCTAGTAGCCATCCTGGCTATGCCAGTGTGGTTGCTGCTATATCTGTTTGTGTCAGTTCTCTACTAAGCTATAGGATTCAGAAAGACGGGAATCCTTGTATAAACTTCACATTCACCTCTTGACTCTCAGCACAGTGCTCTTCATAGAGCAAATGCTTAATAATTTGTATGTTGAATAAATGAATGCATTTAAAACATAAGGAATAGTATGAACAGAGGTTCACAGAGGGGAAAACATGGATGTTTTCAGGAGATTGTGAGTAGACCAGTTTGACTAAAGTGTAGGCTGCCTGAGAAAAAGGAGCATGAAATAAGACTGGAAAAGAAGGTTGGGGTCAGATTTTGGTGGGCATTGAATCACGTGGCAAGGATTTGGTACTTTAGTAGGTAATAAGTAAACACTGAAATTTCTTGAACTGTGAGTTACATGATTGATATGATCAGAACTGTGTATTAGGAAGATTAGAATTAATCTGATAGCCATATAGATATCCCTATACCATTCCCCCTCTCTTTTCCTGGTATCTTCATTTTGGCTGTGGCTGCCAAGGGCCCTATGTCCATACAATCTCTTGGCCTGCCCACTCTGGGTAACACCCCATACTATAGACATTTCCCAACCCTTTCCCATTAGCAAAATTGAACTGTTCTATAACATTCTTAATAATAATATACAGACATTCTTGTCCTCTGTTTTCCAAGGTATAATGAACTACTCTGAGTAATGAACCCCCTGTTAGACCACAATGACTTAATGGGTTCCCTCCAATGGATATACACTGCCTTAACCCAGAAGCAAAACTCTGCTGAGTGGAATTTCAAGCCTTATACAGCATTACCAATTGACATAATTTAGAGTGGAGTAGCTTTTTAGTGTTACTTAATCACATTTATATAGCATTATATGATTTACAAAGTGCTTTTCTCACAACAACCATGTAAGTTTAATAGTATAAGAATTGTTTTCATTTTACAGATGAAGAACTGAGGTTTAAAGAAGGGGCTCAACTCAGAGTACACCACTCAAAACCAAGTCCACTAATTAATAAGCCAACATCATTTCCACTCAGCAATAGAGATCACCTTTTTGGAAAGGCAGCCCTTCTGGTTATATTGAGAGTGTTCTTTTCTTGCCTGTTTTTTGTTTGTTTGTTTGTTTGTTTTGTTTTTCCTGAGAGGGGAAGGTAGGGCAATTGGAGTTAAGTGGCTTGCCCAAGGTCACATGGCTAGTTTTTTTGTGTGTGTTAAGTGTCTGAGGTAGTATTTGAACTCAGGTCCTCCTGACTCCAAGGCCAGTGTTCTATTCACTGTGCAACCTACTCACCTCAGAGAGTGTTCTTTTCCCATGACAATAAGGTTATACTGGAGCCAGCTCTAACCTCTTGAGTTGGTTGTTCAATTTTCAGTGTAAATATTTATACCTCAGAAATCCACAATATAAGGGCTTGATTTAATGTTTTGTTGACTGTGTTGATAATGAAGGTTAAACTAAAATGTTTTTTTGTGTCTATAAATTTTCCCCCCAGCAATCCTGGTTGTTAAACATTTACCAGCATGCCCCACATATTGCTCTATAAACATTATTTGAGCTTAGAAGAAAAGTGGAAAGTCATGGAAGTAAGTCATCACCAGACTGGAAATCTTGTGGTTGGAGGTTGATGATGATGATGATGATGATGATGATGATGATGATGATGATGATGATGACTGGCATTTCTATAATGCTTTAAGGTTTGTAAATATTTTATATCCATTATCTCATTTGAGCCTCACAATACCCCAGTGTAGCAACATACCAAAATGAATATAGTTCTGGTCTTAGAGTAGGAGACCTAGGTTTGAATATTATTTCTGATGCCCTTTGCTTAACTTCTCCAAGACTGACAGTCAAGATTTGTAAAGTGGGAATTATAGTTGTAGGGTTATTGATAGGAAAGTGCTTTGTAAACATTTAAGTTCTATGAATATGTGAGTTATTTCAGGTATTCCAATGAAAAAGTGAAGAGATACATGTAGAGAAGCCAACCTGGCAACTATAAGCTGATTGAGAAGAATGAGAGGGGCCAAGACAACAAAGAAGAAATGTAAGATTCTAGATGCTCAGTAGGATGGGGATATAGGCAGCAGGAGACTTTTCATGTTACCAGAGCTATCATTCTATCCATAATGCACTTCAAGATTTAAACTTTAAAGATTGCAAAGTACTTTTCTCATGAGGTATGTTTGCAGTATATGCATTATTTTCATTTTGTGGTTGAAGAAAATGAAACTGTGAAAATTCAAATGATCTGTCCATGATCATAATTTAGTCAATATACAAAGTAGGATTTGAATTTAGGCTTCTGACTTCCAAGTCCTGAGCTCTTTCCATGGAATTGCATTGCCCTCTCCAACACTATAAAAATAGGGATAGAGATAGACAAGATCCTTCATACCCTATAAGGAGCTAGTAATTCTTTCCCAGGGTAGAGTACCAGGTCTAGAGTCAGGAAGACCTGAGTTCAAATTTGGCCTCAGACACTTACTATTTGTGTAGCCCTGGGCAAATCACTTAACCCTATTTGCCTCAGTTTCCTCATTTGTCAAAGGAGTTAGAGAAGGAAATGACAAACTATTCCAGTGTCTTTGTCAAGAAAATCCTAAATGGGGTCAGACACAATTAAAAATGATTGAAGAACAAAAATTCTTTCCCAAGAGAAACATATCCAAATATCAGTAATGATATTAGTGACATAATGACAAAAAGAAACCTGGGAAATTTGAAAGGTAATTATGACAAAGTGGGCTATACAGTAGCATGTTTTAGTCAAGAAGATTGGATTCATTCTTCCTTGGAGCGTGAAGAGGGGTTGGAAGCTCCTGAGGGGGATGGAGCTACTCCCTCAATATTCTCATCCTCCCCAGGGAGGGGCAAGCAATTTTAGCATCTGCACTCACCTCCAAGAATTTGATTTGTACCTCAGTGGTAGATGATGGAATAACAAACTAGGTTTCTCTGCGCTTTTCAAAGCTGCCACATGCTTCTGGGGGTAGACACTTGCAGAATCCATTTCTCTCCAGAAGCCAGACCTCCATCATGCTAAAATTCTAGAAGCATAAAGGAAATGAGCTAAGTAGGACGTGTGTGTGTGTGTGTGTGTGTGTGTGTGTGTGTGTGTATGTGTGTGTGTATTCCTGATTGGGAAAAAAATACACTGATAAATACAGATGAACTCTCAATTAATTGTATGAGAATGATATACTTGGTAGATGGTATGTGGCTAATTTCTGATCCCAGACTCATTTATTCATCAGCTCTTCTACACTTCTCCCTAGCTCCCTATACACTTCAAATCACCACTCCCTTCTTCAAGTTACAGGGATCCTAAATGTCTCAAGCAGCTACTAATACTGGTTGCAACTTACTAAATAGTATGGGAAGGTGCATCCAGTGTTTGAATCATTTTACAGCTGAAAGATTTGCAATTAGAAGACTTGAGGTTGAATCTTATCACTGCCACTATGTAACCTTGGGCAAATCACATAAATTCACCTGGCCTCATTTTCCTCCTCTGTAAAATTAGAGTTTGAACTCCATAAAGAGATCAGTCTCCCTGAGGTCCTTTCCAGCATTAACATTCTGTGATCTTATGAGTAGAGGGGGTGAGGTAGGATGGGGGAGGGAGAGCAAGCTCAAAAGCTTGGTTTAGTTTCTATAGGTAACAGTGCCCAAGACTATTCTACTCTATAATTTCTGACCTATAATACTATATTCCTTCTTCTCTTCTTGATCTATTTCTTCCCACCTGGATCTTTGTTTTTTGCTTCCTTCCTCATAATGCACTTAAGATTCTTTCTCTTTCCAACATGGGCCACTTAACTTATGACTACTACACAGACAAACCTTTTGCCTCTGCCTTAAAGCACTGAATACATAGGGAGACTGAATGGAGGCCCTATGGAAGACAGTCAGATTCTTCATTTTTCTTCCACTTTAATGTTAGCAAATTCAAGCCCAAATTTTCCTACCTATAACTTCTACCCATTGGTCTTATTTCTATCCTTTGGAGCTCTATGAAATAAGTTTAATGTCTCTTCAATATAGCAGTCCTTCAAATATTTGTTGCAAGCTCTCGTTTTCCCTCTATGTCTCTTTCTCAGGCCAAACATCCCCAGTTCACAGAATCATCAGATTTTCAGAGTTGGAAGGAGGCTCAGAAACTGTGTAGTCCAACCTATACTCCAAAAAAGAAACCCCCTTAACCACAAACCTGGTAAATGTTTATCATTTCAAAGACCTCTATTACACTTATGGGTAGCTCTCATTTTGATGAATTTTTGTTCTTGACAGCAAAAAGAAAATGACTTACTGGCACCTCTCAGCCAATGCTCCTGGTTCTGCCTTCTGGGGTCTTCCTCTTCCATCAGGCCACCCTTCAGATGCTTGAAAACTATTTTCATGTGTTCTTTCCTTAGGTCTTCTCTTTTCTAGGTTAAACCCAGTTCCTTCATCTATTCATCATGTGGTATAGACCCAATATCCCTCAAAATCCTAGTTACCTTCATCTGAATATTCTTCAGTTTATCAGCCTCTTTCACCCTCATTGGATGAAGAATACATAACTGAACACAGTACCCTAGATGTGGTGTAAGCAGAAGTGGTGTACAGTAAGACATACCTCCAGATTTCTGGAAACTATCTTTTTTAACACATGCAACTCAAGTCATAGTTTTGTGTCACAGAATTCTGGTCCTCTTCTACTGAAAAAGCTCTAGTTTTACAATGATTTTTTTCTTCCTTTTTTTCCTCCTATAAAATGTAACAATAATAAAGGAACTAGAACACAAATGAAATGTGTCACCTTTGTGGGCTAGACTTCAACTGTTATTCATAAGCATAAAGCTCCATCCTGGGTTTACTTTCAATTTTTCATGACCTGCTATTCATTGGGTTACACTCCCAGTTCTTAATACTGCTTTAGCATCTAAAGCCTGAAGCTGGCCCCTCTGGTTTCTATTGCATTAATCCATCCACTTCAAGCTTTTGAAACTTCAAAAGCATCCCAACCTCTTTTCTCTGTTTTTAGCAGCTTTCTCACATAGGAGCAAATCCAACATCACAACCTCTTTAGAAAACTCCTGGTCTTTTCTAAAAGAGCCGGGTGTTAGTGTTTCCTTCCTTCCTTCTTTCTTTTTTTAAATTGACCTATTTTTCTAAAATGCTTTGTTGCCAAAACCCAGGATCAAACCAAGGACCTTCAGATTTTAGTCCAATACTTTCCCAACTGAACTGGTCCTACTCTGACACTAATTAATTGGCTGTGTGACCCTGAGATGTTAACCTCTCCCAATTCCATGCAACTTTTTAAGATTCTAAGTTGTAGGGAAGATATTAGCCTGCATTGGTAGAGTGAGTTTCCTCACTTGGGAATTCCCTTTAATCAATGAAATCATGAGTCCAATCCCTATCCTTATACCTATCCCTATTTTTAAAGTCTTGGGAGTGAGTGTGTGGTGGGCAGTGTGACTCAATAGAAAGAATTTAGGACTTAGAGTCAGGAGCCTGAGTTCAAACCCCCCCTTATATATTGACTAGCTAATGATCATGGACAAGACATACGTCCTTTACCTATACACCATACTTTCTTTACCTATAAAATGAATACACACATGTATATATGTATGTATATAAGGTCACACAGCTTACAAGGTCAGTAAATGTCTGAGGTTAGATTTGAACTCATGTCTTGCTGACTCCAAGCTCAGCACTCAATTCACTGTGCCAGGTAATTGTTCCAATTTTCCAGATGAGGAACAAGATTAAGTAACTTGCCCAGGCTTACACAGCTAGTAAGTGACAAAGGCAGGGTTCAAACTACAGTCTCCCTGACTCCAACTCCAGATCTTTCATTTCTACCATCTAGTTACCTAATAAGGTGCTTAGTAATTGTTAATTATTTATAAATTATTGTTGTTATGAGAGACCACCACAGTGCTTCCTCCCAAATTCCCAGAACTGTCTAAATGCAAGTTCCTCATTCTGACTTCCAAGACCATCTACAATCTAATTCTCAATTTATGATTTCAGCTTTTTCTCTCATTCCCCCCTACATGCATCCTGTACTCCAGTAAAGCTCCTTGGCTTTCTTTTGTAGCTGATCTTCTCCTGTGCTTTCCTGATTTCTCCTTTTTTCATGCTATTCTCCTCCTGAAATCCTCACTCCTGTCTCATCTCTGGCTGTTCTTCCCATCCCCTCTCAAATGTTACCTAATGCTTTCCTGCTCCTCCAAACAGATAAGATCTTTCCCTCTTCTGAGCACCCACCATACATTTTATTTATTTCATAACACATATTTTACAATGATTATTTGTGTACTTCCTGGAATGTAAGCTTCTCAAAGGCAGGGGCTATGCTTTATTCCTCTGTTAATACACTATAAAACTGTTTGCAGCATTTTTCACATAGTAGGTATTTAATACACATTTGGTTAATCTAATTGATGTGAGCATGAATTATTCCCCTCCCTGTACTCTATGCTCCAACTGATCAGAACAAAATATTCTCTGGTCCTGAGCCTCTCACACTCTTTCCTACTTCCATGCTTTGCTTACCTTATTCCCTCTAATGTAATGCCTTCCTACTCTTTTTTACCTGCCAAGTTCATACCTTTTCTTTAAAACTCCAGTGAAATGTCAGATGTCTCATGAAGACTCATTCTTTGCTACCCTTTGCCCCCTTATATAGCACTTTATTTTATACTTAGTAGGCAATGTATATAATAGTGATCTGTATTTGTGTCCTTAATCACCACTGGATAACATACACATGTTCCCAAAGTGGGAGATATTGCCCCCTGGGGGGTCCTGGAAAGATCCAGAGGGGCAATAGTAGCCTTAGGTGCAATTGGAGGGCATTGAATAAAAACAAGGGGATATGGAAGCATAAGAAAAGAATATTTTGAAAAACCTTTCACACATGTTTCATCTGTAACAGAATTAAAGTCATAGTAATTACATTATTTTCCAAATAAACACACAAAATGCAAGTTATAACTGCTCAGTGGTCAAGACCACCAACAGGTCTTAACAAGAAGGTGTTTGCAGGTAAGCGTGTTGCACATTGTCAGGAAGTCCAACACGCATCAGCAGTAATATGTGTATGTAATGACTTGTTTACAGTGTGATGCCATATGGTTAAATGATGCAATATTGCATCATCAAACTTTCAATGAAGGGAAAAATACAAATTTACAATAAATTATTAAATTTAAGATGTGTCATTTAAAAATTTTTTTAATGATGCAAATTAAAAAAAACTGTTAAGGGGTTAAAGAAAATAGATTTCTGTGGGGGTGCTGAACAATTTATTTTAAAGGTGGCAGCAAGTCAAATAAGTTTTTTTACTTAATTTATTTATTTTCTTGTTTACATCACTTATTTCCACAAGATTTTGAGTTATAAATAAATTTTCTCCCCATCTTTCCCCTACCCATCACCCCCAAACAGCGATCCCACTGTGTAGCCCCTCCTCCAATCTGCTCTCTCCTATGTCCTCCTCCAATGCCCTTCTGACTTTCTGGTAGGGCAGGATGGGTCTCCCTACCCCAGTGCCTGTATTTCTTAATTCTCAGTTGCACATAGTTAATAATAATTATTATATATGTATACATACATATGTGTGTGTGTGTGTGT
>CM053596.1:141833266-141864631 GCA_028646575.1 Pseudocheirus occidentalis | reverse complement strand
CAGTCTCTCTGTGGGTCCTGTCGCTCTTGCATTCATTCAGATTCACTTTTTAGCCTTTAATGCTAGAATGGCTCTGGCTGCCGCTGCCACTTCTCCCCACTGCCCTGGGGTCAGGCCACGATTTTTTTGAGCTAGGCTGGTCTTGGCTCCAGACCTGCTGTGATGGGTCCCTCCTGCCGAACTGCCTTCAGTAGGAGACGTGTTTTCTGCAGATCCGTGGATTTTGGAGCCTTAAAATTTGTTGTTTTATGTGTATGTAATGTGGTAGTGAAGGAGCTGCTGATCCTTGCTGCTTCTATGCCTCTATCTAGTTAAGTTAGTTGTTGATGTTGATTAGATATTCAAGAGAGACGGTGATGTTGGACTGGAGCTCACTAGAGAAACAAAACCTAGGTATATAGATAGGGGAGGCATCTACATAGAGATGATAAGTAAACTGAGTTGATAAAATTTCAATAAGAGAAGATTTAGAGAGAGAAATGTAAGCTGAGTCCAGAACCTTAGGGGATACTAACTCCTCCTCCCACACATTAGGGGAAGTAGGATATGGATTGTAAACCAACAAAGAAGACTGAAGAAGAGAAGTAGACATGCAGGAAGAGAATGAGGGGGAAAAGAGTATCAGGTAGGAAGGAGGTGCTCAACAGGGTCAGATGCCAAAGAAAAGTCAAAAGGGAAAGGGGTTGAGAGAAGGTCTTCTAGACTTGGGAATTAAGATATCATTTCTTAATGTTGGAGATGGCAGTTTCAGTAGAGTGATGAAATCAGAAGTCAGGTTTCAAGGTGGTGAAAAGGGAGTAAGAGGAGAGCAAGTAGAGGCAATGGATGTAATGACTTTTTTAGGAGTTTGGCAGAGAAATAGGAAGCATAGAAATAGCATGAAAGCAAGAAGAGATGACAGAAGCAGTTACAGAGATTTTTAAAGATGAGGGAGCCCTGGTTATGTTTGTATAAATTAGAAAAAGAGATAATAAATAAAGCAAATATAAAGGATAGAAAGGGGATGATTAAAGGGGAAAATTCCTGGAAGAAATAGAAAGGGAAAGGTCAGTGACATGAATAGATAGGTTTACCTGAGTCAAATAACATGGGATTTTAAAGGATAAATATAAAGTGGCAGCTAGGTGGTGCTGTGGATAGAGTGCAAGACCTGGAGTCCAGAAGACTAATTTTTCTGAGTTCAAATCTGATCTCAGACACTTATTAGCTGTGTGACCCCGAGCAAGCCACTTAACCCTGTTTGCTTCATCATAGGAGATTGAAATGCTAAAGTAGAAAATCAGAAGATAATTGGGATAACAGGCAAATTTGGTCTTGGAGTACAAAATGAAGCAGGGCAGAGATTAATAGAGTTTTGTCAAGATAACTTTCTGGACATAGCAAATACTCTTTTTCAATAACTCAAAAGGCAAGTCTACACATGGACATCACAAAATGGTCAATATTGAAATCAGACTGACTATACACTTTACAGCCAAAGGTGGAGAAGCTCTACACAGTCAGTTCAAACAAGACCTAGAACTGACTATAGCTCAGATGATGAATTTCTTATCACAAAATTCAGACTTAAATTGAAGTAGGGGAAAACCATCAGACTGTATAAGTATGACCTAAATAACATCCCTTATGAATATGAAGTGGAGGTGATGAAAAGATTTAAGGGATGAGATCTGGGAGATAGAGTGTCTAAAGAAGTTCACAGTATTGTACAGGAGGCAGCAGCAAAAAAAAAACATTTTAAAGGAAAAGAAGAGCAAGAAGGCAAAATGATATTTGAGGCTTTACAAATAACTGAGAAAAGGAAAGCAAAGGAGAAGGGAAAGGGAAAGACAGAAATATATATCCAAATGAAAACAGAATTACAGAGAAAAACAAGGAAAGAGAAGGTTTTCTGAAATGAGCAATGCAAAGAAATAGAAGAAAACAACAGAATGAAAAAACAAGAGATCTCTTCAAGAAAATTAAAGATGAAAAGGGAATGTTTCATGCAAATACTACTCTGGTGGCAAAATGTGAAGAAGAATCAAGAAGCCTCTTGCTGAGGGTAAAAGAGGAGAGTATGAAAGCTGGCTTGAAGCTTAACATCCAAAAAACTAAGATCTTGGCAACTGATCTCATTGCTTCCTGGCAAATAGAGAGAGAAGAAATGAAAGCAGTGTCAGATTTTATGTTCTTGGGCTCAAAGATCACTGCAGATGGTGATGGCAACCATGAAATTAAAAGATGCTTGTTCCTTGGAAGGAAAGCTATGGCAAATCTGGACAGCATATTAAAAAGCAGAGACATCACCTTACCAACAAAGACCCATACAGTCCAAGTATGGTTTTTTTCCAGTAGTGGTGAGAGTTGGACTCTAAGGAAAGCTGAGCACTGCAGAATTGATGGTTTTGAATTGTGGTGTCAGAGAAGACTTTTGAGAGTCTGTAAGACAACAAGGAGGTCAAATCAGTCAATACTTAAGGGCAGACTATTCACTAGAAGGTCAAATACTGAAGCTTAAACTTAAATACTTTGACCACATAATGAAAAAACAGAATTCATTGGAAAATTCATTTCCCTGATGTTGGGAAAGATGGAAAGCAAAGGGAGAAGGGAATGGCAGAGAATGAGTTGGAATTCATCATGGAATTAATGAACATAAGCCTGGACAGACTTCTGGAGACAGTGGAGGATAGTTGGACCTGGAGTTCTATGTTCCTCTTGCTCACTGAAGGTTGGCAAGCAGAGGCAATTTATATCACTATTTGTAGGGGATCCTCAAGTGAGAATTAGACTAGATGAGGAGTCCTTTACATCATTTGTACCATGGAACCCATTGATGTTCTTAAATGATTCAAATAAAATAGGTCAGCAAAAGAAAAAATTATGTTGAAATACAGTTGAAAAAATATTTTCTAAAAAGAAATTAAGGAACTTTGGACTAGTTAATCTTTGAATTTTTTTTCAGCTGTCAGATTCTGGGATTCTAGTATTAATCTGCTATCTTGGGCAAAATATTTAATTTCTCCAGATCTCATTTTCCTTGTTTCCCAGTTCTGACACTTATCTGTGAAAATGTTATTTCCTGCCAAGGGAATATAACTCTTTAAGGTCAAAGACTGGCCCTTTTCTTTTCTTTCTTTCTTTTTTGATTTGTCATTAACTCCAGAGCCTAGAACAGTTACTGGCATACAATAGGTGCTTAATAAATACTAATTGAATTGAATTAAATAGGTATCTCTAAAGTCTCTTCTAGTGCTAAATGTTATAATGCTGTTATCTTAAATAGATGTAGTATAAAGGAAAAAAAAACAGATTTAGACCCTTTCCTCTTGTATTATGAAAGTATTGTGTGCACCCCAAAACTATGTGCAACAGAGATCCTTACCCAAATAATATGCAGAGGCTTCTCAAGGTAGAAAGCAGAAAAGAATGGTTTATTACCATCTTGAGAAAGGGCAACAACTCTCCCCACCCCCACAAATAGTCAGGGAGGAAAAGCAATTTACAGAAGGAAATGGTGAAGTCATAAAGCCCTAACATGGAATTCTCTCCCATTCCTCTGCTGACCCTTTTCTTCCATTGTCTGGAAATCAAGTGCACAATCTAAGCAATCTACCTCAAGTACTGGAACAAGGAAATTGTAGACCACCCAATGTACATTTGAGAAAGCACTACTGTCATTATTTGGCATTTCTTATGCTAAGGTGTCACTGAGGAGAGGGGTGACTCCCTACTGCTCTGAGTTCTGAGTCCTTGTAAATCATGTGATTCCCAGGGAAGGGGAACTTGGGCCTGTTTCCCACGAAAAGCCTTACTAGATTTTAGAGTATTGTCTGAGAAATTTTCACCCCTCTCACTCATTAAGGGGCATTGATGGGAAAAGGTACATCAGAAGTTGTGCTGGTCTTTTGACAATGGGCTGACATAATCTAGGAAGACTTCCTGAAAGGAAGGAGACCTACATTCTAAATCAGACCCTGGATAGAGTATCATTCTTATCCCTTCTGTTGCTGTTAGGGTTTTGGTGAACCCTAGTAATTGCTCCCATATATCTCCCATATATCTTTGTCCTGTATCTTGCATCTCCCCAAAGAAATATTCACTGTTTGGGAAAGAATATGTTGGCCACATACTGTGCTACTGAAGGTCCTATGATGCCTATGGAGAGAAGCAGGTAATTGAAGCAGAAATATCATAAGAATGGGAGTCAAGGACCCCACATTCTAATTTAACGGAAGCCTGAGAAATTGAACACTCAGTTCAACTACTTACTTTTTTATCTGAGGATATTGAAGAAAATAATGCCTTAAAAAATAGATTAACTCAAATGGCAAAAGAGACCCAAAAAGCTAATGAGGAGAAGAATGCCCTGAAAAGTCAAATTTGCCAGATAGAAAAAGAATCTCAAAAGCTCACTGAAGAGAATAATTCCTTCAGAATTAGAGTGGAGCAAATGGAAGCAAATGATTTTATGAGAAATCAAGATACTGTTAAACAGATCCAAACAAATGAAAAAATAGAAGGCAATGTGAAATATCTCCTTGAAGAAACCACTGACCTGGAAAATAGATCCAGGAGAGACAATTCAAAAATTATTGTAATACCCAATTGATTGTAATACCCAAAATGATCAAAAAAAGAACTTAGAAAGCATCCTTCAAGAAATTCTCAAAGAAAATTTCTCTGATATTCTAGAACCAGAGGACAAAATAGAACTTGAAAGAATTCACTGATCACCTCTTGAAAAATATCCCAAGAAGAAAACTCCCAGGAATGTTATAGCCATGTTCCAGAGTTCCCAGATAAAGGAGAAAATATTAAAGCTGCCAAGAAGAAACAATTTGAATACTGTGGAAACATAATCAGGATAACCTCAGGATCTAGCAGCTTCTACATTAAGGAATTGAAGGGCCTAGAATATGATACTCCAGAGATCAAGGGAGCTAGGATTAAAACCAAGAATCGCCTACCCAGAAAAACTGAGTATAATGTTCCAGGGGAAAATATGGTCATTCAATGAGGTGGAGGACTTTCAAGCATTCTTGCTGAAAAAACCAAAACTGAAAAGACAATTTGACACTCAAATACAAGAAGCATGAGAAGGTAAACATGGAAAAGAAATCATAAGGAACTTATCAAGGTTGAATTATTTACATGCCAACATGGAAGAATGATAATTGTAACTTATGAAACTTTTCTCTGTATGAGGATAGATGAAGGGAATACAAATGTATATATACATATACATACACATATGTCTATATAGGAGGGTATATGTACGTGTATTAATACTTATCTGAGTATGTGTATATATGTGTACATAGAGGGCACAGGATCAAGTGAATAGGAAGGGATGATACTTTAAAAGGTGAAATTGTGAGATGGGAGAGGAATAGAATGAGAAGAGACAGAGAGAGACAGAATGGGGTAAATCGTCTCATATAGAAGAGGCAAGGGATAACTGTTACAGTCGAGGGGAAGAACAGGAAGGCAAAAGGGAAAGGGTCAACCTTACTCTCATTGAATTTGGCTTAGGGAAGGAATGACATAAACTCTAAACTGGGTATCTTGCCACACAGGAGAGTAGCGGGGATGGGGATGAGAGGGGGGAGGATGGAAGGGAGGAGAGTGTGGGAGGGAGGGTTACTGGAAGCACACACTTCTGTAAAGGGACAGGAACAGTGTAGAGAATAGAAGAAGGGGAGGATGGAATAGGAAGTAGGGACATATAATCAGTCTCTCACAATATGTCCATTGTAGGTATGTTCTGTGTAACTACACACATACAGCTTGTATTGAATTGTTTGTCTTTCCATTGGGGGTGGGTGATGAGGGAGGAAGGGAAAGAATCTAGAATTAAAAGTTCTATAATCAAATGTTAAAAATATTTATGTGTATATATATATACTATATATATATTATTATTATTATTCACTACATGCAACTGGGAATTAAGATATACAGGCATTGGGGTAGGGGGATCCATTTTGCCTTACCAGAAAGTCAGAGGAGTGATGGGGGAGGACATAGGAGACAGCAGACTGGGAGAGGGGTTATACAGTGGAATGCTTGTTTTGGGGCGGTGGGTGGGGGAAAGATGGGGAGAAAATTTGTAACTCAAAGTCTCGTGGAAACGAATGCTATAAACAATTTTTAAAAATAAAATTTAAAAAAACCCTTTTTTTCTGAGAAAAGATCCTTAGGCTTCATTAGACTGTCACTAGAGGGACCTGTGACACCTGTACTAAGGTTTTTTCTAGCTCTAAGCATCTAATTTTCCTAGGTTGCTGAAGAAAGCAGTGAGCCTGAGAGGTTAAGAGTAAGGTTCTCCATCCCCAGAATTTGTATGCTTTGCTCCCATTCATGGTGCCCCATTAGGGAAGGAATATATGTCCCTGCATCTGAAGCTAAGTGAGGGGCACATGTTGCCTACTTTGTCTGATAGATAGCTCTTTAAGGAAAGGCCTCCCTGTGATTTTCTTCTAGGATGCCACAGAGACACAGGCTGCTATTTTGTTCTCTTATGTAGGTGAATCCTGAGGGTTTGGCTCAATGTGCAGCTCCCCAAAGACTTCCTCTTTCCCTCTTCTCCACACTTCCCTCTCCTTTTCCTCCCTTCCTTTTGCCCATGAGACGTTCTGGTCTCAACATGAACCAGAAGAATTTTAGTTAGTCTGGATGTTAATCATTTAGTTCAAACTTCTCATTTTACAGATTAGTAAACTGAGGCCTAGAGAAGTTAAATGACCTACTCAATATTACACAATGAGTACAAGGGCCAACACCACCAATCGATCAATTATAAAACATTTACTGCCTCCTATATGCCAGTGCTAGAGGATGGGAATACTAAGACAAAAATGAAACATTCTGTCCTCAAAGAGTCAACCCCACCTTCCCCATTACTGAGAATGGAAAGAGCATCCTCCCAGTCCCTCAGGCTCACAACCTAGGAGCCACCCTGGACTCCCTTACTACCTCTCACCCCAATATCCAAGCTATTGCCAAGGCTTGTCAATTTCACATTTGCAACGTCTCTCCCCTTAACACTACCACCATTTCTGGTGCTCTCATCACCTCAAACCTGGACTATTGCAATAGCTACTGGAGGGTCTGCCTGCCTCAAGTCTTTCCCTATTCCAATCCATCCTCCATTTAGCTATCAAAGTGATTTTCCTAAATCTGAACATGTCACCATCCCTGCTTTACCTCCACCTCAGCAAACTCCAGTGGCTCTTTATTGACTTCAGGACCAAATACAAAATCCTCTGTTTAGCATTCAAAGCTCCTCATAAGCTAGCTTCCCCCCACTACCTTTCCAGTCTTCTCATACCTTACTCCCTACCACATTTTCTTTGATCCAGTGACACTGGCCTCCTGGCCTGTCCGTCAAAAAGACACCCCATCTCTCAGCTCCAGGCATTTCCTCTGGCTGTTGCCCATTACTGGAACACTTTCTCTCCTTTGCTCTGATTGTTGATGTACTTCACTTCTTTTAAGTCCGAACTAAAATTTCCCCTTCTACAGCAAACTTTTTCTAACCCCTCTAAATTCCAGTGCCTTCTTTCTATTATTTTCTTGTTTTCCCATATTTAGCTTGCTTTGTATATATTGGTTTGCATGTTGTCTACCTCACTAGATTTTAAGCTCCTTAAAGGCAGACTGTCCTTTGCCTCAGTGTCCCAGCATTTAGCACAGTGCTTGGTACTTAATAAATGTTTATTGATTGATTGATTGACATTTTATCAAGGAGAGATAACACATATGTGAATATAAAAAAATAAACAATACGGTTTTTGAGGGGAGAGTCATAGCAGGTAGGGGTGTCAGGAAGAATTTCATGTCAAAGGTTGTACTTGAATTGAACTTTGAAGAAAACTAGAGATTCTAAGAGGCAGAGGTGAGGAGAGAGTGCATCCAGGCAAAAGGATCATGGGAAGAATAGTAAGATGGCCATTTTGGCTGAATCATGAAGTTTGGGAGGGGGAGTGATATGTGTTGAGGCTGGTTTGGATCTCATGAGGAAAGAAAGATTGGAACCAGGCTGGGAGAGGATTTAAATGTCAAACAGATTAGAACCCAGGTTTGCTGACTTTCAGAAGCCACGTGTTCACTTTCTTTCCAATGGCAGCACTCTAGAGAATCTGTCATCGCTCAAGGAGTGATGATGTGTTCATATTGGGGCTCCAGAGCTGTGGCTTGGGCAGCTTGTGGAGGGGTGGGGTGTAGGGAGAGGAAAGGGAGGGAAGAAGAAGCTGAATCCTGTTGCCAGATCTATCACTGGCTGTTTTAAACTAATGAGGTTTTAAACTTTCCCTTTCAATTTCTTCAAATGTTAAGACAAGTGTGTGGCTGCAGCAACTTTAGTGCCTTCAGTGCTCACTGTAGTGTGCCGGCCAAATCAGTTTGCTTTTGACAGGGGAAAGAAAGATGAAATAATGAAATGCCAGGGAGAGCAGTCAGGCGGGTGGGATGTGGGCTCATGCTTGAGCAGGAAGACACCTTGTGAAATGATTTTTTTTTGTAATTATGGATGATAGCAGGACCAGTTATTGTATTCCAAAAATCCATCCTATCCAAAGGGGTAGAAAAGAGGAGAAAGACCATAAAGTTAAATTATAATACCTTGTAAACTATAAATAACATTGTATAAGGCAAATGATTATCATTATTACAAAATAGCCTTGATAATTCATTCATTCATTCATTCATTCACTCTTTCATTCCAGTCTAATTTATATTCTGGGGCCATGTTTCATTTAAAGCATGACTTAAATAAATGTATTAGGGAAATAAGGGAGCGGTTATAAAAGACCATTTGCATCCTCACCCCCATTTTTATTCAACTCGTACTTATTAAGTATCTAGGATACTACTAGGCTAACAGAAATGCTAGACATTCAAAGGGATACAAATGGATCATAGAAACTACTTGACAATAGACACAATGAATTTTTCATTTTTTCTTCCCCTTTAGGGCTGAATGTGTAATAAAAACATATACTTGTATAACAGTTTAAGGATATTCTGTCTTTGATCTTCATAATCACACAGTTTCAGTGTTCAATTATTATTACCTTCCTCATTTTGCAGATAAGGGAGCACAAGCTTGTCTTGGAAAGAGTCTCAGGCAACATCTGGTCTTTTTTTTTCAGGCAAGGAAATTGAGCCCTAGAAAAGGAAAGTGACTTACTCTATGTTACACAGTCTTCCTATGATGGTCAGGGCTGGCTACTCCTGAGATATATGCTGGGCCATTTCCTAGGACTGGAATCAGACATCTGGGACCCAAGACAGCAATAGGGTCAAAGAGTATAGGTCCCTTCTAGCTCAAAATCTATAGGCCTATGATCTTAGTTAATGAATCTACACAAAGTCAATAAACCATGACTTGACATTCTACTTTGGAAGTCACAGACTAGACAATCAAAGAATTTGCTTTTAAAGTTACAAGAAAAATTGAGGAGAAAATTAGTACTAACAGTCTGGAGGGTATAAGAAATTGGTGAAGTCTTCACAAAAGTGGTGTCAGCTATGCAGAGCCTTGAAGAAAGATAGGCATTCTGAGAGTAGGATATAAGAAGGAAATACAAGTGGCTTAGTGAATAGAGCAACAGCCCTGGAGTCAGAAGGACCTACTTTTAAATCTGGCTTCAGACACTTAATACTTACTAGCTGTGTGACCTTGGGCAAGTCACTTAACCCCAAGTACCCTGCCTTCCCCCCTCCAAAAAGAAAAAAAAAAGGAAATACAGTACTAATCTGGGGATGGTTAGGGGAGGATTGGGTTTGAGAACACCTAGTAGTCCATGTAGAATTTATGAATAAGAATAGTATGAAATAAGGCTAGAAAGGTAGGTTGGAGACAGATTATATGAGGTCTTAAATGCCATGCTAAGTAGTCTTGGCTTTATCCTATAGGCCAAAGGGAGCCACTCAAGGTTTTTCAGCAAGGGAGCGATAGGGACAATTCTGCGCTGTACAAAGATTATTTGGGCAGGTATATGTAGGATATGTAGTGACTGAGTGGAAGCAGGGAAATCAGTGAGGAAGCTATTTTAATAGTCCGGGTTAAATGGTCTATGCACAAGGGTCTAACATAGGACAGAATTTGTCTGAGGGGAGAGAATAGGACAGATGTGAAATATGTAGTGGAAGTAAGGCTGATAAGACTTGGCAACTAATTAGAAATGATGAGTGAAGAAGGAAAAATTGAGAATGACTCTAAGGTTATGAATCTGGGGAACCAGGAATATGGTGATATCCTTAATAGAAATGGATGTTTGGAGGAGGTAAAACAGATCATTCCATTTTGGACATGCTGAATTTTAGTTGGAATGTCTAGCAGGAAACATCCAGTAGGTTGTTGATTATGTGGAAATGGAGTTCAGGAGGAAATCAGGATTCAGCATAGAGTCACCTGTAATAGTTGATATGCTGGAGCCAGCTCCAACTTGTAAGAGCAGTTACTTAATTTTCAGTGTGAAATTTACACCTCAGAAATCAGAAAGTTGATTGTCTAGACTTAAGAAGTGATAGAGAAGATATTAATATTGCAGATTAAACTTTAAAATGTGTCATGAGTTTATATATTTTTTTCTTAGAAAACCAGTTGTTAAACATTTACAGGCTCAAATCTGACTGTGTATAAATGAATACTAGGACATCTGTGGGCTGCTCTCCCCCTAGGCCTTCTCCTCCCACCAGTGTCCTTTGAACCTTTCTAATTTCTTACCCTCTCTACATGAAAATGTACCAATTCTCTCACAGTGGTATTATCCATTGATAGGTAATAGTGGGGTAAGTAGAAGCTGCTATTAATATGTTAATCTTAAATGCTAAATAGGGACATATTACAAATTCTAATGTAAAGAAATGACTTGTCATGGATCAGAGTCACGGGGAATGAAGGCTGAATGAGCAATCTTTACCCCAGTCCCAGATATGTGGATCATGGTTCATTTCTCCTAGCCATCCGCACAAGCACCACAGCCTAACCAGAACAAGCATCTTGCCATCTGCCTTCCAGAGTACTTGTGCATGCCTCAACCACTACTTTCTTCTGAAAGAAAGCATGCAGAAAATAATATTTAATTCTATATTATTATTTCTAATGGACAAGCAAGGACAATTTCCTGTCCTATGGATTCACATATGATCTTTGTAATAGTCTAGGCCAGGAGTTAACAAACAATGGGTTACTCGTTTTTTATACCTGAGAGCTAAGAATGGCTTTTACATTTTTAAATTATTTAATTTGAATGTAAGTTTTTTTATTTAAATAAAATTAAAAATTTTAGCTTGTAGACTGTACAAAAACAGATAACAGGTTGGATTTGGTCCCCAGTCTACTGTTTCTTGACCCCTGACCTAGACCAAAGTTCCCTTCCTTGTCCACCACTTTGATGTAAGTGCTATACATAACTCATAGAATGTAAACTACTTGAGAGCAAGGATTCTCTCATTTTTATATTTATATCCCTGGTTCCTAATGCCTAGGACATAATAAGTGCTTAATTGTTTATTGATTGAGAAGATATTTCAGGTACCATCTCAGACAAGTGGGATAGAGAAAATTTTGGATTCTCCTTTATTTTGAGAGAGGGAAGGTCATTACTCCCATTCAATTTCCGTTTATTAAGAGCTTGGTATATGCAAGGCTATGTGTTAGACACCAATCTATAAAATCAATAGTACTGATTATACATGCAGATGCACAGATTCAGGATATTAGACAAGGAAGGGGCCTCAGGTATTATCTACTGTAACCTCATTTTACAGATAAAGAAACAGACACAATGGGGCTTTTTAACTCTCCTAACTAGTTATTGTCAGAGCCATGCAGGAAAGGAAATGTATTTTGATGTAGCCCGGTAAGACTTTCAGCCTATATCAATAGCTAGTACCTTAGGCCATCTCCACTAGAAAAACCCAATTAACATCATGCAGTGAGCACGAGTGACAAAGGACACAAACAAATAAGATTGGCTGCTCTTTACTAGATGCCTTCTCCTCTAGTCCCCTTGTCTCATACATCTGTTTTGAAACAGAGCATTCTTCAGTGTGGTTTATTGCAAAGAACACTGAATGTGGAATCAGAGCGTCTAGGGTCAACTCGCCACTCTCCAAGGTACTACCTGTGTAATATAGGCTAGATGCTCACATCTGTTAAATGAGGGACTGAATTAGACATTCTCAATAGCCCCATCCATCTTTAAAATTTTGAACTAGGAATTCTTCTGGCTAATTATAATAGAGCTGGGTGGACCATTTCTGTACCAGGAAATAAATCAGTGCCATTAGGGGAAAGGCTTAGGTTATTTCTAGTCACAGCAGTCTATCAAGCATGTTTATTAAGTGCTCATCATGTACTAGATGTAAGCACTGGGGATACAGACACAAAGAATGGGTAAACCCTGTTTTCAAGGAATTTACAGTCTATCAGTGGAAATAATTTCTGATAATTTGTGGATATATATGTATTTGTACAAATATATGCATTGTATATGGGTATACATATGTATATGGGTGTACATATGTGTGTATGTGTACATATATACAGAATAAATACGAAGTAGTAATGGGAGAAAGCACTAACAGGGTGGTGCTTGAGCTTTGTTAAAGGAAACTTTATGTGGCGGAGGTGAAGTTGTTGAGTTATTTCAATTGTGTCTGACTCTTTGTGACCCTGTTTGGAGTTTCCTTCTCCAATCATTTTAAAGAGGAGGAAACTGAGGGAAACAGGGCTAAGGGACTTTCCAAGGGTCACATGTCTAGTAAGTGTCTGAGATCGGATTTAAACTCATGTGGATGAGTCTTCCTCTTTCCAAGCCCAGTGCTCCAGAGTCACCTAGCTTCCCCTGGAAGTAAAGAGGGAGGGAGGATATTTCAAGCCTGGAAGATGATTGGTGCAAGAATACAAGGGTATAGAGACAAATGATTGAGTGTAGCATAAGAATAACAGAGTTGAGAAGACCAGATAATCCAGAAAGAGGAGTAATATGCATCATGAGTCTGAAAGATAGTGCCAGGGACTGGGTTGCAAAGGCCTTTAGTTACTCTTAAACAAAGGAGTTTATATTTTTTCATAGAAGTAATAAGGAGTCACTGGAGTTTATTGAGTAGGGGAGTGGTTTATATTTTTTCATAGAAGTAATAAGGAGTCACTGGAGTTTATTGAGTAGGGGAGTGATATGTTCAGGAAAATAAATTTGGTATTTGTGTGGAGAATGGATTGGTGAAGTGAGAGACCTGAGGTAGAGAAACAAACAAGAAAGGCATTGCAATAGTCCAGGCGAATGGTGATGAGGGCTGAAGCTAATCCATTGACTATGTGAATACAGAGAAGGAATCTACTTCAAGAGATGTTGTGAGGGCAGAAATGGACAGATCTGGCAGTTGAATGGATATGTGTGATGAACATATCTACGGAAGCTCTTTTTGTAGTGGCAAAAAAATGGAAAACAAGGGGATGCCCATCAATTGGGGAATGGATGAACAAGTTGTGGTATGTGAATGTAATGAAATACTACTGTGCTGTAAGGAAAGAGGAGCAGATGAACTTCATAATAACCTTGAGAGATATATAAACTGATGCTGAACGAAAAGAGCAGAACCAGGAGAAATTTGTACGCAATCACACACACAATGTATGTGTGATGACTAACTTCAATAGACTGGGCTCCTCTCAGCAATACAAGGTTATAGGACGACTCCAAAAGACTCATGATTGAAAGAGAAATCCACATCTAGAGAAGGAGATGAGGAGTCTGAGTGCAGACTGAAACAAACTACTTGCTCTGTTTCTTTTTCTTATTTTGTTTTGTTTCCTCTTTTCCAATAATTGTTCCATCAGTTACAATCCTTCTTCACAACCTAACTAATGATTAATGGGAAGATATTTGTAGATCCAGTATCCAAGTGCATGCCGCCATGATAGGGCAGGAGAGGGAGGGGGAGAAAATCTGAAACTCAAGGGACTGTGAAACCGAATGTTGTAAACTAAAAGTAAATAAACAACAACAACAACAACAACAAAAGATATATGTGATAAGGAAGCATGACAAGGTGACAGACGTGGAAAACTGAAAGAATAGTATTATTCTCTGTAGAAATATGGAAACTCCATTTACAGTTGAGCTGAGAATGGGGAAATTATGAGTTCTGTTGAACATGTTGCATATGAGATGTCTCTGGGACATCCACTTTGAGATGTCCAATAGGCAATTGGTGATGAAGCACTGAAATTCAGGAAACAGAATGGAGTAGGGGAGATTATGCATGCATACATGTATGTATCTATGTGTATACACATATATAAATATAACTATATGTGTACATGTGTGTATATAAAATGTATAGCTCCCCTGAAACCAATATCACTGTCTTCTTGAGTTGCCATATTTTCCCAAAACCCTGGAGCTAGGGCGCACAAGAGGCTATGAACAAGTCAAGGATGAAGCCTCATCTGAGATGACATAAGATACACACACACAGACACATTTGTATGTATATATATATATATATATATATATATATATACATATATATATATGTATGTATGTGTATGTATACACACATACAAATGTTATATGCTTAGAGATTATATTTAAAGTTACAGGAATTGCTAAAGTTACCAAGAGAGAAAGTCTAGATTAGAAGAAGAAGAGAAGAGGGCTTGGGATACTTTCAAAATTATAGTTCATAATATAGATGATGAGCCAGCAAAGGAGACCCAGAAGAAGCAATCAGACAGAGCCAGGAGATAGAAAGTGTCATGAAAACCCCAAGAGAAGAGAGTGTTCATCAGAAGGAGAGGGTAGTCAACAGCGTCAGATGCAATAGAAGAGTCACATTGAGGACTGTGAAAACACCATCAGATCTGGAGATGAAGATGTTATTGTTAACTTTGGAGAAAACAGTTTCAGTTGAATGAGGGAAATGGAAACTATTTTTGCAAAGGGTTGAAGATTGAGAAAGACAAATTGAAGTCAATGAAGTCAGCTTTTTAAAGGAGTTTGCCTGAGAAAGGAAAGAAAGATATAGGATAATAACTGAAGGAGATGGTGGGTTCTAGTGAAGGGTTTTGTTTGTTTTGAACAATAGGGGAAGACCCAGGCATCTTTGAAGGCAGCAGAAGAGGAACTCATAGAGAAGGAAAAAATGAAGTTTTGAGAGAATGAGGGTGACTGAAGAGGTCACTCTCTGGAGAAGACAGGAGGATATAAGGCTAGGCACATACATGGAAAGGTTGATCTTGACAAGGAGAAAGGCCACCATATTAGAAGAGATTAGACAAAAAGAGGAGAGAGTTAGAGATGAGGTGAGGGGATTTTCTTTATCAAGAAAAGAGAAGAAACAGAAACTCAGGTTGCAATGAGGGGGAAGAATAGGTTTAGGAGAAGTAAGGCATAATGAGATTTAGAATTATTAGAAGTGATATATAGTCAGTTAGAGAGAAATGTCAGAGTTTTTATCACTGTAGTAGAGTGCTTAAGAACAATGATGAGATCCAGGATACAACTGAGGTGGAATGCTGGAGTAAAGTGGATACAAATGTGCCCTAAGGGTCAATAGTAATGGTTACTTTCCCAGGCCCCCTGATAGGGTCTGAGGCTTATTCTTAGCCTATTCTGTAACTTAAGGGTGCTTTAGTGCCCCTTCCCCTTATCTCGATATAACATGCAACCTGTATCAAAAGAATTGCTTTTTGTTCCCCTTATCCTGTGTTCCCCATCCTGTGTCATTCATTTCCCTGTCCTGTGGCATTCATTTCCCTATTTTGTGTCATTTATCTTTTCCCATACTGCATCATGAAAACCTTTCCCTATCTTGCAAGCAACCACCTTCTACACCTTGTTTGTACCTATCCGGTCCCAACATCTTCAACCCTCATTAGAAACCCTAAAATTACATCATCATTCCATAAGGTATGTAGCTTTCTGGCTATATAAGTCTGTCCTTTTCCTATATCATTGCCTTTGTTTAGCTCCTTGCTAAGTCTCAGGCCTGCATGCTTTTGCATTAATAAAGCTGCCTTTGGCTAAAGAGAAAGTCCGACTGAATTGTTTCAAAAATCTGAACCAGCTCTCCCGACCCTGAACCTCATCAGGAATAGATAGTGAAATTAGAAAAGGGACAGGCAATTATGAATCAGACAGAATTTGCCCCCAAACAAGACACGAACATTTATCCTGGCTATCAGTACTATCTCTTTAGGACCAAAGAAAGCACCAGGGCAGAAACTACTGGCTGATCTCTGTCAGGGCCTCTGCCCAGAAACTTTTCAGTTTCTGAAAAGAAAAAGACCCTTCTGCAATAGTTGTAGCCACTAGAACCTTGGATTCATTACTCATGGTCTCAATCTAGAGCAGGAAAATCTCCTCTCAATGGCTTGGCAAATAGTTGAGAACTGGGATGGGCCATCATTCCTCATCCATGTTGCTTTATTCAGGTCATTAACTCCGCCACTTAGCTGTTACCTGCCTTGCTCAAGCTTCCTGATCATTTATCTCCCTCACGGAGAGTTTCAAGTTAACACTCTCATCCAGTGGCCAGATCTCCAAATCACTAATTGCCATATATGATGTGGTTAATTAAAGATAATGATGATAACTCATGATTGGAGAAAGCCTTCTAGCTTGGCAGCATCCCAGAGGGCATTGCACAGCAGGCTCACCTTAGAGAACGCCACACATACTAATGTACCATCCCTGACCTGGGGTGGAATGGAAGGGCTCATGAACAGCTGTAAATGAACAGTGTGGAAGAGACAGAAGCAAACTTTTTCTGAGCCAGTGGAAACAGCCCACCACATGTCAGGTGAGCTTCAGGCACTCACCCCAATCACCTGTCACATCTGCTCATCTGGAATCTAAGCTCATAGTGAGACAGTTGGTTTGGAGAGCTTAGCCTGGGGAGGACAGAGAGGAATGGGATATTGTGTAGCAAAGATGCTTTCCTATCCCACTGCTGGATACATAATGCTTAGAGGTTATTGGGGGAACTAAGACAGATCAGATTCTTCACCGTTTAGAATGGGAGTTGATTGAGTGAGGCTAGTTGTTGGGAAAAATCCTCTTATCTCTCAGTTTCCTTCTTTAAGGGAGGCATATTGGATGTGTCATCACTTCCCTCCCCCCATCTACTCCCCAATAATAGGAAATTACAGCCTGAGATCTCTCACACAACAACCACCATAGAAATGTCACAAGTCTATCTATGCCCCTCCTTCCTGCAACCTACATCTGTACCAGCTCTGTTTGATCAGGGACCCACTAGTGAGGGAAAAGCTATTAGCCAAGGGAGAGAATTTAAAACAAAGGTAATTAAAAGGATTAGAAGATTATGATTTCAGAAAACAGTGAAAGGCCCAAAATAACTAAGGATAAGAGGAAATAGAGGGATTATGTGCATTGGTTTGGGGAATAGGGTAGAATACAAAACTCTAGAAACCTTGAAGGTAAAAAGCATCAAAGAAGGCAAGAAATAGCTTCAGACAATCTCAGGGAGCCTTGCAAGAAGTCAGTTTACCATCCCTAAAAATATTTAATTGGCTCCAGGGAGATGGATGGCTACTAAAGTAAATTTAATTTAGTTCAGCATGTATTAGTAAGTGTTTGGAAGCTGGAAATACAGATTTAAAAAAATCTATAGCCTTTTCAGTCCCTGCCCTCAGTGAGTTTACATTCTACTTAATGTAGGGCAAAGGTTAGGGGAATATATAATATGTACACAAATAGTAGGGAAGACTAACAATTGGAGACCTCAAGAAAGAACATATGCCTTTTCCCTGAACTATGCTTTGAAAGAGATAAGTAGTTTAAGAAGAGGTGAAAAGAGTAGACATTCTAGGGATAGGGGACAGCTTGTGCAAAGATATAGAGGTGGAAAGCCAGATTTCTATTTCTATTTCCTGGACTCAAACTGAGGAATCTCCTCTTGAAAAGTGAGGTTGAGATGAGGAAAAGAAGAATGATAATGATCGCATTATCATTTTTGGTTTTCTGAATTCTGCATTAATGGAATCCATTCCTTTCCACCAGAGGGTGAATCCTTCCCCGGTAGTAAGAATCACTTCCCCTAAGAGATAAAGGGGCACCTGGCCCCAATTAGCCCACATGAATTTATATCCCAGGATATGATGGGCTTACTCCCAAAGGAAAATGAACATCATTGATGTGAGGGTGGGGTTGCACTCTTGCCCCCAATGACCCCGATATAAGCAGGACAGAAGATGACTTTTTTCCTACTTAAATGTTCTCCTCTGAGGAAAAGCCTTCCCTTCAAGACAAGGTGCTAAGAAGATAGTAGTCTTCCATTCTGGGCAGAGCAAGGAAAGGCCAAGCTTTGGACCCCATATATCAAGCTCTCCAGAGGGAGAATACATACCCAGAAACACAATAGTAGTTGCCAAGAAGGATGAGAGGCTTCTCAGCAAAGCCGATGAATATGATTTCAGGGTAAATTTCCTCCCATAATTGTATTTTATTTCAGAGCCGTTAGGATAATATTGTTATTCTTTCCATGTCAGCGGTATCTCTGCCTTATTTGCATTGTTCTGTGAGCTCTGTTCTCATGCTAAGAAACGACTGCCTCTCTTAAGTAGCATTATGAAAAGTGAGCGGAATGGAGCCATTTGCCAAAGTCAAGATTTAGAGGGCCAAGAGTTTGCATACCCTTTGCTGGCAGATTCTGGTGAAGTAACAACTTCACTAAAAAACACCCCAGCCTCACACCAGACAACAGAAATCCTCAATCTACAACGGAATTTCCATTTCCAACATATCACTCTCCAAAGGCCAGGCTAGATGAAAATGACAACCAAGGCTTTGTGGAAACTAATCAAGGGGAGGAAGAGGATAGCCAATATATTAGGCTAAACACCAAGTACAAAAAAGAAGAAAAAATCATGGAATCCTGTGTCTGGAAGGAAGCCTTGGAGATTATATAATCACAACCTATATTTTAAGCCCAACTGCATATTTATACTCCCTCTTGCACTCTATGACCTAGGCAGGTACCATGGTCTATGTGCTGTTTCTTGTATCCAGCATTCCATCCTCCTTCTCCATGCATTTGTATATGTTTTCCATCCTTGGAAAGCTCTCCCTCCAGAGCTCCACCTCATAGAATACTTTCTGCTCCCTTCAAGGCTCAGTTCAGGAAGTCTTTATTGATTTCTCCTGGTTTTTAGTTCTCAACCACTTCCAATCACTCTGTTTGTTTGCATGTATTCTATATATACTTATCTGTATACACATTATATTCTCTTCTTTAGAATATAAACTCCTTGAGGGCAAGGACTAGCTCACTTCTGTATTTATGTTCCCAGTGCTGAGTACAGTGTCTTATACAAGGAAAGTAATTAATGAACACATGTTGACCAATTGACTGACTGAAGAACCAACCGATGGGGAAGGAGGCAGGGACAGAGAGAGGGGGAGAGGGAAGAGAGAGAGAGACAGAGAGAGACAGAGAGAGAGACAGAGACAGACAGATAGACAGAGAGAGACAGAGACAGACAGACAGAGAGAGACAGAGACAGAGAGAGACAGAGAGAGACAGACAGACAGACAGAGAGAGAGAAAGAGAGAGAGAGAGAGAGAGAGAGAGAGAGAGAGAGAGAGAGAGAGAGAGAGAGTCAGTCAGTCAGGAAGATCTGGTTTCAAAAGTGACCTCTGACATTCACTAACCATGCAACCCTAGGCAAGTCACTTAGCTCTCTGAAACTCAGTTCCTTTGTCTGTAAAATGAGCATAACAAACCAATCAATAAGCATTTATTACTTGCCTCTTGTATGCCAAGCACTGAGTCAAGTGTTAGAGATACAAAAAACTAACACTTGATGCCCAGGGCTGTCGTAAGCATTTAATGTGCACATCAGTTTGCAAATCTTAAAGCCTCCATCAATGTGAGCTGTTGTCATTAGCTTAGAGACAAGACTTCAATGGGGTGAAGAAGCAGAGGGAAACGTTGCAGGTGCCAGGAGCACTACAGAGCTAGGAGACAACAGGTTCAGTTTGTCTAGAGCCAGGGTTCTTAGGCTCTTCTGTGCATGGACCACTTAGCAACCTGGCTAAGATTAGGACCCTCTTCTCAGAATCATATTATTAAATATGCAAGACAAACCACACAGGATTACAAGGGAAACCAATTACATTGACATTTAGCTATCGGCTAGGTGGCTCAGTGAATAGAGCACCAGCGCTGGAGTCAGGAGGACATTTAGTTATCAAAATATTTCTTAAAAATAAAGTTCATGGGCCCCGGACTAAGAAGCCCTGGCCTAGGGCACTGGCATCAAACACAAATAGAAATGGGCATCATTGAACCATACATATGGATCTCTGAAGGATGCACTTAGTTTAAAAGTGTGATATTATTCAAGTTTTATTGTGTTTTTATTTGTTTTGTTAAATATTCCCCAATTATATTTTAATCTGGTCTGCCCACACTAGGGAGTGTAGCAAACCTCATGTAGCCCACGGGCAATGTGTTTGACACCTCTGGTTTTGGGAATAGGGTGCAGAGAGGGAACAGTATGAGGCCACGCAGAAAAGAGAGCATAGTGACATATTATGGAGGGCCCTGAGGCTTGAATTTTGTTCAGTCAGTTATAGGGAGACACAGGCCTTGCTTAGATACTATCACAATGGACAAAAATTAGTACAATGTCTAAACAATGTTATACAAATCAGAAATATCTTCTGCATACTCTGTGTACTGAGTCATTCCACCCGTGCATGTATTTGAAATTGGGAATGAAAAATGATGGACAGTGAGTTGTAGTTAGAATTGAATAGAGGGAAAGAGAGCAAATGGGACTTCATTTGGGAAAATGTGAAGTGCTTACTGGGGCTGGAGTCAGGAAGATTCATCTTCCTGAGTTCAAATCTGGCCTCAGATACTTATAAACCGTGTGACCCTGGGCAAGTCACTTAACCCTGTTCCTCTCAGTTTCCTCATCTATAAAACAGAATAGGAAATGGCAAACCATTCCAGTATCTTTGCCAAAAAAAAGCCCTAATGGGGTCACAAAGAGTTGGACATGACTGAACAACAGAAGCAAGAGTGTTTTTAATGATACCAATTTGTTTCCTACTGTGAAGAAAGATTCATCTTTTCTAACAAAAATGTTTTCCCCATGATGTTGCATGACTCTGAGTCCTGGAATACTTCTTTAAGAAGTCAACATGAATGTTGTTCAATAATGTCTGACTCTTTGTGATCTCATTTGAGATTTTATTGGCAAAGATACTGGAGTGCTTTGCCATTTCCTTCTCCAGCTCATTTTACAGATGAGGAAACTGAGGCAAATAGGGTTGAGTGGTTTGCACAGGCTCACACAGCTAGTGTCTGAGCTTTTTTCCAACCCAGGTTTTTCTGACTTAAGGCCTGGAACTCTATCCATTAAAACCACCTAACTGCCCAAGTCAACATTACAAACAACCCAAAAGTCAATGAAGGGAAGTATGATAAACATGAGTAGGCTACTGCATGATTCCAGTGGTGATTTATACACAAGAAACAGACAAAGGAATATCAAAGAGGAGATGTAGGATGGGAAATAGAGGTGGGTGGACCACACATGTGGAGAGAGTGAAGGATGACCCTTAGAAAGTCAGAGTGTTCCAGTGCTATCTGGGATATGTAAGAAGACTTAAAGGGGCCAGGCATTGTGACATAGGCCTGTAATCTCTTGCTGCTGGTGAAGTTGAGGTTGGCGGATCATTTAAGCTCAGGAGTTCTGAGTTGCATCAGAGTGTTCTCATAAACTGATATCAATATGGTGAACCCCTGGGAGCAGGGACCACCAAGCTGCCTACGAAGGAATAAACCAACCCAAATTGGAAATCGAACAGGTTCAAGCTCCTATGCTCCTCAGTATTAGGATCAGACCCATGAGTGGCCCCTGTGGCCTGGGTGAGAGAAAAAGAGCCAATCTGAAAAGAAAAAAAGAAGAGAGACAGACAGAGACAGAGAGAGAGACAAAGAGAGACAGAGGAAAAGGAGGAAAGAAGGGAAAAAATATAGATATAAAAAATGAACTCCAGTTCTTTGGGTAGGTGCTTCTATATAAAAGTTCTGTAAAAAACAAACAAGAATTCACAAGAATCATCCAGGATAAGGAGTGAATGGGCTGTTATCTATACAAATTGAGAAAGCATCCACACAGATAAGATCATACCGTTGATGAAGAACATTTTCAATGAAATGATCAACTCCATTAATTATCCTCACTCCTGCTGAGTTTCCAGCCAATCACACAAAAGTCATAGCAGCAATTTAAAGGTAGAAGTCTATATGTCATGAAGTACCAGAATAACAACAAGGTTTAACCACAAACACAGTTTGGACCAGTCTATGATGATTCACTTTCAAAATCCAGGGACTACGAAAAAATGTTCTGAGAGTTTGCATTAACACGCCCGCATATAATTCAATGCTGTGGGCAGCTAGGTGGTATAGTGGATAGAGTACTGGACCTGAAGTCAAAAAGACCTGGTTCAAATCTGACCTCAGATGATTACTAGCTGGGTGACCCCGGGAAAGTCACTTAATCTTGTTTGCCTCAGTTTCCTCATCTGTAAAATGAGCTGAAGAAGGAAATGGCAAACTACTCCAGTATCTTTGGCAAGAAAACCCCCCAAAGGATCACAAAATTAAGCACAACTCAACAGCAACAACAACACAATCCAACCTAGTCACAACCAGGAGATAAATCAATTGACCAGTTAGAAGGTTGGGGAGGCAAGCATCTGTTATAGGAACTACACTTTCTTTTACATGTTTAACCTTATATATACTGGTTTCCATAAAGCCAAGAATAAAAAGTGATATAAGCATTCCCTTCAACTCTGTCTTTCTCTCTCTCTGTCTCTGTCTCTGTCTGTCTGTCTGTCTGTCTGTCTGTCTCTCTCTCTCTCTCTCACACACACACACACACACAGAATAATGGGACATGGACTTAAAAGTAAATCCATCTTTTGACATTCCCTTTTCCTAAAAATGAAGTGGCTCACACATAGGAAATGCTCAATAAATATTTGTTGAGTGACTGTTGATTGTGCTCTTAATGATCCCAAGCTGCTCGCTGCTTCAAAAGCCCATTTCTTTAATGCACTATTTTCCCAGAGATGCTATATGGCTGCAAATCACAGATCTCTGTCTTTGAAGAATCAAAATTACAAACACACCAAAGCACAATGAATAGGTGTGTGGTAGGTGTAGGTAGGCTGCAGAATTTATCAAGGCTGGTGCAATGCAGCATTGTACACAGCTGTGCACTCATGAGACCTGCAGGAGGGCAGGCAGAGTGACCCATAAACCAACAGTCCTAATTTGTCAAATGAGCAACTCTTCCTATCTGTCATACTGACATTCTAAGCCCACATGTGGGCACTCTGAACTTCTTGCATGTACTTCTCAGTAGCCTGGCCATTCTCTTTTTCCCTAGGATTGGACCTCCCTGGAACCCTGACTCAGCTTGCTGACATTAATGCTGCTTACTCCCACGAGTCATTCCATATCCTTTACTGCCACCCTGTTTTTCATCTCTGAATTGTACTTCCCAATTGACTCTGTGAAAGGGGCATCAGATTGGCTGCCATGTTTCCTGATTGAATTGCATCTCCAAGGTATCCATGCAAGAGGGATTTCAAGTTGGTAGCCATTTTGCTCCACTGTTCAGGATATGCACCCAAGAAATGTATAGAAGATATTTTGAGAGACACATATGATCAGAAAGAAAGTGGACCAGCGAGAATGAGACTGAACATTAATGATTCATTAATGAGAGATAACCTTAATGATATGTTGGTATTCCAAAGAGATCAAAAGGATGACCTCTGCCCTCCAGCATGTAGACATTCCATGGAGGATTTGGGGAGGGGGGGATGTGTACAAGAATTGCTGAGATGTGGGTAGTAGTTGCCAATTAACTTGGTGGAAGGAGATACTTATGAAGTCATAGATTCACAAAAAAACCAAAGATTACTGATTAATTATTGCAGAAAGCATAATGGACTCTCCATGAGTATTCACCCTAAGCCAAGAGCTGTTATAGAACTTATGCCCTGCTTCCTTGCACATCTGGAGAAATAGGTAGAAGGGATTATGAACTTCATAGGGCTAATGGAGGTTGTAAGTATCCCTAGAGCACATATAACTGGAGGGCAGTTGCCTGAAAAGGTTTGGGAACTTGATGGTTGCTACTATAGGGATGCTGAGGGGGAAAAAACAAACCTGGAACACTAGCTAGATGCCCCTGATCCAGGATAGTTTGAGCTATTTCCCAATGAATGAGACCATGAGGACACCAATGTGGGGCCCCCAGAGCATCCAACAGTACGAGGATATGAAGAGATGACATTCCTGACATGAATCAATAAGTCAACAAGAATTTATTACACTTTCCTATGTACTAAGCGTTGTGCTAAGTGCCAGGAAAATAAAGGCAAAAACAATGCCTCCCCTCAAGGAGCTTATAGTCTAATGGGGGAGATGACATGCAAATAACTATGAACATAAAAGATATGTTCAAGGTAAACTGGAGGGAATATCAAAGGGAAAGCACTACTGATCACTAGCTCACTGGAACCAATTGATGTGCAGAAGACCAAGAAGCAGCAGTAACTAGGTTACACTTGACAAGCTCTAAGGTTTTTTTCCAACTTTCCTTTATTCTATTCTTCCTTTATGGCCATCTTCATTTGTCCTGATCTAAATGTGGTCACTGGATGTAGATGGCTCAGGAGGAGAAAGTGAGGCTGGTGACTTTGTACAGCCCTTCCTCACTTAAACCCAATTCACTTGCATGCCATGACATCACCTTTTTGATGTTGTGGTCCCCTTGGGAATGAAGGACAAACAAACAAACAAAAAAAGACAACAACAATATTCTTCCACCTAAATGTCTCCATTTCCCATATATCAGAAACAAGCAAAGATGGAGTATGTCAGTATTCCTTGTCTATGTATCTCCCATAAGAGGTTAAAGATTGTATAAATATTTTACTGGGCAGAAAAAACAGTAATTACTTATCAGATGACCTGGTGAGATTGGAGTCTCAGAAACTCTTAGGAAGGGCTTAAAGCTTAAGCCAGAGATAGAAACTATGAACCATAACTAGGACACTACAATCCCAATGTGAAAATGGCTTAGAAAAAAAGGATTGCGGAAGAATTCTGGTTTAGCTTGTCTTGAGCAGAACTTACAGTATTTTTTAAATCTAAGAGTCTCTCCAGAATCATAAGAGAAGAAGGAGGATCCCTTAAAGTCCATCTGGTCCATCCCAGGATGTTTTGGATCTGGCTTATGAGCCAATTGTTAAATTTTCAGTGTGTGCAATTATACCTAGGAAATTGGCAACTGCTGCAAATCAGGGCTTGAGTTTTTAAAAAATGATGCATTATATTATCTATTAATCTATTTTATAGACTTAAGAAAGTGATTGAGAACTTAAGTGTGTCTTGTATACATTTGGAGAGCCTGTTATTAAATGGAGTATTCAAGGTAATCAATTATACTTTAACTCCATAGAGACTGAACTTGAGAAGGAAATGGGCTTTAAAATGTAGTCTACAGGACTTAGGTTGAATTTAAATTGAATCCCTTTCAGTCATTCATTCATTTTTAAGCCCATTTCCTTCTCAAGCTCAGTCTCCATGGAGTTAAAGTATAATTGCTTACCTTGAATACTCCATTCCTAGTGTTGCATAAGCAAAACCTTAGAATATTCAGACATTTGGTACAAATTTAAAATAGAATGAAAGAATTAGAACTAGAATAAAACTGAGAGATCACCTCTTCCAACCATCTCACTTTATAGATGAAAAGAGTAGCTCTAATGGAAAAGGACTGATTTGCCCTAGGTAATAAGGAGCCAAACAGATATTCTAGTACAGGTACTCTTTCCATTATGTCATGGCTACCACCACCTTTCTTAACTGTGTCTTGAAATAATATTTCAGTCTGAGCCTGTCCTCCCAATGAAGTGGTCCTATTGACCTTCTGGAGAAATCTCACTTCTATTTCTCAGAGCTGCTAGGCACATAGACCAGGTCACACATCCTAGGTTGCCTCCCAAGCTAATTATTGAGCTAAAACCCTATGTGAGCTGAAGCCAGCTCTTTACTGTGAACAGGAGAGCAGAAAGTTTTCACCAACCCCATCCAAGGCTTGATGGCTTCAGAGTGCTAGGATGCTTGAGTGACATAGTTAGATGACGCTGTCACTTCTGGCACTGGCTAGAGATTTATCATCCCTCAAAGAAGAAACAGTTATTTCTTGAGAGATTTCAATCCAATCCTACATTGCCACTCCTTTCTAGGTCGTGCTAATTTTTCTTGGGATGTTCAAGGACCAAATTTTTGCCTTTGGGCATCTGTCAAGCATTAGACCCTGGACACTACAAAGAACAATTATCACTAGTTAAGTTCCCAGACCCGATTATTATGAGCTGCTCACGGAAACCCAAAACTTCACAGTCCAGATGTAGCTATATTTATACCAAGCCAAGAATTCAGGTTGAGCCTCAGAAATCTCTTTTCCTTACCTAAAAAGAATCACAGGAGGCAGTTAGGGTTAAATTAAACTTCCTATTTTTTTTTCTAAAAGGGTTGAGAAAAAGTACCTACATTCTCCTCAGTATTGGAACTTCCTTTGCATACAGAGCCCATTTCCAAGGGTTAAATAATTAACCTCTATGTGTCTTATTCATATCTCCTGCCTATTTTCTAGACTCCTATGGGAAGAGAAGAAATGCCATTCCATCAGAGCAGTCTCCTACTGCTGAGGTGAGGGAAGGGGTTGCCATTCCATTAAGTTTACAGCCTGATCTCCTGATTTGAAGAAAAGAGAGTACCACCATCCTTCTGCTCCAAATTCTTACCCCTTCACCTGAACTGCCCAAGAATCTGAAAGGACTCCACACTAAAGTTGTGACCTACTGACATAAAAAATCTTTCTAAAATTTTCCCTTAATGATTAACAAACTCTTCTCTGGCAATGCCCACCCCAATACCAGGATTATGAACCTCTGTGGGGTCATCATTCAAGCCCCATCCTCCATCTCCCACTGAACAATTTCTTAATCCTGTTCTACACAATTTCCTCCTTCCAGTTTCCCACCCCAAAGCTACCCGTGCCTTCCACTGTGCCCTCTGGAATGGTCACTCCATAGGCAACAAACTTGCTTTCATCTTAAATCTTTTCCTTTTCCATTCCTTTCAACTTTTGACTTCACTGACATTTAGCTCCCTCCTGGTGTCATATCTTCCATGGCTCCCCTGCCCAGCACTGGCTGAATTTTCAGTCATTCCTCCCAACTCACTGGTCCAGGTGGGGGAGTAAGAACATTTCCTGCCCCCTATTGAAACTTCCGTGTTCTCTCCCTATCACTATCACTCAGTAACCTTTCCTCCTTTGAGGTTCATTCAATCCATATACACCACCCAATCAAAATTCTGGTAGCTGTCTACAGGCTTCCAGGACACTTTCCTTCCTTCTCCAGTCAGTTCGGTATTTAGATCACAACTTTTCTCTCCTCTCCAACTCTTACTCCCATGCTAGGGAACTTAAACATACATATTGACTTGCCCTCAAATACTTTAACCATTCAGTTTCTTTAACCTACTGAATTTCTAAGAGCTATTCCTCCACCCTATCTAGACCACATACAAAGATGCTCATACCTTTGATGTTGTTATCACTCACAAATATACTACTTCAATGATCACGAACTTAGACTTTCCTTCATCTGTTTACAATTTGTTGATATTCCACCTCTCTTTCTGGCTGCTAATGCTAAATCCTACCCATCGTTCATACTCTAACCTCCAATTCCTCAACATCTCAGTTCTCTGTAAGGCTATTATCCTTGTACTAATTACACTCTCTTCTTTTCCCCATCTTGATTCCATTGATAAACCAATTCAACTCTACATTGTCTTCTCTTGAGTCCCTGGCCCTCTACTCATACTGCCATTTGTTCCTCAGCCTTGGATCACTCTCATCATCCACTGCCTTCACTTCTATACATGTGGTGCTGAATAAAGTTAGAGAAAATCATGTAACCACGCTGATTCAGTTCACCATGAATTTATGTTACATAACCTCAATGAAGCTGTCACCACAATGAGGAGAACCTTTTACAACTTCCTAATTAACTCACTATCCCACTCTTCACAGCAGCTCTTTCAAACTTTTTCATCCCACAAGCCTCCAATGGATCCCCCTCCCTCCACTTTGAGTTGAAAACCTTGCCTCATATTTGACCGAAAAAAAATTGAGGCCATTCCCTGAGTGCTCCCTCTTCTCCCTTTTTCCTCCTCATATCTCATACCACTCAAATGCCTTCTGCCACTATTTCCTTAACCCCTGTTTCATATGAAGAGATGGCCTTGCCTTTTGCCAAGGCAAACCCCTCTACCTACATAAACAATCCCATTCCATATCATCCCCTCCAAGTGATGCCCCTCTATGTCCACCCCATTACCTCATTTATCTTCAATCTCTTCTTGTCTACTAGCTCCTTCCCTACTCCTTATGAATATGCCTGCTTCCCCACCCTCAAAATTTCATCTCAGGTGTTTAGCACAGACCTTAGCACATACCTTAGCACATAGGTAGTAACTTAATAATAGTTAGGAACTTAATAAACGTTTATTGACTGACTGACTCAGACAGTTCCTTAGTCCTTAAGTGTCTTGCCTAGGGTTAAAACCCTATTTGAACCCAGATGTTCCTGAATCTCAGACCAGAGCTCTATTTGTTAGCACCTTCTTCCATTTGGAAAGGGAAGAGCTTTTTTTTTTTAAAAAAAAAAAGATGACATTAGGGGAGAGTTATGCAATGTTTGCATCAAAAGGTTTAAGTGCTAAGTTTTATTATGCACAAGTCACTCCTTTTCTTTGGACTTCAGTTATTCATCTTTTGAAAATATTTGGGCTAGATGGTTCTGAACTCCATGAGTTTTATGATGGTTGAATGCCTATTATTTAGTCTTAGCCAAAGGTTTAATTCTGTTCCTTAGGAATTCTTCCCTTCCTTGAGTTTTCTCTAGAAAGGACCAGCTCCTAACACCATTTCCACCTTCTACTTATTAGTTTGGCAAGAGATTGTTACATTTGTGTTCTATTTTCCACCTATTCAAATATTTTTTCTTTGTTTCAAATACTTTCACTGAAGCATTAAAGTTCAAAAAAATCAGAAGTAGCTAGTATTTATGATGGTTTTGAGTGAGTATGCAAAGGCTCTAGGTAGCTAGGTAGTAGTGATGAGGTACAGGCTCTGGGACCTCCCTTGAGCTCTCCTTGAATCTGGGAAACCCCTTGAAGTCTGATTAAATCTTCCCACTTGATGAGGCATTTGCAGAGGCCATAAATTTTTCACTGTGGCTGGGCCCAAATCTCTGTTATTATTGTCCATCTACTTCCCACCCTTGAGCCTATCAAAATATCAATCCACCCTTGCATTGACCTCATTAACTCCTTCTGAAGACCCTCCCTAAACTCATTACTGGAGTCTGACCTCATTGACTCCTCCTGAAGACCCTCCCCAAGTTCCTCCTGTAGACCACTCCTAGATTCCTCTGTACATAAGATCTCATCTTCCCTCCATGTGGGTGAGAATACCATAGAATGACTTAGCTCCTACTTGCTCTGTTTCAGACTTTTTCTGTCCCTCTTGCCCAATGCAATCATCACAGATACCTTGGCTCCTTAAGAGTATACCCAATAAGGTGAACTTTTAATGAACTTTCAATAAACTTTACTTTTCTTTGTCTGAGAGAAGACTTGAGTGGAATTCTTTTGATAGGACCTGGTTTGTTGGTATTTTGGGGTCTCCAGAGCAACCCTAACCCTCTTTATGGGTAACCTCTTCAGTAGGATGATAGCAGTGGATATAGAGTAAGGAGGACCTTAGTCTGAATCTTGCCCTAGGCATCTATTAGCTGTGCATCCCTAGGCAAGTCACTTAATCTTTCTCAGCCTCTATTTCCTCAGCATCTGTAAAATGGGGATAATAATGGCATTTATCAGAGTTATTGTGAAGACAAAAAGAGATAATGTATATAAAGTGCTTTGCAGACCTTAAAGTGATATCTAAATGCCAGCAACGACTACATTATGTTGTTTGATCCTTGTAACTTCCCTGTGAGGTAGGTACTGGAATTATGATCCTTGTTTTATAGATAAAGAAACTGAACTTTATGATATTAAATAATTAGCCCATGGGTAAACACAGACTAAGTGTCAAGGGCAAAATTCAAACTGATTTCTCCTGTTGCCAAAGTCAACATTCTTTCCATGACACTAAGCTTCCCTAGACATTCCAATTTATCCAGAGAAGAAGAATCTTTCATTCATTCTGATTAATTAATGTCTGATTAATTATTAAATCTCTGATAAAGAAGGCCATTGAGGGTTTCCTCAAACTCTTCAGCCTTACTGGTCTAGGGAATCTTCTAGCCCATTTCTGGGTTTCTTGGCAATATTTAGGTTCATAAATCCAAAAATAGAGGTCCATTTTTTTTCTTACACATATCCAAGAAAGAAATGACAAATTCTCAGTTACCTTCATGCTTAACCTCTTAAGTCTCATCATTTGGAAATTCTTTCTGGTACTTCATCTCATTTTGCATGCTGTGGTATGCTTTAGGAATTATCCAGTATAACAGTGCTAATACTTCACTTTGTATAGACTTGAAGTTTCCAGAGGCAGGTGGTGTCATGGAAAGAGTATTGAGCTGGCAGTTACAGGATCAAAATCTGGATCCCTGTTCAGCTGCTTACTATTTGAGGGACCTTGTTCAAGTTACATAATATCTCTATGTCTTGTAAAATGTTGGTTTTGATGAGGTGTAGGCTCTGGGAACCCCCCTTTTTGAGCTAAGTCTGACCCCCAAGAACAGGACCCAGAGATGCAGGGGCAGCTCTATGCCCCTTGCCAGCAGGCCCTCCACGTGGGGTGAGAGCGCCATGGGATAGCTTAGCACAGACTTACTCTGTGTGAGAGTGCCTTAGAATGCCCTAGCACACAGACTTGCTCTGTGAGAGCATCATGAAATGGCCTAGCACCCCACGAGGCGAACTTGAACTTTCAAAAACTTTACTTTTTCCTTGGCTGGGAAGACTTGAGTGGAATTCTTTCAGCAGGACCCAGCATGTTGGTATTTTGGGGTCTCAGGCAGCCCTAACCCTCTCTGGGCTCCTCTTCAGGTTTGGACTAGTTAGTATATCAAGTTCCTTCCTGTTCTAGATCTGAAGGCACTTTACACACACACACCCTACCCCCCCACCCCCCCCCCACACACTTTATTATTTGGTCTTCACTACAGTCCTGTGAGATAGGTTGTAGAAACAGCATCATCTTTACAG
>CM053596.1:141812859-141832766 GCA_028646575.1 Pseudocheirus occidentalis | reverse complement strand
GAGCTAAGCCTTTGAGGTGCTAAGTGCCTTTAGTAGGTGCCAATAGAAAGGGGCATGGAAGATCTTCTGATTTCATTAACATTACAGTGACAATACTTTATATGAATGTTGTTGTGACTTTGTTAATGTGCATGAATATTATCATGGCTTTGTTAAGCCTTGTCTTCCCAATAAGAGAGACTGTGAGAGATCTGAGGTGAACTGGACACTGTGAGGTTCAATATGGAGCAGGAACTTCATGGAGAGCTGGACAAGGAACTGGGAGCTATCTGCCTTTGAACTCAGGTGGTGGTTTGTTAGATTTAGGAGAGCTGGGACCATAGAAGAGGAACCATGGAAGCTGATAGCCTACCTTGAGTCAAGATGAAAAGACCTCATCATGGGTACTGAATAGTGACTGATGAAATTATCCGAGTAGTGACTGATAAAATTGTAATTTACTTGTGACCTAGGAGTGGATGGCTTTTGTTCTTTCCATTACCCCTTAAGAGGGTACTGAGTAGTGACTGTTGAAGTTGTAACTTAATTGCACCCCATGGGTGGAGAACTTTGACTTTTGTACTCTGTGTCCCTTAAGGATGATTGAATGATTGAATTACTAAATGACTGAGTTACTAAATGATTTTGCTTTGTTTAAAACTATATGACCACTTTGGTGAAAACTATATGGACATTTTAGTGATAAGTTGCTGAGTTATGATATGGTGAATGCTGCATTTTGATTTTCTGTGATAAGTTGTAACATTGTGAATGCTGTACCTTGATTTTCTTTGAATGCTCTGTCTTAGTTTGTTACTGAATAAACAGAAAGTTCACTATACTGTGTAATCAGAACCTTGCAAAGCTATTCACAGCAGCAATCCTCTGGAAAGCTGCTTGTGCATGGCTTTACAGTGGACTCAACCAATGAACTTTTCTTAGGCAGAGGAGAGAAGGGGAGGGGGCTGTTGCTAGCCCTACATTTCCAACTTGCAACCAATTATATCATCCTTCATGCCTCAGCTCTATAACCATCCATGTTGTCCTCAAACATGATGTCCCCTGGATAGCTTCATTATTCATTTTAACCTTAAAAAATGAGTTAAATCTTCATCTCAGGGCCTGTGGTTAGAAAGTGAGGCAGGTTATTGACCCATTATATTAGAAGGTAGTATCTCTGTTAATAAATTTTATCTTGCGCAAAAGATTGCTTCAGTTTACACTTGTTGAACTGTCTCAGTTACTTATGTTGAATTTCTCTTGCAACACTACCATATTATAGAATCAAAAATTCTAAAATTGGAAGACATTTTATAGGTAAGCTATTTCAACTCCCTCATAGCATCATAGATCTGCAGCTGGAAGTAATCCCAGATGTCACTGAATTCAACCTTCTCATTTTACAGATGAGGAAATTGAAGCCCAGAAAAGTTAAATGACTTACTGAAGGTTATATATACCTAGGAAGTGGCAGAGATCGGTCTTCTTTTTCTTGTTTTTGTTCTTTTGTTTTTTACCTCAATTCAATCCAACAATCATTAGCTCCTTTTACTTACCATAACTACTTATTATATTATAGTCCCTTCTGAGGGATATATTTACAGGTTTATAACCACATTCATAGCAATATACCATCATGGGGGAAGGAACTAGACCTATAATTTTATTGATATAAGGAATTCCCAGAAGTGCAGGCTCCCTCTAACAAAACAAATTGGCACCCTCTCTGAAAATTATAATCTTGGATAGTTATCTAGAACACAGAGTTTAAGTGGTTTGGGTCACAGAGCCAGTAAGTATCAGAGTGGGACTTGATCACAGGTTTTCTTGGTTCCAAGTCCACCTTCTGTCTTGTACTTCACACTGTCTCTACATAGAATTTTATTCACATATCATTCTTACCAACAGGCAGGGAAGAGACATTAATTCACTTACCTTTCCTGAACAATAGATCCTAGGAGCATAGACTTGGAGCTGGAAGGGACTTCATAGGTCATCTCGTCCAACCCCCACATTTTATAGATGAAGTCATTGAGGCAGAGAGAGATTATAACTTGCCTAAGGTCATAGCAGTGGTCAATGGAAGAGTCATGTTTTGAATTATGGTCTTTTGATTTTAAACCCCATGCTGTCTCCATTGTACCATATTTCTTCTTCCATATTTACTTTTTCATAGGGGTCTTATGTGAATATTCCCTCATCCAAAGGATTGAATGATGGAAATTTTAGACATCACAGTCAGTTGGATAGATGTTTTAGTGTGGGCAGAAAGTCACTTCCTTCCAAATAAAATAAATAAATAATTGATCCATTAAATAAATAGAATTAAGTAATAAAGTAAATAAAAACACATTAATTAATTAGACTAAATAAATAAATAATGAAGTTATCCTCCTACATTGTTTATTGACATGACCAATATAATTCTGCCTAAGATAATAGTATCAATGGGATGAGGGAGAAGGAGGCATGCCTGCAAGAGTGAAGGTAGTGAGTTGTGAAAAACTATTTTATCCAAAGCTTCCTTGTCAGACAATGTCATTCAGTAGAGTGAAGGAGACCTGACTTTATCATAGTCACACAGTGTGATCATGGTTCAATCATAGTCTGTCTTTAATTCTAACTTCCCATCTGCAGAATAAATACTGTGATGACTTTTAGGTTTTTGGTACAATTTAATCCAATTTGGTAAGCATATATTATACTTTGCCTTATAAAGTTATGAAGTTCATGATATTTTCTGCCCTTGAGAAACTTATTGCCCAATATTATAAACTATAACATAAGTTAGGCAGTTAATTAATATGATGGAAGGTCAACAAGGAGAATATGGAATTAAATATAGAAATACATTCTGTGTACTTTGGGATTGCTAGATAAAAATGCTAAGTCATGCTTCTCAAAAATGAGACCAGGGGCATAGGAGGCAGGGCAAGCTATGTTCCTAGGACTTCATCTTCTCTCCTCTCTCTAATAATCAAACAAATTGTCATTTCTGTGCAATAGCATCTGTGGTTGTCTCCAAGTACTCCTCTCCCCCTCTTCCCAAACAATCCCTGGTAGGATATAGAAATAAATCATGCGTGTCACCTGGAGAGAGGGTGGAAATATAATGATGGCCTCCAGAGGTTCATTTTTCAAAGGTTGTAAGTGCAGAGATTGTTTACAAATAAACAAGCTGTGCTCTGCCTTCCTCTGTGGGTAATGGTGGCCAGTCGGGAGATGGAGTATTCACAGGCATTCCTGTCAGATTTACAACCTTGCACCTTCATTGGCTCCTAGATAAATGGTAGCACGGGCAGCCAATGGTGGCTGAGATCTAGCAGGTGGGTGAAGTTTCCCTAGGCATCCTGAGACTGGAGTGAAATATCTCTCAGCGTTGCCAAGTTCCTGTACAAGCTATTGCTTCCCCACTCTACAATAATGTTATCAAATTATCCTCAGGCTTGACTTCATAAATTGGACTATATGGACATTTCTCTCATAAATTTTAAGGTTGATTTTTTTTCCTACTTCATTCTTCCTAACTCCTCCTACCCTCATCAACTTTCTCTACCTCTTTCTCTGCTTCTCGCCAATAAAGCTGAGAAAGACTGTCCTAGTCTACCAAGAGGAGGAGTCTAGAATAATCATTGCCCTCAGAGAGCTTTGTTCTCCTCTTGCAAATCCAACTTATCTTGGCATTTTAAAATTTAACTAAATTCATTATGTTGAGATTTAGGGTTTAGGGGTGTGCAAGACCCCAAAATACCAACACACCAGGACCTGCTGGATAAATTCGACTCAAGCCTTCTCTCAGCTAAAGCAAAACAAAGTTTATTAAAGATTTGCCATAATCAGCAGACTCTTAAGGAACCTAAGTATTTGTAATGCTTGTGTTGGACAAGAGGACCAGAATAATCTGACACAGAGTCTGAACTAAATTAATCTCAGTCCTTTCATGGGGGCAAGATGGATCTTACATACAGAAAGATTGTGGGAGGATTTAGGGGTGGTATAGAGGAGGGGTTTGGGGAGGGTCTTGAGGAGGAGTCTAAGGAGGATCTTTGATAGAACTGAGGTCAGACCACAATATAATAAATAAAAAGAAAGACAGTTCCTGCCCTCAAGGAATTTGCAATCTGAAGGAAAAGACAACACACAATTGGATGCAGGCAAATAGAGGGGGTAGGGTGGGAACAAGCCGCAGGGTATTAGCTGGGCCTTCTTATTCCATGGAGTTGAAACCAAGAACAGCAGCAAATGCAAAATAGAGCAAGCTCAGCACATTTTCCACCCTCCAGAAAGGCAGATGTTGAGAGGAGTTCAGTGTTTTCTTTCCAGCCATCTAATTGGAGGGTGGAGGAAGTTGAGGGAGGTGGTGTCTATCAGGTTAGCAGCTAGGTGGTGAGGTCAGGGGTGTAGAACTTATCTTTGGAGGGGTATCCTGTTTCATGGACTTGAAATGTGGCAGCGAAGCAGATACAAAGTGACTTGCTGAGGGTTACATGGCTAGGGAGTGGCAGAGCAGGTTTCCTGAGTCTTTTGACCTTAAACCAATTCAACAACCATTACCTCTTTCTACTATACCATGATTATTTTCAGATCATATTCTCTCATTAGGGATATAGTTATAAGATTATAACCTATAATTTGTAGCAATATGTAGTCATAGGGGAGGGACTAGACTTAAGATTTCTTTGGTCTAATTGCGTCATTTGTTGGTTGTTGGATTTTTTTTCTCCCTCATACTCACCATCTTTAGTATCATTTGTAATTTGCAGCTTCTAAGGATAAGACGGCTACCTGATTGAATTGATGTCTCCTTATGAACTGCACTATTCTGGACCCCTCAGCCCTGACTTTCAGACTCACCAAAGGCATTTCCCAGGGCCTCGGATGGGTGAGGATTGGATGAAGAAGGATAATCCTTTGCTTTCTTAGAGATCAGGGAACAGAAAGCAGTGAACCCTGGAAACATTGTTGAGTAAGTAGGTACCTTAAGAGTTGTTCATACTCTGACTTAATTCCCTATGTTTATTCCTAACTTTTCCTGACCCTCTGACTTACTATTGTAAAATGCTGAGACACATCCTGAACTCAGGCAGCTTCTGACAATCCCTCAACAAAGGTTTTAGGTAAAAGGAAACCAATTACATCCTGTCTCTTCTACCTATGTAGTCCAATTCATGAGGCCTTTCCCCCTCTATGTCCCCTCCTAAAGTCTCACTTGGCATTTCAAGATTGGGTTACCAGCCTCTTTTGATTAAGGTAGGATGGTCTGGTAGAAAGTCATAGACTTTGAGTAGTGAGATCTAGGTTCTAGGTATGGGGTTTTTTTTCTGACCTTGATGTATGACCTTAAGACAAGTCCTTTCTTTCTGGAACTTAGTCTCTTTTTCCATAAAATGAGTGAATTAGAATAAATGGACAGGTAATCTTTTGTAAGAAAATAAAATCATAGACTTTTAGAGTAATTTAGAGTGATTTTATTTTCTTACAAAAGATTACCTGTCCTCTACACTCCACCTCCTCACCCCCATGAAAACTGAGATTCCATCTAATATCACAACCCTTCCAAAAAAATTTGAAAGAGCTTATACAACTGATCTGCGGGGCAGGGGGAGTCTCCTTCCCAGCTCCTCTGGTATGCATATTTCTCTCAAGAGGATTTTATCCTGTACTTATAATTGAACTAATAGGGGAATTTCAGTGACATACTCAACATTGAACAAAGAGGAGGACAGTCTAGGGATATTCCAAGGATGATATTAACCATCATCTCTACCCTGTCACCCTGACTCTGTCTCTAGCCCATTATGAGGTTTGTTCTCAAACCCAGAGTTATTCACCCTAATATAAACTCCAGTAATACCAGGTGAAACAAGCTTGTCACCTTACCTCTGGGACTTCTATTTTTCTAATATTAATTGGAGGGAGCTTAGGGCAGGCAGACACCATACATGATGAGGCATAAGTGATGTTAAGGAGAAAACAAGCTGTGATAATGGAACTCCCTGGTCACCAAGATGTCAGACTTCTCAAATAAAAGCTAAGTGAATTCTTTGCTTTTAAAGATTGTAAATGGCTGTCCTGTACTGAGGGCTCAGTGATTAGAGTTCAGAGGAGGTCTTGGGGTACCCCTTATATTTTATTGCATTAATGTCCATCTAAGCTTAGGTAGTGTCATCTCACCTGTGGGACTTGGTTGTCCCATTGCACAGGGCTACCACATTTTTATTATCCTTTAGAGTTTAGGGTAAGTTTTTCTCACAACAACTCTGTGAGAGGGCCAGCACCAGTAGCATTTTCCTGATTTTAAAGATGAGTATCCTGAGGTCAAGAGAGGTTCATAATAGTTAGCACTCATATATAGGCTTTTAAAGTTTGCAAAACTTTATAAGTATTATCTTTGATCCTCACAGCAAGCCTGGAAAGTAGGAGCTAGTATTATTTCCATTTTATAGATAAGGAAACTGAAGTAGACAGAGGTTAAGGTGACTTACCCAAAGTCACATATCAAGTTAAATATCTAAGGTGGGATGTGAACTCAGGTCCTTGACTTCTCCACTGTAGAAGTCACTTACAAGTGACAAGTGGCTTACAAGACTTACAAGTGGCAAGTCACTTACCCAGGGTCATACAATGTATGGAGTAAGAATCTGAACCTAGAGTCTAGACTGCAGGTCCAGGTTTCTTTCTACTACATTATGCTTTCTCTGGTGGTAGGTATCCCTACAACTCTTAGCTCTGTGGAAGTTTCCCCACCCTTTCTCTAGAACATTTCAGCTGGCTGGGCATGGACATTACAGGAATACTTTCCCTATTCCCCTTCTCCAATCATACATCTCTATTTCCCTTATTCCCCACCCCTTTACATGTACACACTCCCTAAATGTGTTCACCTATGATCTATTTGAACTACGAGTGCCCACAGTTCAGGAATATAATGACAGTGCAGGGGTGGGGAACCTTCAACCTCAGGGCCACACATGGCCCTCTAGGTCCTCACATGTGACTTTTTGACTGAATCCAAACTTCACAGATCAAATCCCCTTAATAAAAGGATTTGTTCTATAAAACTGGGACGCAGTCAAAAGGCTGTATCTGAGAATATAGTAGGTCACATATGGCCTTGAGGTCTCGGGCTCTCCACCCTGACTTAGTGTTTTGATTCTTTTGTTTCTATGTATTGTAGATTGGCCTACCTGTCTGTCTTCAATTAGCTGTTATCTGAAAGCAAAGACCAGGTTTCAACATTTCTTTTTGGACAACAGCCAGCATCAAGTTATGGACAAGGAGATATCTAATAACAGATTTCCAAAATTCCCTCCCTTTTTTCCCATTCCATTTTCTTCATGACTTTTGTCTTGGGATGATATTCTCTTACCAGAAAACACTAAGAGGAACTGTTCCATCTTTCCAAGGGCAGGAGCCTGGAATTACATACCTAGAGAGCCTGGGAACCTTTGGGAAGGTTAGGCATCTTTTGCCCCACAAGTGAGTTCTATAAACCCTTCTATTTTTTTTCCTCCTTGTTTCTTCAGATGGGGTACAAGTTTTTCCAGAGTGAGGAGAATATAAAGTAAGGCATCTAGAAAACCAGCTGCTGCTCCAGCCCTCTTGTTAATATTCATGAAAACCTGTCCTTCCTCTTGCTCTACATTTAATGGTCTGATGGGCAGGCTCTAGAGAAGGCGTGTGTGCATTCTGAACCAAAAAGCCCCAGAAACACCTGATTGAAAAGCTGAAAAGAGTGGATGGGGCCACAGGCCTCAGTCCAGACTCTACTTTGTCATTAGCAGGGGTAAGAGACAGGGACACAAACTTCCTGAATTGTGAAGAGTCTGTTTGTCTCAATAAGAGACCAGTCTAGACCTTGGCAACTACACTTAGCTGGTCAGCCACAGACTTCATTCACTGTAGGAGAGGCTGTTAGTTAGGGAATGTGGTCTTATTGGAGATGAAGAAAGAGCAGTCACCTGTTTTTAGCTCTGGGATCTCTGCTCCCGAGACACGGAGTAGGAGCATATTTGGGGTAAGACATTCTCTCCCCACCTCTTATCCTTGAATCATAGGCTGTAAGGCTTTTTTTTCTTTTTTGTTTTGCTTTTTGGAGGGCAATTGGGGTTAAGTGACTTGCCCAAGGTCACACTGCTAGTTTTTGTGTTAAGTGTCTGAGGCTGGCTTTGAACTCAGGTCCTCCTTACTGAGGCTGGTGCTCTATTCACTGCACCACCTAGCCGTCCCTATAGGCTTTTAGTTTTAGTCATTTTATTTCCTTGTTTGTGCCTTAGTTGAGGTGAAAAGGGAAAGTTGGCAAATGATTATATAGTTTAATATGTGCATATATATACACATGTGTATGTATATACATACATGCATATATACATATATGTATATATGTACATATAGAGAAGGCAGCTAGGTGATTCAGTAGATAAAGTTCTGGACTTAAAGTCAGGAAGGCCTGAGTGGGAATCCAGCCTCAGATAGCTGTGTGACTCTGGGTAAGTCACTTGACCTCTGCCTTAATCCACAGGAGAAGGAAATGGCAAACCACTCCAATATTTTTGCTAAGAAACCCCCATGGATAGTACTGGAATGTTATAGTAGAAGGGATCATGAAGAGTTGAACATGATTGATTTACTGAACAACAAATAGACATACATAAATATACATACACTATTATATATGTGTGTACATATATGTATGTACATGTATGTATATATGTGTATATTGTATGTATATTGGTATATATGTATGTATATTGGTATATATGTATATATGGGTGGGAGGGAGGGGGAGAGACAGAGAAAGAGAAAGAGAGAGAGAGAGAGAGAGAGAGAGAGAGAGAGAGAGAGAACACAATCCCCTATCCCCATAACACAAGAGTCTTCCTTATTGGCTAAGAGTGAGCCTGGAATTGTAGAATGAACCAATGAGTTTCAGTCAATGTGCCCAGGTATTCTGAAAAAAAAAATACAGCATTCCGTATGATAAGAATGTCCATATAGTAGATAGATCTCACTCTTGACTTCAGTAGATCATGGTTCAAATCTCACTTACTGAGTAATTATGGTCAAGTATTTTTTTCTAACCTTTTAGAGTCTCAGTTTCTTTTCTGTAAGATGGGGATAGAGGTAGCCTGGAGTAAGTCAGGAAGACCTAGTTTTGAGTCTCACCTCAAACATCTACAGACTGTGTGACTAAGCTAATCCCTTAATCTCTCAGTTTTCCAAGGCAGTTTTCTAAGACTCAAACTGCAGAGAAGAGCAAGGTAGAGCAAGTTTTTTACTATGAACTCTCTATACTAATGAAATAGAAAGTATGGATTTTTTTTAATAGGTATGATGATATTCATATTTTCTAATTCACAGGGTTACTATGAAGCAAACACTTGGAAAAACCTAAAACCCTGTATAAAAAATGTGAGCTATTATGAGAATATTAGACCTTGGGTTTAAAAAGATCAAGAAAAATTGTGAAGTTTAAAAGCTCCCCATTTTAGACTATGAAGATTTATTTTTTTACACATTTTTGATGACTTTGCCCTTTTGTACTATTTTTGAATTTGTATATTCTCTTCTCCCTTGTAACTAAACCCTTGAAAATGTACTCTTGGATCCCCAGGTGACAGAGATAACAAGAAGAGGAAAGTGGACATTGGAATGGTCCCTGAGGGATGGAGTTAATGTCTGAAGAAGAAGGAGCAGGTAATCAGGGACTGGGGTACAGCAGACTTGTTTTAACTTAAGGAGATAGGAGAGTTCATGATCCAGAAAGGTACAAGAGGTGTAGTACTTTTAGCGGTGAGAAGGCTTAGAGTCATGAGAGGTAATTATTGGCGGCCGAAGAAAGGTCCCTTGAGTCAGTATCAAACTGGTGCCTAGAGAAGTTGATTCTCTTTGTGATACTTCACATAGTCCCTCCTCACCTGGTACCTGGGGTAGTGACATTGAACCTTCTAGAATATTCATTCTGTGACAGAACTAATGCTGACCAGAGCTTTCTCAACTCCTCTCCTACATTCCTCAAGCCATCTCAGCAGCCCCATCTACTTTTCTTCATTTTCTCTTGTTGTGGTGGTTGCTACTGTTTGTCATTCATTCTCAAAGAAGACCATGCTATCAGGAATGCTATGACTTTAAATTTCTAGGGCATTCTCTCTAATCACAGAAGAAGCAATAGCTCTGCTCTTAACTAAGGATAATCTCTATTCACATCTTGGAGCTTAGTCCCTCCCATTTTCCCTCCAGGAGCTTGCTCCAGCAATTGTCTCCTCTTTCTGGTTCTTCATCCTCTTCCTCTTCCTCATTTGATTACAGGCTTTGAAAAAGTGGGACCTGTGATTTAATTGATGTAATATTTTCTCTATAACTTGAAAGAAAGTTTTAGAGAGTTGTTTAGAAAGGCAGTAAGATATTTAGTGAGTAGAAAGCTGGTATCTGTCTTCATCAGGAAGATCTGAGTTCAAATTCCACTTCTACCATGTACTGGATGTGTTACTGTGGGCAAGTCACTTAGCTCCATATAATTCTCTGTTTAGAAACAGGCTTTAATGATTTCACTTCACATGTATAATTGATGTACTGCTTGCTTTCTCCATGGGTGGGGGAGAGGCAGGAGGGAGGGATAGAATTTGAAATGCAAAATTTTTTTAAATGAATGTTAAATTTTTTTACACATAATTGGGAGATACTTAATGAAATAAATAGAAACACAATTTTAAAATAAATAGAAACATATTTTAAAAATATTTTAACTCCTCAATCCTATTTAGATGTTGTTCTATTTTTTCCCTCCATTTTGCTACTAAACTTCTCAAAGAAGTTGCCTATACCTGATAACCCTCACAACACATTTGCTTCTAAACTCTTTTGATTCATTTTCTATACTTCCAACTCTCCCCTCTCCATCACTACTGAAACTTTGTTCAGTGGTCAACAATTGTTTCTCAATCACCATAGTCAGTGACCTTTTCCCCCCCAATCCTCATCCGCCTCTCTGTAGCTTTTGACATTATTGACTGCTCCTTAACACTGGATTCTTTCCTCCCTTGATTTTAGACATACACTGCTCTCTGAATTCCCTTCTCTAACTTTAATTCAGCAGTTTTCAAAAGGTATCCATTGGCACCCTATGCGCCCTGAGTTTCAGCAAGGTGTGCCATGAATTCCACGGAACTTCCACTTGGGATCACAAACACGTGTGTGTATGTGAGCCTCTGGACTCTCCTAGAATACCAGTTCCTCACCATAGAGAAGAATACTGTGCTGTGAGTGGGAGGGGTGGGGGGAGTGCATGATGGTTCTACCTACTCTATCTTTCTCTCCTCACTCTCTTCCTGCTCCCTTAATGCTGTTCTCTGTGAGTCCATCCTTGGCCCTCTTTTGCTCTCTCTCTTTGCTCTATCCATTGTCAGTTTCATTTGCTATCATAGTTTCAATGACCAGCTCTGTTCAGATGCCTCCCAAATTTTTATTTCTAGTTCTGACATATCTTTGGAATTCTAGGTCCACATCTTCAAATGCCTATAGGACCTAACTACTTGGATGACTCCTTGATACCTATGAATCAACAAGTCCAAAACGGAGTTTATTATTTTTCTCTCTAAACCTGTTGCTTCTTCTGACTTCACCATTCCTGTCTGTTATATCTCTTGGTTTCACTTGTTTCTAGGATCATAGATCTGGCACTGGATATTGGTACTAGTGTCTTAGTTAGGAGGAGGCATACATGAGAGACTTCAGAGGCCATTTAGTTCAGACTCTTCATTTTAAGCATAAAGAAACTCAGGTCAAAGGAAGTTTAATGACTCACCCAAGGTCACACAGGTAGTAGGCAGCAAAGGTGGGATAGGTACCATGATACTCTGACTCCAGAGTCAGTTTCTTTCCATTGTATCACACTATTCAAAATTTGGAGATTATCTTGACTTCTTCCCTCTGCTCCACATGTCATGTCCAATTAGTTACTGAGTCTTAATGCTTTACAACATCTCTTGCCTCAGTTTCTCCTCTACAAACCCACTGCCATCATCAGAGTACAGATTCCAATTACCTGTCAGGAAAAGAGTCTTATACCAGATCTTCCTGCCTCTCCTCCCTATCTCCCTCCAATCTACCTTCCATTTTTGGAAGATAAAGTCTTTATGTGTAGATCTGGTTACAGAACCTCTTTGCTCAAAAATCTTATGCCTTCCCACTAAAGAGATCCTTGAACACACCTTCATTTTGCTTGAAACATATCTTCCTTTCTTACTGTACTGGTTAGATTTCAATATATCATTTAAAACCATATTTCCCCCCCCCCCACTGTCAGTAAAGACAATTCCCCTCAGATCTCAGAACACCTTTCTGATGAACTTACTGTCACGTAGCATTGTGAATTTCCCCCAGCACTCAACACAATACTCTTTAGGTGCTTTACAATGTTGCTTGAATGAATAAAGTGATAGAAAGAGCAGAGTATCCACCAGGAATAAGCAATAAGGGACCTTTAGAGACAGAGGGAGCGAGATATCAAGTATTTATTTAGTGCAAACATTTACTCTTTCCAAATTAGGATTTTGCCATGTGCTGGAGAATATGTGCTGGATAAATTATGACTCATTTTCCCTGCGGGGCCGGGGGGGAAGGAATGTTGAATGACAAGATCTGAAAGGTTTCCTTATCACAGAATTATACATAAGCTAATCACTGTAGTATTACCACCTGTCTGAGAGTCTAGTAATTGGAAAACTAACAGATAAGAGTTAATATGAGCACAGTGAATAGAACACTGGTCCTGAAGTCAGGAGGACCTGAGTTCAAATCCAGCTTCAGACACTTTACACTTACTAGCCATGTGACTTTGGGCCAGTCACTTAACCCTGTCCTTTCCCCTTCAAAAAGCAAAAAAAAAAAAAGAGTTAATATGAAGCAATCTAATAATTAGATATATTAGATTTAGAAAGACAGCTAAAGGGACATCTTTGTACATACATATAGTACACCCCTTCATTGCCCAGACCCAACTCATCCTTAGCCTTCCTCATAGGCATTTGGTAGTATGCTGGGAGAGGATGGAGCCAATGTCTTGTGAAGAATCAGTCCTTGATATGTGAAATTGCCTTCAAATGAGATAAATGAGGGATATTGATACTAGTGTCTTAGTTAGGAAGAGGCATACATGAATTAATCCAAAACTCCAGTGGAGAAGTATGATGTCTGTTCATGTGTGTGTGTGTGTGTGTGTGAGAAAGAGAGAGAGAGAGTGAGAGAGAGAGAGAGAGAGAGAGAGAGAGAGAGAGAGAGAGAGAGAGTGTTCTGACTGGGAGATGAGTCTATCTGAAACATTCTCCATCTCTGGAGAATTGCTAGGCCAGGGGGTCTGGTATTGAACTGAAAGCAGAAGAAAGGAGAACTCCAAGCCCCTGGGTTGTTTCTATGTCCTTAGCTGCTTATTTGATCCTCAACCTTCATCTTGAGCCTTTTTTCTTAGGCATCCAGTTTCTGATCAAATTAAAAATGGAAAATCTATTAAGATGTGCACAGTGGTGTGTGGTTCATGACTGTGAAGCCCTTCAGAATTGTTTCTGGGAAGAAAACTCAAGCCATAGTCTCACTCTAAATATATAGGATGGAGTTTGAAAGCCAGAAGTTTACCTTTCTTTAGCTCTTTTCTCCCAAAGGACAGTGGGATATTCTCCTTTTCCATTGACTGTCAACTTTGCTAATATTTCTGTCTCTCTGAGCAAATCACTTTACAAGTAGGCACCATAGCCCTATGGCTGTCAAACAACTTCAAACCTGCACTGAGATGTCTGCAGAGAGGAAATGCTTCTTCCATCTGAATGCGTTGCACCCTTTAAATCTTTTTTTTTTTTCCAACTGAGAGACACACTCAGGAGCCTGTAACAATGTTCCACCCAGATTATTAAGTAGTTTATCTCTGATGTAATATAACAATTGTAACAAGACTTGATGGAAGCAAAATGTACTTCTTAGTCTCTTAATGGTACTTTGTTAAAATGCTTAAAAGGTGCCAACAGGAGTTTAAAGGAAATTTTTGGATGTTCCTAGTTATAAATGCTCTCCTTCATTGCTTGTAGATTGCTGCCATTTAGGGCAAATGTTTATTTTCAATTTACACCTCCAGGAAATGTTTCCCTCAGAAAATGGAATATTTGGTTGGAAAAGTTCCCAGGGCTGTGCCTTGAGTTAGAAATTTTTTTCCCCCTTTATTTTCTGGTTCCCCAATTCCATGGTGGAGTCTAGGGTATGAGTAGTCTTGTCAAAATCAACTATAGGCTTGTCTGCCTTGCTGGAGAGTCATCTGCTCCTTCTTAGTTTTAGGCAACTCCAGATCCAGATCTATTTTCCTATGTGGCCCATTGGCTTTGGGATTCCAGTGATAACTATTCATTTCCCTACAGATTACTTAGTCCAAGGAAGCCATATTCTGAGTTATCAGAAATAAGTGCTAGAAAAAGGGACCTTTGAACCTTAGAAAACAATCCTACTGTGTAGGTCAATTCAACAGGCATTCATTGAGTGCCTACAATATGCCACCAACTGTATCAGGTGTAAGGGATAATAAGAAGCATAAAACAATACTTGCCCTCCAGAAATTTATATTCTGCTGGAGCAGTGGTTCTCAACCTTCCTAATGCTGGGACCCTTTAATAGTCATATGTGGGTATATCTGCATGTGGGTAGACTCGCCTGGAGATGGATAGAAGAGCAATGTCTTGGGTCCTAAGACCATAGGAAATACGTGTTTTCTGATGGTCTTAGGCAACCCCTGTGAAAGGGTCATTCGACCCCCAAAGAGGTTACTATCCACAGGTTGAGAACCACTGTGCTGGAGGGAAAGATGGTGGCTTAGAGTAAATGTTCTCAAGAGAGATGTGGAATATACATAGCCTCCTCAAAAAAGAGAACATCATTGCCAGCGTAGGACCACAAATTTGGGGAGCCATTTGACATGAAGAATAGTACCAGCTGTGCAAGCAGCCAGAAAGGGTGCTTAGACTGCTATAGAATGCACATCAAAAGTTGAGAAGCAGGTTCTAAAACTAGAGCCTTCATATCTTCAGGAAAACAAGCTGGACAGAGGCAACTAGGTGGCATAGCAGAGAAAAAGGTAGATTTAGAGTCAGAGAAATCTGGGTCTGAATTCTACTTCATATATTACTGGCTTTCTGACATAAGCAATTGATTTAACATCTCTGCCTGCCTCAGTTTCCCAATCTGTAAAATGGGCATAATAATAGAATCTACCCCATGAGGTTATCACGGGATCAAATGGTATATAATTTTATATGTAATGTATAAAATTTTATATATACACATATACATACACATGTATGTATATGTGTTAGTGTATATACACATACATACATATATACATACATAATCATATATGTGTGTGTGTATATGTATATATATATATAAGTGCTTTGCAAAGTGTAAAGTGCTACATCAATGTTAGCTATTATTACTATTATGGATATGCCAAATTAAGGTGGATAGCTCAAGGGGATAATTTTGGGGACACACAGAGAAAAAAAAATATTCTTCATCCAAGGTTCTGTCTCTCTTCCAATGCCCAACCCTGCCATGGCCAGGCCTTAGCAAGTGGAGAAGGCCTTATTTAGGAGGGGATGAATTTGGTGGTTGGGAATAGAAAGGGAAGTACGTTGAGAAATTTCCATATCCATATCTAGCGCTATGGTCTGGACAAGTGAATTCTAGGATAATTGAGATGCTAATAATTCTGCCAAATGAAATTATTGACTAGAAGCTACAACCTAAGATAGCGTCTAACTGACTGACTCTGAGACAAGAATCAGTACAGATATGTCATGTACTCCTTTGTCAATGTCTGTGTGGTGGTAGAAATTAAACCCATCAACCCAGTTTACCTAGAAGCCAATTGAAGATCAATGGAAGCTTTTTCATCTCACTTGCTTGAAACAGTGAGGTAGATGAATGTTGTGTCTCTTCCTACTCATCAGAGAGTCTGACTTTTGCCCACTGAAGCCCCTGGGCCAGGGCTAACTAAGAGACACTCAAGGGGAGGTGACAGAAGGGTGCATATAAATATACGGAATAATATGTTTAAATGGAAAGAATAAAATATGTAGAATTACAAACAAAACCTATTATATTGAATTGCAATTTTTAAAATGTATATTTTTTAAAAACTAAGTTCACAAACCCCAGGTTAAGAACACCTGATGTAGAAAAAGTAGGGGTCAGCTAGAGGGTAGGCAGAAAAGCTGTGAAAGAGTCAGACTTTGATCCCAGTTGAGGGTTTATAGAAGAGCAGCATTAACTGGAATGACCCACATACTTCAGAAATTCTGCCCTTTGGTTATTACCATATTCTCCCACATTGTCCAATGGTGTTTATTGGCTTAAAAAAACCAACTGTTAAAACTTCTGAAAGAAGAGTAGTGAATGTTAGATGGCCTGGAGGAAGGCTTGTGACCTCTTCCATGGGCCAAGGTGAATGTAACATATTTAGCCTATGAGGTAGCTAGCAATGTGTAGGAAATGGGGTACCTGTGGCTTGATCATAGAGCTTCATATACTACTGGCTTTCTGACATAAGCAATTGATTTAACAACAGAAGAGAGCAGGGTCACACAGATTTTTGTGTGTGTGTGGTTTTGATGATTTAACATTTCCTCCAATTATGTGTAAAAACAATTAAAAACATTAAAAAAATTTTTTAGTTATGAATTATTTTTTTCCTCTCCCACCCCCCATCGAGAAGGTAAGCAATTTGTCAACAGTTCTACATGAGTCACATAGATTTTTTTTATGGCCTTGTAGAGCCATACATCTAGTCAGTATATAAAAGGGCAAAAACCAGAATCTGAGGTCCTTTGCCCTAAAGGGCATCACATTTAGGCTTAGTCCTAGGCAACATTAAAAGTATTTTGGGTGGAAACTCCAACCTACTTTTGGTATTTCCTTTTCCCTTTCAGAAAGCAGCAGTTTTAGTATACTGATGAGGAAATTTAATCTGGAATTAGGAGTTGGTTCCATATCTTGGCCCTGGTACTTACTATCTGTGTAACATTAGGAAAATCGCATAATCTCTTTGGGCTCCAATTTTTCTCACTTGTAAAATGACCTGGGACAACCTCTAATGACTCTTCTATCTCTAAATGTTATGATCTTCTCATGTTTCTCTTTCTTGCTGGTCTGTCCATTGGATTTGATCTTCCTTGGAGAGATGTGGGTGAAAAGGACCTCAGATAGTGGTTAAAAAAAAAAAAAGCTCTTGGGTTAGAGGAAGCCTGTTTGGCTCCTTGAGCAGTTTGGTCTAGAAGCTTGTGGGATAGCAGAGCAGTGTCTCAAAGGCCCCTTCAATTGCTGACTTGGCTTTTGCTGGGAGCCGGGAGAGGAGAGGAGAGGGAACATGAAGATGAGGGAGATGCATCCTTGTCTAAATGTATCAGGCAGCTTCTGCTCAGTGGCCAATCACAGGAGCAGGGACAGGGATGAAGGGTAAAAGAAAGCCGATCTGAAAAGAAAGCTGAAAAACTGGCGGTGTCAGAGAAGTTAACAGAAATCACCAAGAGCAACTCTATCAATTTTAATGGGCCATCTCTGATAAAATCAAAGCCATCAATTAAGACTTGGTGCTAGAAAGGCTGCAATAAGCCTCTCAGTGGAGCCCTTCAGAAAACCTGAGGAGGGATTGAAAGGAGGGCTTAGGCAGCTTCTATCTGTTTTATGTTCATATGCAGTCCTGTGTCTTCTCCCATTGAGTCTCTTAGTCAGCCCAGACCCAGGGGTTTCACTGGGCAAAAACCAGAATCTCAGATGATTGGGGAGTGACACAGCATTCATCCTCCTCACTGTTTCAATCAAGTGACATGAGACAGCTTCCATTGATCTTCAATTGGCTTCTAGGAGAGCTGTGTTGATGGGTTTAATTTCTAAGTAGGCCAGAGGCTTTTTGGAGGGAACTTGAAATACCACTCTCAAAATCTGCTAGGTACAACTTGCTATTCCTTTCAAATATACAACATTATCATTAAATATTTTCTTATTTTTCTTGCCTCCCCCATTAGACGTGCACGCGCGCACGCACACACACACTCTATACATGCTTCTATTTATCATACTTCTTTCTCTGGATGCAGATAACATCTTTCTTCATAAGTCTTTTATAGTTAATTTGGTCATTTATTATAGATGAAATAGCTTATTCACTCAAAGTCACTCTTCGAACAATATTACTGTTACTGTATACAATGTTTTCTTGGCCCTGCTCATTTTGCTGTTCACTATTTCATGCAGGTCTTTCTATGTTTTTCTGAAATTACTGAGCTCATCATTTCTCACAGTACAGTATTTCATCACAATCATATAGCATAACTTATTCAGCTATTCCTCAATTGATGGGCATCCCTGCAATTTCCATTTCTTCGTCACCACAAAGAGAGCTGCTATAAACATTTTAAAACACTTAAGTTCTTTTCCTTTTCCCCTAATTATCTAGTTGTGGTATTATTGGGTCAAAGGGTATAGACAGTTTAATAACTATTTGGGGATAATTCCAGGTTGCTCTCCCAAATGGTTGGATCAGTTCACAATTTCACCAACAAAGAATTTTTTCCACATCCTCTCCAACATTTGTCACTTTTCCCTTCTATCATTTTTGCCATCTGGTAGATGTAAAATGATATCTCAAGGTTATTTAAATTTATCTTTCTCTAATTAATAATGATTTAGAGCATTTTTATATGATGATAAATTATTTTATTTCTTCATTGGAACGCTGCCTGTTCTTGTCCTTTGATCATTTATCAATTGGGGAATGACTTGTATTCTTATAGATTTGACAAAGTTCTAATTACCATTTGCGAATTTCCCTCCATCTTATTTTTACTCATTATTTTCCTTCTCAGCCTCTCTTTTTATCCTATCCCAGTTATCTTATCTTTTCCCCTTACCCTCTTATTCCTTATTTTCCTCACTCCTGTTATATTCTCCCCATTATTTTCTCACCCCACCCTCCTAATATTATTCTCTATACCCTTTTAAAAGTCTCTCCCCCTCTCCTCCTACCCTTTCCTTAGTTTTCTCATACCTTTAGAAGTTCAGAAGACTTATAATCTACACAGATGTATACTCTATTTCCTCTTTAACCCAGACTAGAATAAGGTTCCAGCATTACCAGACCTCCACCCACAACTTGTTTCTTCTGTATTAGTTCTTCCTTTCACACACTGTTTTTTTAGGTCATTGCTCCTTTTTTACCTTTTCCTACCCAATTTTGTTTTTTAGAATCAATATAATTGGTTTCCTTTGTAATCTTATGTATATTATTTTACATTTGTATTTACAAATACAAATTTTGCAGACAGCTAGGTGGTGAAGAGGGTACCCAAAGAGGGTTGGGGCTGCCTGAGACTCCAAATTACCAATATGCTAGGTTATTTTATGGAGCTTTCACACAGAGCAAGTCTGTGCTAAGCTATTCTATGGTGCTCTCACAGAGCAAGTCTGTGCCAAGCCATGCCACGTCTCACGAAGATGGAGGGAAGATGGGGTCTTATATATGGAGGAATCTACAGCTGGTTCAGAGGAGGAGCCTGGGGAGGGTCTTCAGGAGGAGCCAATGAGGTCAGACTCCAGTAATGAGTTTGGGGAGGGTCTTCAGGAAGAGCCAATGAGGTCAGACTCCAGTAATGAGTTTGGGGAGGGACTTCAGGTGGAGTTAATGAGGTCAATGCAAGAGTGGACTGATATTTTGATAGGCTCCAGGGTGGGAAGCAGATGGACAATGGAGGGCCTGGCTAGCAACAGAGGTTTGGGCCCAGCCACAGTGAAATGCTTATGGCCTCTGCAAATGCCTCCTGAAGTGGGAAGATTCAGTCAGACTTCAAGGGGTTTCCCAGAACATGTACCTCAAAGATTTAAGGAGAGCTCAAAAGTGG
>CM053596.1:141801323-141812759 GCA_028646575.1 Pseudocheirus occidentalis | reverse complement strand
TAATGATAGTAAAAGTCTAATTAGGAGAGTGCCTAGCACATGATAAATGCTATATAAAGTTTTTGCTGTTACTCAGTTATCATTTAGTCATGTCTGACTATTCATGACCCCATTTGGGATTTTCTTTGCTAAGCTACTAGAGTTGATGGGGTACAGGCTCTGGGAACCGCCTTGAACTCTCCTTGAATCTTCCCATTTGATAAGGTATTTGCCTGAAACCATAAGTCTCTCATTATCACTGAGGCCCAAATCTCTGTTACTCTTAACCTAGCCTAGTCCTCCATTGCCCAAATACTTTCCACCCTTGATCCTATCAAAATATCTATACCCGAATCTGTTACCCTTAAACTAACTTAGCTGTCCATTTTCTGTTATTTCCAGGTAGCTTTCAGCTGTTTCCCACCCTTAATCCCATTCCTGTAGTCTGACCTCAGTCCCATCAAGATCCTCCTTAGACTCCTCCTCAAGACCCTTCCCAAATCCCTCCTCTAGACCACCCCTATTTCCTTCCCACAATCTGTTTGTATATAAGATTCATCTTGTCTCCATAAAGGTGCTGAGGTTCAATCTAAGGCACACACATTCTGTGTCAGATTGCTCTGGTCCACTTTCAGTACAAACATCACAAATACTTAACACTACTTAAGAATCTACCCATCATGGCAAATCTTTAATAAACTTTGTTTTACTTTAACTGAGAAAAGGCTTGAGTTGAATTCATTTGGCAAGACCCAGTGTGTCTGTATTTTGGGGTCTTGAGCACCCCTAAACCCCAAACCTCAACAGGGTGCTTTGCCATTTCCTTCTCCAGCTTATTTTAGGGATGAAAATACTGAAGCAAACTTGCTCAGGGTCACATACCTCTTAAGTATCCGAACCCAGAGTTTAACTCAGGGAAGATGAGTCTTCTTGATTTCAGGCGTGGAATTCTATCCACTATGCTGTTACTATATAACTGCCATATAAACATGTTGTTGCTGCTATTGTCAGAAGGGGTCCACAAGCTTCACCAGGTTGCTAAAAGGAGGGTCCATGATCCTCCCCAAAAGGTTAAGAATTCCTAATAGGTGCTCATTTTGATAGCAAATAAACTAAAATTAGAATGACACAGAGAAGAATAGCAAGGTCCTTGGACAAGAATGACATGCAAATTCATGAAGCATTCCCTATTTTTATAACAACTATAATGATATAAGAAACAGAAGATATTAATAAAAAATTAATAAAAATTTTTTAAAAAGAACTTCTGATAGGTCAACAATGTCATTTTAAGGATGGAGAACTGAAGCTCCAAAAGTATGCTAGTCATGGGACCTGAATTTGTGAAAGTGGAGGGCTTTTGAGTGTCTCAGATGCCATACTTCAAGACAGAAGCACCTGGTCACCTTTATTGGCTAACACCAGTTCTCTGGGGAAATATTTAGAACCTTCCAGTGTCTGTAGCACTGAGGCTCTGGTCCCAATAGCTTTGGGTCCCTCATCCTTTCTCTGGAGGAGAATACCTGTGCTTGTGTTTATAAGGGTTTTTAAGAGCCCTGTGGCATATACAGACCTGAAGCTCATAGACTTAGAGCTAGAAAGGTCCTTAGTAGTCATCAGATCTTGGCAACCTCCACCCCCATCCCCTCATTTTGTAGATAGGGATACTGAGGTTCAGGAAAGTGATATGATTTCCATAAAGTCACACAGGTGGTAAGAGACAGAGCTGAGATCTGAATCCAGGTCCTCTGACTCCAGGTCCAATGTCCTTCCCACTGCACTGTACTGCCTATGCCAGAAAGGTAGTGCAAGTTTTAACACCATGTTAGATCCTAGTCCTCCAGCATACATTAATCCTGGGTATGCATATCTATGAATACTGAAGCAGATATCCTTGTACATGAACATGCATGCTCTCATATGCAAATATACCTTTACCTACAGTGCATACACACACACACATACACACACACACACACACACACACACACCTTAGCTTATCTGGTGCCTCTTAACTAGTTTTACTTCCTGCAGGCCTTGGCTTTTTTTTTTTTCCATCACCCATTGTGTTCGGGGAATTTGACATGAATTCGGTCATGGTCTTTGGACAGATGACACAAACATTTTAGCTCCAAGAGGCTTATGTGATGCCTTTGTGTGTGCTGGCTGGCTCACACTGCTTTCTAAAAGCAACAACAAAACTCCTTGAAATGAAGCACAAATACATACACACACACACACACACACACACACACACACACACATGCACACACTACCTCAAATGTCTCCAAACTGGCCCTATAGGAGACCTCTCTTTATTCCCTTAGTTCTATTGATCAATGAAGTGATATCATTGCTATGTCTGAGCCCCTCCCCCTCTATGGATTCCAAGCAAATCATGTTTTATTCTGTTTCTGTTTCACTCCAGAGCGGATGTGTTTGTGCTGCACTGCTCCAACTGAATTCCTATTCACATTTCTATCCAGCGATATTGAATTGTGAATCCTCTCCTGAAATGTGATGATTGCAGAATTGAGACTTCATGCTCTGGCATTTAGAGGAAGCTTTAGACGCAAAACTGTTTACAAATTCAATATTCTCTGGGCCTGAACTCTCAATGTAAGAGGTATCACCTATACATATCACTTGGTGCCAGATGCAGAGCATGGTGGTGATTTTAGATATTGAAGTGATTTCTTGCACAACCACACGCTTGTAGCAATACTAGCAACACCAACAAGCACCTTGAATGAACTTTATTCTCTCATCCAGTATGTTGACAATGAAATTCAGACATATGCCTTCTATTGACCTTTCATATAGGCTTTTCCTATTTTCATATCCTTCTTGCCTCTGCTTGTAACTGTGTCCCTCCCCCCAAACCCCCAACTGGAATCCTTTCACTTCACCTCAGGCTCTTTTTTTCCAATCCCATCCATCCTTCCAGACCTGATTCAAATCCAATCCCTACCTCAAACCAAGTCTTCCCAGCCCACATTGACTTCTCCCTCCTGGGAACTCATAACTCTTTACAGGGTACTATACATCTGGAAATTAATCCTGCCCTGTCCTGGGGTACCTCTTTGCACTTTCAATTGTGGTCCTATTTTATGCATGTATGTATGTATAGATAGAGAGAGAGAGAGAGAGAGAGAGAGATCTATATAGATATAGATATATCTCTATATACATATCTCTATATACATGTATATATATACATATACATGTATACATATATATATGCATGCATGCATGCATGTATGTATGTATGTATGTATAATTAATTAATTTAGTTAAGGGGAAAAATCAGCACCCTAAACTTCAGAGAAAATATAAACAAAAATTACAAGCAGACAAAAAATACAGAGAAAACAACACAATTCAACAGACCAACAGACAGAGCTTCTAGCTGTCTGACCAATACATACATACATACATAGTTAGTTACCAGAGAGAGAAGCACAAATATCTGGGTTTTCAAAGCCAGGGGGCTCAACACCTGCCCAGAGTCTTATCTGACCAAATCACACAACTCTTCCCATAAGTGAGCCCCAAAGAAAAACCTCACCTTTTTCAGGGTCGGAGGACATCACAACCTTCATGACCCACTGCCTAATTACAAAGTAACAAAAGGTGTGGGTCTTCCTGAAGAACAAGCCTCCCCTAAGCAAGCTTCTTTTGTTGTGCTCCAAGTGAGGCCCCATTAAGGGGCAGGAAAATCTTCAAATTCCTTTACAGTTACAGCCTCTGACACTTAACAACTATGTGACCCTGAGCATATCAATTTCTTTCTGCCTTGGTTTTCTTATCTTTAAAATGGGGATTATAATAGCACCAAACTTGAAGGGTTATTGTGATAATATTTGGAAAAAAAACCCAAACCAAAACTCCAAACAAAAAACATTTAGCGCAGTGCCTGGCATGGGGTAGATGCTACCTGTATAAGGAAACTCAGAGCACACCTTGAGACAGCAAAGTAAGCCAGCTTTATGGAAGGGAGAAACCCACAAAATGAAGGGTTAGTGGTCAGTGAGAATGAGGTATTGGATGGAGTTAGATACCCTACTGGAGGTTTTGATGACCCCAGTGGATAAAGTCCTGTGGGATTTTACAGAATTCTTTTCTGGGTCAAGTATGACCAGACCTTGAGGGAAGAAAATGAGACACCTGGACCTAGAGAAAGGTGTTGATTCACACTAGTGGGAGGTGAGAAAACTGGAAAATTCATAGGTACTTGATATTAAAACTCCTTGATGGCAGAAAAGGGAACTTTAACCTGTTACTTCTGATCTTACTCTAACAGGGTGACTCAGTCATGGTGTTTTGAGCTTCTCTGAAGCTTCTTTGTTTTCTTGGGATTAGGATGTCTTTGTTGTCATTATAGATAGGAAATTATATTTAATTGCCCTGAGAAAATAATCTAGAGTCAGACTTCAAAGAATTTTAAAAGCTAAATAAAGGAGGCTGTAGTTTATCCTAGAGATAATAGGAGCCATTGAGGTTTATTGAGCTGGAGGATAATATGCTCAGATCTATGCTTTATCAATTGGGAACTGCACGGAAGAGGGATTGGAGAAGGGAAAGATCCCAGGCAGAAAGACCAAGTAGGTAGCTATTTCTATAGTCTGGGCATGAGTTGATAAGGGTTTTAATTGAGTTGGTAGCTGTGTGAGTAGAAAGAAAGAGAAGGATGCAAATGTGTTGTGGAAGTAGAATCAATAAGACTTGGAATTTGATTAAATATGGAGGTTGAAGGAGAGTCAGTCAGTTATTAAACATTTATTAAGCACCTACTATATGCCAGATATTGTGCTTAATGCTAAGGACAGTGAAGATTTGAATGATTCCTAGGTGATGAACTTGATTTACTGGAAGAAGAGTGGTGTCCACAGACAAACAAAACAAAACCCCAGCAAAGTTAAAAGGAAGGGTGGGTTTGGAGTGAAGGATGATGAATGCCATTTTGGACTTGTTGAAATATCAGATGTCTATGCATCATCCTAATAAATGCGTCCAGCAGGCAGTTAGAAATGAAGGACTAGAGCTCAGGAGAGAGATGAGGCTGGGATGTGTAGGTTGGTGAGTCATCTTTCAAAAGATATTTGAACTTGGCAGCTAGGTCATGTAGTGGTTACAGAGCAGGGCCTGGAGTCAGGAAGACCTGAGTTCAAATCCAGCCTCAGACATTTACTAGCTATGCGATCCTTGGCAAATCAATTAATCTCATTTGCTTCAATTTTCTCATCTGTAAAATGAGCTGGAGTAGAAAATGGTAAACCACTCCAGTATCTTTGCCAAGGAAACCCCAATGTGGTTACAAAGAGTCAGACATGACTGAAATGACTGAACAAGAGAGGTTGTTGTTGTTGTACATCCTTCATTCTTGAAGAGGATCAATGACATAAAGAGAATGATGTTCTTGACTTGCAAGTGAATTGGATTTAAGTGAGGCAAGGCAGTGCAAAGTCATCAGCCTCACTCTCTCTTCTAGTCATTGGAGTCCAGTGGTAAGACTTAGATCAAGATGATGGGCAATGATACTGGATGCCATAGGAGACCAAGGCTTTTTTAAGCTAAGGTCCTTCCCAGATCTCACTTTGTTTGACTCAATAAACATTCTGTACTTAAAGGTTAGGTAAGAATTAGGGCAAAAGATGGCCTCGTTGCATTCACAAAAGAATCAGTCTGGGAAGGGATTTCTGGCCAGAACAGAAAACAATTGCTATTTGTACTTACTCTGAGCCATAAAAATACAAACAATGAGCAAGGCACCAAGAGAGAATAAGAGAGAGAAAAAAGAAAATGGATTGCTATAGAACTTTAGGGTGCACCCATCCATAGGGTGTGTAGAAAGAAATTTTACTCAGACACGTTGGAAGAGAACCATGACCAGAAGAGGTATCAAGGAAACCCAAGTAAAAGAGAGTGTTCAGGAGAGAGTGGTCATTAAAGCCAAGTGTTGCAGAAAGGTCAGTAAGGATGAGAACTAAGAAAAGGTGATTGGAAAAAGCAATAATGAGATCATTAGTGACCTTGGAGAGAATAGTTTCAAGCAGATGGCAAAGATGAAAGACAGAAACAGCATCTAGGGCAAGGCAAAGGAAATTCTTGCCTTAGGAAAATAAGTATGATTGTATTATGCATGGAATGGCACCCTGATTACAATGACATGAAGGTGGGACTTTAAATATGGCACCTCTCCTGAACCTGACAATAGTATGAGTCTAGTAATGGCTGGTAGCAATGATCCTGATAAATTGGAAGACAAGACTGTAGAGGTGAAAAGAAGCTTGAAAGTCAACCAGTCTAATACACACACAAATCTTGAACCTTCTATATAAAAATTGTAAGATGTAGCCATCAATTTAAAGACTATAATTGCTTACTATGGAAGAAAGAGGTTCTCTTTATCTGTATGCTTCGTAAACTCCATCCTAGCAAGACTTAGATTTTGCCATGTGGAGAAATCAACTTCTCAAGGTATATTGGCAGTGACTGTTTTTTAATTGGCCCTCAGAAAGGATAATGAAAGCTAAGGAAATAAGAAATTGTTCAACATTGAATCAGTGGCCAAATTGAAAGTTAGTTCTCATCTCTGGTCTCCTAGCTTGGCACTTTAACAGCAGGACTTCCATACTAAAGATAAGACTTTAATTGATGGTACATCTGATCGAACTCTTTAGATGACAGAACAGCCCCAGGCATATGTTAAAGGCAATGCCCAATTCTCCATGTAAGTCAAGAAAAAAGGGTATAGCTAGTACCTTGCACAGTATTAGATATTCAATAGATCCCTTTTGAATACATTTCCAGTTCTGTCTCACAATACCCTCCTTTATAGAATAGTGGTTGTCATGCATGGTCTACCAACACCTGGGGATCCCCCAGGCTCTTTCTCAGGGATTTTTTTGTTAAAAATTATTTTCATAGCAGTATTAAGATGCTATTTAGTTATTAAAATACTCCTCCTTTTTTCCAAATACAAATCTGAGTGAGGCTGGATTTTCTTCATATTAGTCAACCAAAACAACATATTATAACAGATTGAATGCAGAAACAGATTAAGACAGACAATTAAAAAAAGATACTTTTCTCACTAATTTTTTTGGGGGAAATAATCATCTTTCACAAAGTAATTATGTTAACATATAATGAATTTATTATTGTTATTTTAAATGAATGAATATGTAATTATTAAAATATTTATCCCCTTTAATTTTTAATACAATAAAAATGGATACATATAGCTTGTACAAACACAAAAAAAAGCACATAAATGGTCTTTTTTGGTCTTCAATAATTTTTAGGACCTTAAAAAGTTTGAATACTGTTCATATAGACTACATTCCAGCTAGATTGGGACATTCACCTTTTCTTGACCTTTTCCTGTCCTCTCCTACCTCCATAAATTTACTCATGCTTTTCCCCATGCTCAGGACTCATGTCTTCCCTAAATTTACCTATTGAAATGATTTTATTCCTTCAAGGTTTGCTGAGCTGCCAGTGTTGTTCCTTGAGAAAGTCTCCCATAGGTAAATTGTTTCTTTGCATTTTGAATTTATCTTGTGAAATTCTCACTTTCAAATCTGAATTAAAGTTATTTGCATTCCTATCCCATTTACTAGACAGAAAGGTCTTTGAGGTTAAGGAACTTGTCTCTTTTATCATTGCATTCCCAACACCGGGCATAGTGCCTTGCCTATAGGAGTCACTTAATAAATGTATATCAAATTGAGTTGAAATTATTGAAAACGAATTTAATTGATTTACAATGAATTGCCTAGGGGACCAGAAAACACTCTGCATTGAGTGATTTCCCCAGTTGGCAGACAAGCTGTTATCCCTCCTCCCCCAGCCATATGACAACCTTCTGGTACACAAACCAATAGAATCGACCCTAAGTCCACTTTTATTCACCCACAGGGGACATGGAAAACAAGACATTTCCTTGGAATGATCAGTGGTCATACACATACACACTTCATATGCTATGGCTATTGTTGTTTGTCCTTTGTTCTCAAAGAAGACCATGACATCGGGAAAGTGATGCCATGACATGCAAGTGGATTGGATTTAAATGAGGGAGGGCTGTGCAAAGTCACCAGCCTCACTTCTCCTCCAGATCCATCTGGGTCCTGTGGCCAGATATAGATCAGGAAGACTGTTAGACTGAGTACCTTACACAAGCTTCTCATTAATTCTGCAATGGCTCCTTAATGATACTTGGCAGAGAGCTACTGTGCTGTGGTATCATCCAAGAGCTCCATTTGTTATTTTCTCCCTCTTGAAATCATTTTGCATTCTTTTGTTTGTTTTGGTCCAGACCTGTGATTTCATCAATATATGGAATTCTCAGTGTAGAAACTACCTCTCCCAATACAGATTGTGCAACTTTTCTACTTTTACTTAAAGAGTTACTGGGGGGCATTCAAGATGCCCATGGTCTCATAGCTTCTTTGTATCAAGGGCAGGTCCCAAATCCAATTATTTCTCCCTCCAAGTCTGGCTCAACATTCAGCTCAAAGACCACCTTCTATAAAAGGTCTTTTCTGGGAGCATTCCTACTCCTCTTCAAAGGCTATCTTCTTTCTATTTCGTGGGTATCTTTTGTATATCTGTTTACACATTGTCTCCTCCATTAGAATCTAAGTTCCTTCTGAGCAGGAACTGTTTTTCCCTCTTTTTTTGCATTTGTAGTGTTTAAAACACAGTAAACATTTAAGAAATTCTTGTAGACTAAGTGGCCAATGAGCTTTTTATTCACTATGCCTTGTTGTCTCTTGTTATTTTTTTAAATATATTTCTTATTCTCTTAACTGTATATAAATTGTCTCCCCTCCAGCAGATCATAGCCTTCTTGAGGCAGGAACCATTTCATTTTTGCTTTTTCATTCTGGTGCCTTTCACACAGTAGGCTGCTTTGTTCAGTTTATTGAATTGAATGTACAAATGGCAATGACCAGCATAAGTGCCTTCTCTGTCCTGAGATGTCAGTCAGTAGCTCCTGCTACTTCCAGTCTGGAACAGTGGCTGATCTGAAAATATAACTACAGTAATGAGATATAGGAGGTTATTTAGAACCTCTGCTGGCTTCATTCTAGAGGCCCTGGGGATTCTCCACCATGGGTGACAGTCCCCAAAAAGTACTCTGTACTATGTGGGGGCTCAATATGTACTTGTTGATTGATTGTGTTACTGACTGATTCCATATGTGTAACAAGGTTGGCCTACATTTAGTTGGTTGGTCCTATTTTTATCGAGAGTCATATTTTGCCTGTGGTAGAATCCAGAACCCTTAAGTAGACAAGAGCTTGGGAGGACCATTACTGATTAGTAAGCAAGGCTGACTCCAACCAATTTCTTCTCTTTTATTTCCTTTTTTCCTACCTTTCAGATCCACTGCCTACTAACAGCAACTGTTTTAAACCTAAAAAGTCCACTCTGAACAAAACGTGACTCTTATTAAGAATAAGTCACATCCCATGTGCATTTCCAAGAAGTTCTCAGACTTCTTGTGTATTTATTTATTTTGCTCCCACCTTGGCCTCCCCACTCTAGAAATGTGGAAGCTCCTGATTCCAAAGCATGACTTCCTCCAAGATGTCAGCATCTGATTGTTCCACTGGCATTCAGACTCAATGTATCCTACATGTAACTTCTCATATTCTCCTCCCTCCTGCCATCCCCACCCCTACTCCCTACCCAGTGCCAAACAACAAAGCTTATCTGTACTTTCTCCTAATCTCCCAATTTGAAGTCACCCACATCTGAAATTTTGGAGCTTCCTAAGAGTCTTCCTTCTTCCTCATCTGACCCCCAAACCTAAATAGCTGATAAGTTCTGCCATTTTTTACTCTGAGCTATCTTTCAAACCCACCCTTCATTTCCACTCTGAATGTAAGTGAACATCTTAGTTCTTGATACTAGTGACATGTTCACATCTGTGAATTAGGAAAAACATTTTGGTGCTCAATGGAGGATGCACTGGTAAGGAGGGAGATGAGCTAAGGAAACTTAATTTGCAGACTAAGGCAACATTCTAGATAAGATTTGTGTGAGGACAGTGAAGGAGACAGATGGGATCTTCCATTGTTGTGGAGGTAAAGGAGACATGACTTGGCAAGTGACTGGATATGGGAATGTGAGTGACAGAAAGGAGATGTAGGTGACTTAAGGTCTAGAACCCAGGTGACTGAAGAGATCATGGTTCCCTGGACAGAAATGGAGAAACTGAGGAAAGGCGTGGGTTTAGAGAGAAGAATGATGAATTATATTTTGAATATGATGAGTCAGAGGCATCCTATGGGACATCCAGTTGGAAGTATCCAATAGAAAGTTATTGATGCAGGAATGAGCTCAGGAGAAAGATTTTCTTGTGAATGTAATTATAATATTATTGTACCACAAGGAATGATAAATATTAAGAATTTAGAGAAATATCAGGAGACTTATATGAAGTGATGAAGAGTGAAGAAAAGTCAAAAGAATAATGTACACAATGATTGTGATAATGTAAATGACAGAACAAAAAGGCAAAAAACAAATTCTATCAAATGCAATAGACAATACTGGTACTATACTATCAAAGTTCATGTACACATTTCCTCAAATCAATAAACTACAAGCAGAAAGTGACATTGTGAAGATGGCAGCGTAGAAGCAGCAAGGTTCCGCAGCTCCCACACAACCACCCTATATATCCATAAAATATGACCCCAGACAAATTCTAGGACTCTCAGACTCACAAAAATACAGAAAACACATATCTCTCTCTGAAGGCAGCTTGGCAGCAGGCATTCATTGCGGCAGGACAGGAATCAAGGCCAGCGCAGCCTGAAAAGGAAACGCAGCCAGGCCAGGCCCCAGGGTGGTCAGGAGGAGCTGAGCCGAGCCACAGCCAGTCTACAAGACAGAAGATCTACCACACCTGGAGCAACTACCAAGGCATGAAAAACAAGGATTAGAGAAAGGCAACTTGGCAGGGGGGGCTCATACAGCAGGCAGACAGACTGAGAGCCGAGACCATCCCAGCCCGAGACCGAAACCGCAGCCAGGCCCAAGGGTGGTCAGGAGGAGCTGAGCCTCCCAAGCTGCAGTGTGAGTCTACTTCAGAGAAGATCTATTGCACCTGGAGGGATCTTTACATCTAGCAAACCAGGATTAGAGATGGTCAGTGAAAGTGAAACTTTGAAACTTAATTTGGGGGAGGAAAATCAGTACAGCCAATCTGCCCCCAGGATAAGGAAGCAGTGGGGGAAGGGCAGTAACTGCTGTAACCAGCAGCTGCCCCCACTGGGCTGCTTCAGAGCCCCTGGCCTGCATATCCTGCAGGGGGGCTCAGTCAATTGATCAGGGCCAAGTGCTCTTGCATTGAGCAGCCTAGATCTGGATCGTGGTCTTGGGTGGTGGTCCTGGGGTGCTCTTTCAGCAAAACAAAGCTGATGGGGGCTGCAACAA
>CM053596.1:141748408-141800823 GCA_028646575.1 Pseudocheirus occidentalis | reverse complement strand
CCTCTCTCTCCCTCTCTCTCCCTCTCTCTCCCTCTCTCTCCCTCTCTCTCTCTTTCTCCTTCTCTCTCTCTCCCTCTCTCTCTCTCTCCTCTCCTTTTCTCCTCCCCCCTCTCTCCCCTCTTCTTTTCTGTCTGCCTGCCTCTCCCCTTCTCTCTACGGCTGTCTCTGTTTCTTTTGGCCTGTCTGTTCTCTTTCTTTTCCTCTATCTCTCTCCCCTCTTTCTATCTTTGTCTTCCTGTCTCTACCCCTTCTACCTGTCTCTATATTTTCTTCATCTGCTTGTTCTCCCTCTTCTTCTTCTCTCTCTTCCCCCCCCCTCTCTTTCTCTCTCTCTCTCTCTTCTATCCTATATCACAAATCTATCATTTGAGGAATGGTCCCTAGGCCATGAACCCAGCATTCTTTTAAAATATATATATTGATTTTATTATTAATTTATGAAATACAACAAGCATTTCTGCAACTTTAGTACAATAACAAAAACATGACTGACTGTGCATGGAACTACAAATCTATTATGTCCAATGTGCTATTCCTTTTAAATATATAATAAATTTATCATGTAAATTTCTTTTTTCCTTTCTTCCCTCCCACTCTCACCCTAGAGATGGCTACCATTACACACAAATATAATTTAAAAATGGAGGCTTTTGGTTTTCTTTCTCATCTGCTTGTAGCAGATGGAACCCATTGGAGTAAAATATGTTTCACAGACTTGAAAGGTGAGCAGGTATAAGTCAAGAGAAAGGATGATGCAATAGGAAAGAGCCCAAAATTTGAGTCAAAGTTTTACCTGCCACTAAGTAGGTATGTGGCATTGGTGAAACCATTAGAGTTATCTGGGCCTCAATTTATTCATCTTAAAATGGGAGTAATAAGACTTCCATCTACCTTAAAAGGTTGAGAGGAGGAAGAAGTGCCATAACGCATGTGAAATGCTTTGCAAAATATAAAGTCTTATACAAAAATAAATTATTATCCAATTAGTATATTTTTGGCATGATCAGTAGGTCAAGAATCATTTATTAAGTCCCTATTATGTGCCAGGCACTGTCCCAAATGCTGAAGATACAAAGAGAGGTAAATGCTAATACCTGCCCTTGAGGGGCTCACCTTTTTTGGAGGAGACAACACTCTAGAAACCATGGATAAACAAGCTAGATATGAGATAAACAGGAAATAATCAACAGAAGGAATCTATTAGAACTAAGAGGGATCGGGGAGGGCTTCCTGTAGAAGACAGGATTTTAGCTGGGGCTGGAAGGAAGCCAGGGAAGCCAGGAGGCAGAGATGAGGAAGGAGAACATTCCAGGCACAGGAGATAGAGAAAATGCCAGGAGCTGAGTGATCAATTACTGCTTTATTAAATTTAACACAATGCCTGACACATCATTAAGTGCTTAATAAATACTTGTTGCCTGACATTATTATTAGAATAAAACCCATAGACAATGACTGGCATCAGGTCTAGATCTACACCAGAACTTGAAGAGACTGGAAAAAGGGAAGAGGTATAATGTTCACTTGAAAAACACAAAGCAAAACAAAACATGACATTCAGAGAGGAACAGGAGTGAGGGTAGGGAGACAGAACTGTCAAAATGATGCTTATTTGTGTTCTTGTCCCTTCTGTGATTGAAGCCCTTGAGTGAGGAAGAGAACTAACTCATGATCTGGGACCTAGAAATTCCTCCAGGTCCTTTCTCCATAGGTCATGTTACATAGAGCTGGTGATTCATTTCAGAAAGGTTAAGTTGGTCTATTGGGTGGTGGTCCCCCATACTTCAGTAATGCATGCTAAACTTGACTGAGGTTTTCATATGCCTGGAGGGTCTTGGAGATGAAACAAAAAGAGAAAAATGTTATTTTCTATAGCATGTTGGATTTGGATAAATGATTGCTTTTGCAGTCCAGTATCATGGCAGATTCTGAATATAGTTATCCCTTCCACTTCATGGGGGTTAGGAGCCTGGTGCTTCCCCCAGTCTGGAAAATCTGCATAGAACTTTTGGCTCTCTCTTCATACCAGAGAAGAAATCTGATTTTTTTTTCCTTTTTCTTTTGTGGGATGTTCAGAGTATCTTATTGTAAAATTTGGGTTAAGTTTGGTCATATACTCTGTGTCATCTGCTGGTCTTCACATGCCTCTGTGGCTTCCACAAAACTCAAATTTCCCATTTAACTTCTTATGCCAACTGGTGACATGTTGAAACCATGATAGGGAAACTTGTGATGTGGAAGGGATAACTCTATTTTAGTTTCTTCAATTTGTAGACTAAGAGGTATGTGTACATGTGCATGCACACATCTGTGTGTGTATCTATGTGTGTGTGTGTGTGTGTGTGTGTGTGTGTGTGTCCCCAAACTGGGTGAAGTAGAAAGATAGTGATATATTTTACTTTGTTGAAACATTCAGTCTTCTAAACTTAAAAAACAATTGCTATTTACACTCATTTTCTTACCATTGGATTTCCATGACTATGGAGGAGAAAGTGAGGTTGAGGACTGTGCAACTCTGCCTCACTTAAACTCAATTCATGAGCAAGTCAAGACATTGATTGCCCTTGTGATGTCTTTGGTCCTCCTTAAGAACAAAGGAACAACAACCTTAAACCTGAAAAAGCTTGGAATTGTCCTTGGAAATAACTGAATAAGCTGTATCAAAGAATCTCAGAGCAGAAGTCATCTAGTTTAACCCAATGGTTAAACCTAATGCCCAAAACATAGATCCCATATACAATAGTCTCAATTAAGGTCTGCTTGAAAAATCTCTAATTAGGAAGTTCTCATTACTTCATGAAGCACTCTATTCCTCTTTTGGATCCCTAAAATCATCAGAAATCTGCCTCTCTCTATGGAGAGAGTTAAGAGGTCATTACAAAAGGATCACAGAAGATAAAATGGATAATTTTGATCACATAAAATTAAATACTTTTTGCATAAAAATGCAATACAGCTAAGACTGGAAAGGAAATAACTAGGGAAAACATCTTAGCTGTAAGTTTTTCTGATAAAGGTCTCATTTGCAAGATATGTAAGGAACTGATTCGAATGCATTAAAATAAGAACATTCCCTAAATGATAAATGTGCTAAGGTAAGTTCTTAAGGAAAGTCTGAAAAAAAATGCTCCAAAATCACTAACCTTTAGAGAAACTTAAATTAATTCAGAAGTTTTACCTTATACCTATCCAACTGACAAAAATGACAAAAAAGGGAAAATGATACAAGTTAATGGGAATATGGAAAAACAGGCCTATTGATGCATTATTGATGGAATTGTGAATGGACTCACCCCTTCTGGAAAACAATTTTAATTTATGCACAAAAAGTAGTGAAATATGAAATATACTTTGACCCAGTTCTACTACTACTACTACTACTACTACTACTACTACTATTACTATTACTACTACTACTTGAACTATACATCAATGATATCAAAGGAAGAGGAAAAATATCTCTAGCTGCTACTTTTGTGGTGACAAAAACAAAGAAACGAACAAAACCCTGAATAAAATGCCCATCATTTAAGGAACAGCTGAACAAATTATGCTATATTAACAAAATGAAATGATTTTATACTATAAAAACAAAGCAAAAGATGGTTTCAGAGATGTGGAAAGACTTGTATGTTGAATAAAGTGAGCAGAACTAGAACAAGTTATATTATAATGTCAACATTACAAAAATGAATAATTTTGAAAGACTTAAAACTTAAATTAACTAAGTAAGCAACTATGATTCTAGAAGATTTATAAAGAGCACTGCCTGCCTTCTGACAGAGTAATATGTAGACTGAGGAATGCATTTTGAATGTGGTCAGGATGAGAATTTATTTTGCTTGACTGCACATATGTAACACAAGCTTCCTTCCTTCTTTCTTTCCTTCCTTCTTTCCTTCCTTCCTTCCTTCCTTCCTTCCTTCCTTCCTTCCTTCCTTCCTTCCTTCCTTCCTTCCTTCCTTCTTTCCTTCCTTCCTTCCTTCCTTCCTTCCTTCTTTCCTTCCTTTTTTCCTTCTTTCCTTCCTTCTTTTCTTCCTTCCTTCTTTCTTTCCTTCTCAGTGGGTGGAGGAATGTGGGAAAGAGAAAAAGTGTTTGATAATTTTGAATTGCTCCCTTTGAAGCCAAGTAGGACAATATTTTATTTTACTAGATTCACTCAAACATTTCAGACTCTCCAGAACCTTGTAAAATTCTGCCACATAAACTCCAGAATCTCCCTATTGCTTCCAAGATCACATAAACAATCCTATATATGGTGTTCAAAATCCTTCATAATTTCCCATCTGCTATCCTTTCAACTTTCATATACCTTATAACCTTCTATGTACTTTGTGACCTAGTAACACTGGCGTCTTTGTTCCTCAAACAAGGCACTCCATCTCTGACTCTAGACATGTTTACTGGCTGGCACCTATGCCTATCCATCCCCTGACTTCCCAGGTTTCCTTCAATTCCCAGCAAAATTCCCATGTTCTATAAGAAGACATTCTCAGTTCCTCCTTAAGTCTAGGGCCTTCCCTCTGTTGGTTAGCTCTAATTTTTTCCTGCATATAGCATGTTTGTATGTAGTTGTTTGCATTAGATGAGACTGTCATTTTCCTTTTGTTGAATCCCCAGTCCTTAGCACAGTTCCTGGCACGTAGCAGACATTTAATAAATGTCTATTGACTGACTGAATGTATCTCCTGTCCATAGTTGGAATATATTGGAAAAAATAGTCAAGTCAAGTATCCATTTTGAATTTATTTTGCTATATGGTGAAAAGTGTTGGTCTAAGTCTGATCTCTTAGACTGTGTTCTATATTTCTCAAAGGTTCTTATCAAATAGAGATTTATTTCTGAAGTAATTTATATTTGGAGGTTTATCAAACACTGTGTTATTGACTTCCATTATTTCTGACTCTCCTTTGTCTAATCTGTTCCATTGATCTTTTTCTCAATTTTTAAATAAAGCCAAATGGTTTTGATGACTGCTGCTTTATGATGTAGTTTGAGGTCTGAAAGTGCTATTCCCCTTTTATCCCTTCTTTCTTATTATTATTATTTCAATTGAAATATTGTCTTTTGTTTCTCCAAGTGAATTTTGTTGCTAACTTAATGAGTTTTTTAAAGTATCACTTCAATAGTTTGATTGGTGTAGCATTAAAACTGTAAATTAACCTTGGTATTATTGTCATTTTTATTACATTGGGATAAACTATCCCTGAACAGTGTATATTTAAGTTGTTCTGTATTACTATAAGGAAGTCTTTCTAATTGAATTTATACAAGTATTGAATTTACTTTAATAAAATGATCCCCAAATTTTAATGTATTTTTTAATTATTTTGAATGAGATTCCTCTTTCCATTATTACCTCTTGGGTTTTGATATTAATATGTAGAATGTGAATGATTTTCATGACTTACTTTTAGTCTGTGATTTGTGGAACTATTAATTATCTCAACTGTTATCTTTGCTCATTCCATAGGATTTTCTAAGGAAACCATCATCCTATAAGCAAATAGAAATAGATTTCCTCCCCTTTGCCTATTTTTACACATAATTTCTTTCTCCTTTTATTATTATTGTTAGCAGTAGATAGACCTATATAAACTAACCATGTAAAACTAACTATAGAACTCCCTAAAATTACAGAGAGGGAAAGTATCCTTGCTTTATTCTTATATTTATTGGGAAAGCTTCTAGTATATCCCCGTTGCTTTTGATTTTAGATAGACATTCCTTACAGTGTTTAAAAAAGATCCCTCTAAAGCTATACTTTGTTGAGAGGGTTTTTTTTAAACATAGATAACTGCTGTACTTTGTCACAGGTTTTTTCTGTACTTAATGAGATTATGTGGCTCCGGATAGTTTTATCTTTAAAATGATTGTGTTGATTGTTTTTTTTCTAATGTTGAATCGTTCTAGCTTCCCTTGGATCCATCCAACTTGGTCACAAGGACTACTTTTTGGAAAAATTGTTGGAGTCTGTTTAGTAGGATTTCATTTAAGATTTTAAATCAATATTTAATAATGCTATTTTCTATAGTTCTTCTTTGTTTACCTTTTCCTGTTTTAGACTTTGGAACTACATTTGTCTCATAAGATGAGTTTGATAGAGTGATTCAGTTCACTAATGTTTCATGTATATTTTGCTAATGTGTGTTTTCAGGGTTAATTTTTTTTTTTTACCACGAGGATTTCTTTAGCTGCATCACAGAAATTTTGGTATGATTTTTGTCTTTCACAGAATTATTAGTTGTTTTTATGATTTATTCTTTGACCCAAGTGTTATTTGGGTTTTGTCATTAAATCATCATTCAAGCCTGTGTCTTTTATTTGTGTTCTCTGAGCTGATTACTATTTTATTGTGTTATGATCTATAAGGAATGTGTTTATGATTTCTACCTTTTTACATTCATTGGAGCAATGTCGCTATGCCCTAATACATGGTCAATGTTTTTTAAAGTTTTGTGTGGTGATAAGAAATAAATATAATCTTCAGCAGTCTCTTTGAGAAAATAACATAAGTCTTTCGGCTCTAGTTTCTCCAGCCATTTATTTAATTTTGTATTTGTGCTTTTTTCTAGTAGTCACTCTATTTTATGGAGGAAAAACATTTAAGAAGTTGGCCTGCTAAATCCTCAAGGAGCAAAGCCAAGCAGTGCCTAAGTAACACCAATTTAGAAAGATACAGAGTTATTGTTATTAGATTTCAGTAACAACAGAACCAGAGAAAGTAGATTCAAATGGCAACAAGAGGAATTTGGATGAAGAACCTCCTGACTTCCTGTACAGTGAACCCTAGTAGCAAACTCAGAGAGAGTAGATTGTATGTCCTTCTTTGGAAGCCCATTTAAGAATATGGAAGAACCAAAGGGATGGGGAAAAACAAAAACCCAACATAGTCTCTTTTTTTTTCTTTTCTTTTTTTTTGGAGGGGGGAGGGCAATTAGACTTGCCCAAGGTCACACAGCTAGTAAGTGTTAAGTGTCTGAGGCTGAATTTGAACTCAGGTCCCCCTGATTTGAGGGCTGGTGCTCTATTCACTGTGCCACCTAGCAGCCCCCCAACATAGCCTCTGATGCTCCTTCCAGGCTCAGGGTCCAAAAAGCAGCCAACAGAGGCATATAATGAGAAGAGACAGCATGATCCAACCATTTTAAAAAGCATATTTGAATTTGTATAATTAATTTACTTAAGATTTATACCCTGCTGACTTCTAAAAGGACTTGAAGCAGCTTATAGATTAAGACGATTCTGCACTGGGCTCCAGCTGAGAGGACAGAGTCGGGTTGGGAGCTGAATTTTGTCTAAATTTGTTCCCTCAGTTCTGGGTCTTTTGAGGGATGGAAAAGGCCTTGTTTACACACCTGTTTGCCTTTTCCTCACCAGGCTTGTTACCAATACCAACAAGGCCACATGTTCCCCCTATTAATCCTCTCCCTTTTTGCCTTTTAATCCCTTCTTGGGAGCTGATCAGCAGGAAGCAGGCTCATGCTAAACTTTTCTGTAATGTTTCTATGGAAACCATTAGCTCTCTGGCAGGTTCTCCAAAAGGCTGTGAGCCATGGGAGCCCCTTCGTAATTGTTGTATTTATACACCTTGGAACCCTGTCCCTGGACACTGGTGGATCCCTATTACTGGTTTCCTAGGCAACTATCTTCTCCTCAAGGTGGACAGGGACAGATACCTGCAGAAGAACTAGTTCATCGCTCACCCCCTGCTGTTTGCTGGGGGCGGACAAAGCTGGGAGCATATACCCTTCACCCCAATTAAAGGAGACTGATTCATTTTGAGTCCATTCCCAGGGACAGTGGCCAAGTGGATGTCAGGGCTGGAGGAGGGGGGAAGGGAAGCAAACTCTATCTGGCTCACAATGTTGAGGATGACAGATAGCTTGTTGAATTGTAAAGGGCTATACGTGGCTCCCAGTTTTAATGCTCAGACATTGATGTTTTCAATTTATCTGGAGGGGTGCTTACTTGAATTTGTAGTTTTCCATTTAGGATGCTTGGGTACTATTGGGTGTCCTGACTCCAGATATTAAGAACCGCATAATAGAAAAATTCTAGGATTGGAATGAGTCTCAAATATCTAGTCTTTCCCCTTGTTTTCAGGCAGAATCAGAATGCCTTCCCCACTTCTTTAAAACCTCTTCAAAATTGTCATGAAATCCAAGGAGAATATACAATTTCATCTTGTAATGAGCTTCAGTAACTCATAATATTTACACAAACATTCAAATACTCAAGTGGATTGATAATCTCATCAATATGGGTACTCCATCCAATCATGCTGCTTGTAATCTTATCTGTCCCTGCTAGTCTTACATGACTCTTATTCATGCCCTCCAATGAGCTTGTCACATCGGACCTACCACCAGTGGAGTATGCTTGACTATCTCTTACCCTGTGACCCAGTCTATTTTATCTTTCATTCATAAATTTCCTTGATGACATCCTTTCTTGCAGGTCTCTTTATTATTATATTATTATTTATTATTTGTTTGTAATGTAGTTCAGTCTTCTCAAACTCAACAACCACTTTGACTGATCTTTGAGTGACCCTCTATTTTAATCTTTCAGAGACTCCAGCATGATAGCACATACAGCCATATAACAACTCCAGAGGAATGTCATGTTGAAAATATGGACCTTTGCTTCAGGGTGAATTTTAGGGTCCTTAGAAGAATGTGGCAATTTCTGAAAAGCAATCTATCCTGCCTTTCACTTTCTGCTTGACTCTGGGCCCAACTCATCATCCATTTTTAGGTATGTGTATATGTGGTATACATGAATTGGATGAACTCCATATGTGGTCCATTCAACTGCATATCATAGTCTAGATAAAAGGCATTTTTTCATCCATTTCATTTTTACTGTGTGGTTACTGAGGCTAAATTTTAGAAACTGATTTTGTATCTCATTTAGGAAGCTCTGCATATTTGGGGGTTTGATGTCATCAATACAATATCATTCACAAATAGGAGAATCTAAAAAAAACAATCCATCTTTCAAGAATCCCTCCTTGACTTAGTGTCTGCTCTGGATCACCTCTATAACAGTCACAGGCACCTTTAGCAAGCACATGCCTTCCTTTTTTTTGATGTTTCATTTGTTATTAAAGATCAGAAGGGTATAAAACAAAGTTATCTCTGTTGATATATTTTTCAAGACATATAATATTGATGAATGTATGGATGCCATCTTGTTGGAGGAGAGCATTTAAGGTAGCATTTTGTTCTGCCAAAACAAATGCTTTTCTTGGTAGTTAATAACAATAAATATAAGATTGTGTATTCTCTACATCTTTCAATAAATTTTGTGATGGTAAAGATGTGTTTCCTTGTGAAAGCATTCTTTTCCCTTCTAATGCCCTTATAAAAGATGACATTGATGCATATATAGGTCATTCTTATAAACATATTATATTGATGGAGAAGTAGGTACATGGTTCAGTGCTGATTGATGTTTTTTACTTGGTGGCTTTTCCCCCCCAGTAATTAGAAAGGCTGAGATTTTCAATAATATTGCTCTCTTCTTCTACATAAGACACCTTGAGAAATGATCTGTCAGCAACCTCAAAATTGTATTACCTCCAGCATAGTTATTTTGTTTATATTTGGTCTAAGCCAGCTGCTTTTCCTGTCTTTGTTTCTTTAATGTCATTTCCATTTCCTCTATCAGCACATCTCACACTATGCATCCAAATATGGTAGTTCTCAGAACTCTCATTGATGGTGAAAAGAGTTTATTAAAAAAAAAAATTTCCAGATCTTTTCCATTTTCTGTGTGTTACTTCCTTCAAGCTTTATCCTCAGATGTCCTGGGGTGACTCTACTTACTTAGTTCTCTTATCAAGCTTTCTTCAAACAATTTTCACCTTACTTCTCTGTTTTATGAGATGATACTATTTGTTAAGATTGCACCAGTCTTCTTCCTAAGATTCTACAAATTAGCTTCTAAAAATTCTAAATAGAAATTTAAATTGGCTGCCATCTTTCTCTTCTTGGAAAGTTAGTCAATTGTTTCCTGATTAAGGCTCTTTTTGGACTCTTTTGGTCTCCTTGTCATGGCATTTTATTTACATTAGTTAAACCATATGAAATTGTTGTGGATAGTTCACATGCCCTTTATTCATAATATTTTTGGTCACTGATAACATTCAAATAGCTAGCTTGAAGTTGTTTTAATTGTCCACCCTATATTTTTCTCCTCATTTACAATGTTTCTACTAACATTATTTTAATTTTGATTTTTGTTCTAAAAAGTTGGTGATTTAACTGCACACTTATAACTGATTTGGGAATGTATCCCACATCAGTAACAAGTCCCTTCTTGTCCATGATGTGATCAATTTCATTTTCATGTTATTTCATGCTCACTATCCCTAATGCTCTCAATTCTTTGCTGGAAGAAATTACTTGAGATGTATAGTGGAGAGGCTTGTTTGTAGTCTAAGAGTCTCCAGTCTCTCTCATGGCTTATTTCTGAATTATATCTCTCAGCAGTTTTTTGGTCATTTTTGCCTATTTCCAGCTTTAAAGTTATAGAATATCTAACTCACCACATGGTAGTCATGACTGAGTCTAATTTTCCCTTGATAATATAATTATATGAATCAAAGTAAATATTGACTTAGTTAGGAGGGTCTTATAAAGTTCCTTGTAGAATTTCTCTGCTTCATCATCCTCTATAACAAATACTAACATGCAGGCTGAAATTATTTTATGGCAGTCTTTTTACAAGCATTTGCCAACACTGTTAGTACAAGATGACCAAATGTTTAATGAGATGACTTACCTTGAATACCTGATAAAATCAACTCCACCAAGTACTTCATTTGACCCTCTAAGAACTTGTAAGTCATCCTTCCATTTAGTTGTAACTTCCCTGTCTTTTCATTTTCTTTGTATCAATAATATAAAAATTGATATGACTTGGTTCTTTAAGTAGTACATCTACTTGTTGTCCATTGGACAGTGATATCACAATTAGAACACTGACATAAAAGTTCATATTTTATAGATGGTATAAAAATGATGTGATCCTTGGTACCCTGTGCCCCAATTTCCTTCACTCTGCTACTGTATTTGCAGAAGTGAAAGGGCACTCAGTAGGACTGCGAATCACCTTATAGTTTATTTTCTTTCATGTGTTCATGTTTCGTGGCCCCCAAAACTGATTAACAAGTGGGCAGCCTACTGGTGATGAGCCTCTCTCTACTTAGCTAAGTTGGTCCAAGCATTGAAGAAAGTGGAGGAATAGTGCTCTTGAACTTGTGGAAGATGATCTTATAGTTTTAAAGGGCTTAAGATTTTTTTCTTTTCCCTTTATTTCCATGAAGGACATAGGCATCATCATAAAATTGATGTATCTTTGATTGGTGTGGGTCTGTAATTGATAAAGTTGACTTGATTTTATATAGTTGGTGTGGGAGAGGGAAGAGACTGTCCTTTTCCTAAGTGGAAACAGGCTGTCACAGAGGAGTCACACTGCCTTCTACCTACGTGCTTTATCAGGGGCTGCTAGATATCTCTACCCAGCATCCAGAATAGAAAACAATTCATTTTTTAACCTAAGAAACTCACAGGGTTTTTGAGGAGGAGTACAAGGGGGAGCTAATTGTATATGTTTTGAGAATTACCTAAGGATGAAAAAGCTATGAAGACAACTTAACGGTCTCTCTTGACCAGATAATTAAGTTTCTCCTGAAAAATTAGAGAAAGATCTTTTCACACCAACTTTTCTGAAGCTCCAGTATGTGTTGAACAGGAGTCTTCAGTCAACAGAGTCCAGGATTTGGAGTTATAGAACCTAGATTTCAATCCTCACACAGTCAAATGCTACTTTTATCTTCATAAAGAGTTATGTCTCTCGGCCTCAGTGTTCTTTGATATAAAATGAAATTGTCAGATTAGATGACTACTGAGGTCCTTTCCAACTTGAAATCTATGCTTTTGTGACAAGAGTTGAAGCCTGTGGGAGAAGAGACACAGAGGTGTTGGCATTTCTTTGAATCTTGTTCTAAATTGTATCTGACTTGGTTTATAATTACAAAAATTATGATACCTCAGTTCATTGCCTACAACATATAGTAAAATGCTTTGCCATAATGGATATTCAATAAATGTATTATTAATAAACAGAAATTAAATTAATTTAAATATGTCAATCAGTCCTTTTTTAATTGAAATGTATAACTGTGTGTGAAACAATGCACTACACGCCTTTAACTCAATTATCCATGTGTCTGCTGGTAACCTAGCCATTACCTAGTGGTAGCCCCATAGCTTGCAGTCTTAGTACTTAAGAAGAAATGCATAACTTTATTTGTGCTAGGCTCAGAAGTTAAACTTTTGCAAGGATGAAAGTGAAAGCAAACACAACTACTGAAAACTGAAACTAATAGAGAAGCCACATCAAGATACAAGATGGTCTTTCTGAGCACCTGGGAATAAAAGGGTCTCTGTTTTTTGTGCAGGCTGATAAAAAGGCAGATGTTTCTAATTTAAAATGAAAAAAGACAGCAGCTGGTTATCTCTTTCAGAAAGAGATTTCTTCAAGCCCTCCACAATCTGGTTCCAACCTGCTTTTCAGCCTTATTTTCATATTCTTTCCTTGTATATACAACATTTCCTGCCAAACTGAAAAACTAGCTAGTTCCCAAACTCAATATTCCAACTCCAACCTTCATGCATTCATGCAAGTCATTCCTATGCCAGAATATACTTCCTCCACATGCCTACCTCCCAAAATTCTTATGTTTTTTTTCCAGGTTCAAGTCAGACACCACCTCTTCACTAATGTTACAAATATATCCTTGCAATAATTTCTAGGTTTCTCCAGGGAAGAAATTGTTTTTATTTTATATTTGCATCTTTAGTTCCTAGCACAGTGTATTGTACACAAATGGTGTTTAATAAATGTTTGCTGAATTGAATTCCATTCTGTACCTGGGCAAGTTTTACCATTGGTACTATCTCCCCTGTCAACAGCTCCCCCCCCCACACACATAGACACACACACACACACACACACACACACACACACACACACACACCTGCCTCCTGGTTTTGTAGTCAAGCAGGTTTCAAAACTCTTGTACAGTTACACCTTCCACATCACAACTTTCCCCATTGCCATTTTGATATATTGCTGGTTGGCATAAGAAATTGAATTGGAATTTCTGGGGAGTTTTGCAGAACTTGTAGATGACATAGAAAAAGTTTAGAAATTCAGAAATGCATAAAATATATCTATAATATATATAACTATATATTATATATAAAATATACTAATATATAATATATATCAGTATATTTTGTCTTTTAATGCCATAATAATTTAGACTCCCCAGATATGAAGGGAAAGTAAAAAAAATTATGCAGATTTTCTAGATGGGGGCGCGTCATCACACCCCTAAATGCCTGCTACTGTACTGTGAGAGGGAACATAGAGGTAGGCTATGAGTAGCCCAAGTAGCAGCTAACATTCTTGCCTTTAGATTCAAGTGTGGCTTGATAAGGCTTCTATTATTGTGAGGTAATGGAAAGAAAAGAGCAGGTAACACCACAAATGAAGATCATAGGAACATGGAATTTCAGAGCTGGAAAGAACCTTTCTAGGGACCATCAAGTTCAATGATTTACAGAGAAAAAATTTACAGATTTACAGAGAAAAATCTGAATCCCAGAAAAACTGATTTGTCCATGCGACCATAAATAGTCCAAAGTTGGTTTAGCCCTCTTCCTCCTCATTATCAACTTCACATTAATAATAATGGTGCTTTGGGGTGGCTAGGTGGCCTAGTAATTAGAGCACTGGCCCTGGAGTCAGGAGGACCTGAGTTCAAATCTGGCCTCAGACACTTAACACAGAACTAGCCATATGACCTTGGGCAAGTCACTTAACCCCAATTGCCCCCTCCAAAAAGCAAAAAAAAAAAAAATACCCAAACAAACTAACAATAATAATGGTGCTTTAAGGTTTACAGAGTGTTTGGATTTTTCTTTTATTTATTTTCATACATTATTTTGCTTGACTTTCGTAACAGCTCTATAAGGTAAACCTTAATCTCAAAGAAATTTTAAATAACTTGTTAACCTACAAGTGGCAGAATGGTGATTCCAATCCAAAACTTTTGACTGCTGGAGTGATGCCTCCCCCTGCCTCATTGCTGTTGGAGTTCCCAAGGTCTGGCCAACCCAACTTCCCAATCTATGCAGAAATTCTCTCTACAGCATTTTTGGCTAACATCCACTCTCACGAATCATGTAAGATTTTATATACCAAACCTATTATACTTTATCTCAATGTACTCTTAGAATTACCCTGTGATTTAAGTAGTACAAATCTCTCTCTCCCTCTCTTTTTTTTTTTTTGAGGCAATTGTGGTTAAGTGACTTGCCCAGGGTCACACAGCTAGTAAGTGTCCGGAGTCTGAGGCTAGATTTTAACTTAGGTCCTCCTGTCTCCAGGGTCTATCCTCCATCCACCCTACTACCTAGCTGCCCCAGTACAAATCAAGCTTAGGCTTAGAGATGAATTGACTGCCAAAGGTCAAAGAATTAGTGACTGGCCGAGCAGGGAATAGAGCCCCAGATTTTTGTTGTTGAGTCATTTTGAGTCATGTATGACTCTTCATAAGCCCATTTGGGGTCTCTTGGCACAGATAATGGAATGGTTTATTTCTTTCTCCAGTTTATTTTATAAATGAGGGAACTGAGGCAAACAGGCTTCAGTGACTTACCCAGAATCACACAACTATTAAGTGTCTGAGGCCAGATTTGAACTCAGGAAGATGAATCTCTCTGACTCTAGGCCTGGTGCTCTATCCATTGTGCCACCTAGTACCCCTGAGAGACATACATACCTACCTCCAGATCAGAGGCTCTTGCCAGAACAGTGAACTGCCTTATGCAACTGTGATCACGTCCTGTCCCTTCAGAGAAGAGAAAGAAGCTGGGCTACTGGATGAAGACTTGACAAAGCTTCAGAGAGGCCAGATGGCCCTTCCCACCCTGCACACAAACACATCCTCCTTAAGGGAAAGGGCTAGAGTTCCAAAGGTATAGGTCCTTGGAGGGGAATGCCCTAACCCTTTGGGTAGAAGTTGCAGAAAGTGACCAGATGTAGGACCTGAGGGAACTTTCTTCTAGTTCTTCCCAAGACTAAATCTATAATTATTTTACCACCAGGCGGTCTGGTCTGTCAGACTGATAATTTGAGAGGACCTGGGGCTAATAGGGACCTTAGAAATCAGGTAGTTTAAGCCTTTCATTTTACAGATGAGGAATCAAAGTCTAGAGAGCCTTGCTAGAGCTCACACAAATAGCAAACAGCAGAGTCAGTACTTGAACCCACAACTTAATGGCTGTGGATGAGTGTTCTAGTCACTGAAACTGTCAGACTTCTACCCTCTGTCCTGTAATAAGTTCTTCACTTCAGAAATGCTTACAAATAAAGCTATTTTCCCCAAAGGAGATGAGAGAGAAATAAGTTGAGTCTGTCCCACTGAGTGGGCAGATACCCTCATATAGGTTTCCAACTGAAAAGAAAGGAAGGAACTTGGAGAAAAACAACACCTGGATCTTTGCCTGAAAATGTTAAGGCAACTCAGACCCCTCCTTGAATTGCTCTTTCTCCAATGAGTATAATCTTTAGTAGTTTCTGGCTTCAGGTTTCCAACTTCAGATAGAGGTCAGACATACAGCTGGTGACTTTCCAGACTCTGATTATATGGGATAGGGATTTCCCCCAGTCTCAGACTTCAAAGTATGCAAACTCCAAAAGTTGGAGTTTATTAAGACCACTCCACAGTATCATACGGGCAATCAGGTGCTGTAGTGGATAGAGTGCTGATTCTGGATTTAGGAAGACCTGCCTTCAAAACTTAAGCAAATCACTTAGCCTTGTTTGCCTCCATTTCCTCATTTGCAAAATGAACTGGAAAAAGAAATGCCAAATCATTCTAGTATCTTTGCCAAGAAAACCCCAAATGGGGTCAGAGGGAGTCAGAAATGATTGAAAACAGCAGAACGACAACAAGAAGATGCAATTAATCAATCAATCAGCAAGTATTCTCTATTCCTGTCCTGTGCTTCCCCTTTTGGAAAATGGCAAGAAATAGAGAATAGGGGTCCTACATTCAGGGACAATCTACGGAGGGTCTAAGGGTCTGGGAAGACACTGAGAAACATGTAGGTGACAAGGGAAATAGAGAAGGGGTTAGACTCTCATGGAACAGAATTCTTTGTTCTGGCTTTATTCTTCACTTGTATGAACTTGAGAACAGTCTTTAACTTCCCTGGGCTTTGGTTTCATCTTCTGTATGAAATAAGAGGCTGAGATAGACCATAACATCATAGGATGATAGAGTTAAATGGCTCAGAATTGGCTGTATATCTGGATACAAAGAGAAATTTTTAATGATTCATTATCAACATGGCAGGAGATCTCCAGTGGAGTACCTCAGGGATCCAGGTTTGATCTCATCCTGTTTAACATTTTTGTCAATGACTTTGATAATAATCTAAGGCATGCTCTTCAAATTTGCAGATAACACAAAACTCGAAGATAGTTTACATAACAGATGATAGATTAAGGATCCAAAAGAGCTATGTGGGACAGAGTATTTGGGCTGAACCTAATAAGATGAAAATTAGTAGGGAAAAGTATAAAGTTTTACACTTGGGTACAATTAAGTTCATGAGTACAAGATTGAGAAGGAATGTTAGGTGCCTTGAAAGCAGGCATTGCTTCCTTTTGGGAGGGCCTTTATTTCCAGTACCTGAAACAGAATAAGTACATGATAAATGCTTATTTATTGTTATAAAAAAAATCTGTGGGTTTTAGTTGACTTCTATCTCAATATGAATCATTAATTTAATGTAAGCAAACCAAAAAGAGTTATTTAGAATTTAGACTGCATTAAGAAAAGGGAAAGCTTCCAGAAGTAAAGCGATGATATTCTACTCCACCCTCATCAAACCTCATCTGGAGTATTGTCTTCAGATCTAGGCATCACAGATTGATAAGGCCATAATTTAACTGGAGAGTCCTCAGAGCCTTTGTAGCACTAAAGCAATATTCACAACACTGACAAGTGACTATGAATATACTGATATAGTTCTGAATTGCAAAATATAACAGACTTTCCATATAAAACACAGAAGTAAAACGTTTATTTGTACACCAGAAAGCCAAATTCCAACAATAGAAAACTGAATTCTTCATAGCAACAAAGAAATCTATAACCAATAACACTGCAGAGAGCAATACCATCCTGAAGACTTCCCACAAACACAAGTCTCACTGTGTCCTTGCCTGTAACCTCTCTCCTCCCTCTGTTCTAACTGCTCTGACTCCCAGCTTCCTCTGGGCTCTGCTCCACCCTTCCTGCTTCATCCATTCAGCAAACTCCTCCCACCACAGGGTCCATGTGAATATATTTGGCCTATTAAGGGGCAGGGAAGATCTTCAAATTCCCATTACCATTACCATCATATAGTTTTTTTTTTGTTTTTTTGTTTTTTTGCTTTTTAGAGGGCAGTTGGGGTTAAGTGACTTGCCCAAGGTCACATGGCTAGTTTTTGTGTTAAGTGTCTGAGGCCGGATTTGAACTCAGGTCCTCCTGACTCCAGGGCCGGTGCTCTATTCACTGCGCCACCTAGCCGCCCCCACCATCATATAGTTTGGTAAATTCAGGATTTTTTGAATTAGCATTTAGTCTGTAACCTGATTTATTCTACCTATAGAGTGTTGAACTACATTTGTTTCCTTATGAGATTGCGGTTCTGTTTAACCAAGCTTATTCAACTTTTAAGTCATTGAAGGAAGCATGACATCATAAATCTATCATTTTTATGTCATTGGAGGAAGCATGGCATCATAAATCTGTCTCTTTTTTTACACTTTTATGACCTAAGAGAATATGTAGGATTGTGATATGTAAGAGAATTATTTTTCTGTCACTGACATAATTTTGTTTACAAAAAATATTAAAATCCTCTTTAGAATCTTAGTTTTTGTTCAAGATTTTTTCCCTGATAGCTGAACCTGTTTTTAAGCATAATAAAACCTATATTTTTGGCACAGAGGGGAGAGAGAGAGACAGAGAGAGAGGGGTGGGGAGGGACAGAGAGTCCTCAGAGGAAGCCAAACAAGATTGTGAAGGTCTTGAGTTCAAGTCGTGAGGATCAATTGAAAGAACTGAGATGTTCAGTTTGGAGTAGAAAAGACCCAGAGAGCACATGACAGTTGTCTTCACATATTTCAAGGGAAGTGATGTGAAAGGAGACTTAGATTTGTTCTGTTTGGTCCTAGATGGCAGAACCAAGAACAATGAATGTGTGGGAGTTTCAAAGTAGTAATTTCAGTTGAATATTAGAAAAAACTTTGTAACAATTAGAGTTGGCTAAAAAGGGAATGGGTGGAACCCCTCTTCTTGAACACCTTTGAGTAGATCCTGGGATATATTATGGTGGGGATTCTTTTGGTGTATGGGTTGGATTAGATGGCCACTGCAGTCTCTTCTAAATCTCAAATTTTGTGATTCCATGAAGATTATGGTATTATTTTTAGGGTCCCCTGTAAAGGAGAATATTTTGAGTCTAAGAGGTTGCATAGTGCAGTGGGAGAGTATTGAATTTGGATCCAGGGGATTCCAGTTCTGGCAACTACCACATGCATGATCTCAAGCAAATCTCTACACTTTCTTGGGCTTCAGGGTTTCTCACCCATAAAAGAAAGCATTTTAATTAAATGATCTCTAAAGTCCCTTCTTGCCCTGTGATTATGACCCAGTGATTCTGGAAGGGGGGTAAGAACAGAGAATAATTTAAGAATATCCCCTCATTCTAACAATATAGTTGCTGTACATTGGTTAAGTACAACTGGGAAGTGAATCCATGGAGCAGCTTTACATTAGAAGTGACTTTGAGGGTTGCCCCTTCCAAATCTCTTCCCAAGGCAGAGATCTCCTGATAAGGGGTCATTGAACTTCTGCTGCCTTAAGAAAAGTCAGCACCAGAGTTGGCATGCTAATGGGGAAAGGGGTAGCTTTCACAAAAATTAGCTACATCTAGAAAGGACCTTAGAGGTCATCTAGCCTAACCTCATCATTTTTCATATGAGAAAACAGGTTCAGAGATGGAAGTTACTCGCCTAAGTTACCATGGTTAATAAGCATTGGAGTCAAGACTCAAACCTTGGTCCTCCAATTCCAAATCTAAATATGCTTCCATTCACTACATTTGCTTTCCTCCCCTTCCCAGCCTTCAATTCAGTCTTTAGCTGGTTTCATTTGAGTTGTGAGCTGGTGACGGAGAGAATTATTTATCTGTTTCCTATTGTGCACTGGTCCCCCGCCACATGGCCCTCTCATCTCCTCCTTGTTCTGTGCTGTCCTGGCTCCACAGGCCCCATTAAGTTTTAATTTACCCATCTTCACACTCACTGGCATCATGTTTTATGAGAGCATTACCCTGAGATGAAGGCTTGTAAAACAGAGGGTTTTGAAGTAAAAATAAAAGAATACTCCGACCTAATATGCCTGCCAAAATGGGATTTAAAACCCGTTTCACAGCAAGCTGTATGCTATTGTGAATGTTGCTGCAATTGGTATTTATCCTGGACTTAACTCACAGCTCCAGCCTAGGGCTGGGACTGAGGGAACAAAATCAGATAGACTCTTAACAGATCTGTGAATATTTGGGTGAGAGCTGGAAACCTATCTCGCCAGCTGCAGCTGGGATTGGACAACCTCCCTAAAGCTGATTGGGCACACCATCAAATTCAAGGCAGCCAGATCAAGTTTCCAGGGGCTCATACCTCTTCTGATGCACTCCCCATTATGCAGACCCCACTCCTAAGACCTGGGCAAGTGCAGATTGCATTAGGTCACTCACCCAACCCACTAGACTAGAGGTATTACAGTGGTCCTCCACCCCACCCCAGCACATATTCCACAGAAATTCTAGGCACACAAATCCTGGCATCTCCTGACCATGGTTCCATCTCTCCTTACATCAAAATGGTATGGGATCACAGTTTTCAAATATTTGAAAAACCATCATGGGGAAGACTGATTTGGCATGTTCTACTAGGCCTCAAACAGCAGAACTAAGATCAATCGATGTGTGCTTATAGACAGACAGATTTTGGTCAGATAACTGGAAAAACGTACCAGGTACCTAGCACTCTTCCTATAAACGGGTTACCTTAGAAATTAAAGAGTTTCATGTTACTAGATATATACATACCACCAGCAAGATAGTGAGTGGGGCATCATTTATTTTGGGGGAAGGTGGTGATGATGCAGAGAGGATTCATACTCAGGGGAGGGATTATACTCAAGAGGAATTCTATGATCCTTTGGCAAGCTAATCTTCTATGGTTCTAAGGGCGTCCCTCTCAAGGGAAACCTGTCTATATTTTGCTCATCACAAAGGGAGGCTAGCTAACCATTGGATGTCCTTTAGTTATTCTGGTCTCATACTGGGACTGTCCTGAAGCAAACCTTTAGAGTGTGTCAAATTTGTCTTTAGGCGTCCTGAGATCTGGTCTCTGAGCCCCTGTCCTACCTTTCAGAGCTTGTTCCCTACCAGGCATTTTCAGGACATCCTTCTTTCCCCTCAGTCATATTATGGATCCTAAAGATTAACATCTTCCCTCCTTTGCTATCTGTCTCCCTCCCCATCATTAGCATTTTAAAAGATGATATATGGGGGAAGGGCTCAACTCCGTGCCTCAGTGTTGATAGAGTACTGGCTCTGGAGTCAGGACAATCTGGGTTCAAATCCAGCTTCAAACATTTACTAGCTGTACTAGGGAGTGATTTAACCCTGATTGCCTTTAAGATAAAAAGAGGACATATGGAAGAGTTTGACACCTAGGAATGAGGAGAAATATTGTGCAGGGGAGGTAGGAGGATTCATAGAAGTGAGACAGACTGACATAGTCGAAAGAACTCTGAACTTGGAGTTACATCCCCGAGGCCCTTTCTGGACATCCCGGATCCCCCCAGCTTCCAGGCTGCAGCTTCTCTCTGTTCTAGGTCCTGACCATGGGCATTCCTGCCTTCTGAGTGAGAAGCATCCTCACGGCACTGCCCTGACCTCCTCTCTCTCAGCGTGCCTCTTTTCACTGCTTTCCTCTGTCAGATCTGCCTCTGGAAGCTTCCTGGTTCTTTCTCAGACCCCGGGCAGCGCAGGCAGGATTTTCATTCTGTGGGGCACCCCTGTGTCCCCCACCTTCCCCTCCTAATGAGGTTGCTTGACTGTCTCTGCTCTGATGTTGGCTTCTTTGTACAAGTCACCCCACAGGAGGCTGCAGATTCCTCTGTGTGTCTCTAGTTGAATTTGTCACAGTGTTTATGGGAATGTCACTGGGCATGACTGTATGGACTGTATGTGCAACGATGTGAGACAATCTGGGGTTTGTCATATGTGCCGTGATATCTGTGCCTGCATGTCACTGAGTGTGGTTGTATGAGGCACTGGACCTGTGGGTGTCAGAGTGTCTGTGTGTCACAGTGTGTGGTTGTGTAAGCCACCAGACCTGTGGGTGTCAGTGTGTCTGTGTGTCCTGGTATGTGGTTGTGTAAGGCACTGTTCCTGTATGCCTCTGTCAGTATTTCATTGTGTGGTTGTGTCAGTATGTGTGAGTGTGAGTCACTGGGCCTGAGCATGTCCGTATCTGTGTGATACTGCATGTGATCGCGGAAGCCTTTGGATGTGAGTGTGCCTGGGGGTCCCTGTGTGCGGTCGTGTGTACAGCTATACAACAAGGTGTCTGTGTCTGTGTCAAGGTATATGCTTACCTGAGCCCGTCCTGAGTGTGGCATGCCTGCCACTGCTGGTGTGTGGTTATAAACACTCATGTGCATCAGTGTCTGTGTTGGTGTACATGTGAGTGCTGGTGTGTGCTCTGTCCCTGTGGCTGTCACTGAGGGTGACTCTGCTCCTGCAGCATAGCGCATGTGCACATCACTCTAGGCTTGCTTGTGTATATTACTTTGTGACTATATTGTGATTGTGTGTACCACTGTGCATGTGTCACTGAATGAAATCTGTATGCCTGTCATTGCATAACTCTGTGTGTAACTGATTACATGGGTCAGTGTGTTAGCATGAGACATTGTGTCTGTGTACATGGGTATGCATGCCCACGTCTATGTGGACATGTGCACTACTCCATGTGATGGTCACTCTGTCCCTGTATTTGTCTCTGTGTATGTGTCTATGTGAATCGCCACGTCTGTGAGTGTACTCGTGTATGGTGTCCACGGGAGTTTGTCTAGGTGGGGTGTGAAGGGCCTTTTCGGCCTTGCCAGATGGCACGGGCACACATATCAGTGATTCCTGCTTTGGCTCGGCAGGAGTAGCCTTGTTAGTCTGTGGCACCATTTGGTGAGGCCAGGGATTACACAGCTAGGATTACCCGCCAGGTTTGGCAGGGACTGCAAACACATCTCTCTGGTGGCTCCGCATGCATGAAGGGACTGGTAACAGCATGACAGGATCTCTTCTCAAACTGAGCCCCCGGCCGGCCGGGGCTTTTGTACCAAGCCAACAGAAGCTTCTCTTTGGGACTATCTGTGGACTTCCCATCCTGCTCTACAGTTGCAGCTAACTTAATAGCATCCCAAAAAGAGGCGTGGAAGGGGGAAGGCCATGGGGTGCAAGGGGCCAAGGACACAGTTGGTTCATGGAGAAAGGAGTAAGGGAAGGTTTCACTTCTTCCCTTGAGGATCCTCTAAGATAGGCAGCCTCACATGGATTAAGGGTCAAATTGTCAAAGTGAAAGATCTCCACCAATATGGAGATTAGAGAGCTACCTGTGTATGAATTAGAGAGATGGGCATTAGCAGTACCAGTAATAGGAACTTACCTTTAGATATAGCTTTAAGGCACAGGTGCTTAACCTGCTTTGTGCCATGAATACCTTGTAATTAAGAGACTATGAGAAAGGGCCTATGGACCCTTTCTCAGAATAAGGGTGTGACTTTTTAAATTAATAATTGAAGGAAATACTAAATCTCAGTTAGCAAAGAGGTTCTTAAACTGGGGTCCAGAGACCCCCAAAGGGTTTGTGAATAAATTTCAAGGAATCTGCAAACTTGGATAGGAAAAATGACATTTAAATTTCAATATAATTTGTTCCCTCTATAATCCTATGTATTTCATTTTATGCATTTAAAAAACATTATTCTTAGAAGGAATTAATGGGTTTTGCCAGATTGCCAAGGGGGGTACACAACACACAAAATGTTTAAAACCCTGAGTTAGAGTTTAGTAGAAATAAATAAATGAATGAATAAACACACACACACACACACACACACACACGAGAGAGAGAGAGACAGACAGACAGAGGGAAGAGAGAGAAAAGAGAGAAGAGACAGAGAGAGAAAGAGAGAGAGCAAGGGGAAAATTATAGATAGATAGATAGATAGATAGATAGATTAGATAGATAAATGATAGATAGACAATAGATAATATATATGTACATATAAAATATGATATATACATGGGTATACACATTTTTCTTATCCAAGTTCATAGACCCCAAAAATCTGCCCACAGAATCCTTGGGGGTTTATGGACCCCAGGTTAAGGACTACTACTTTAACATTTATAAAGTGCTTTCCTCAGAACAACCCTTTGAGTTAGATAGCACAAGTATTCTTATGCCCATTTTATAGATGGGGAAACAGGTTCCGAGAAGGTATGAGAGTTGTTACAGTTACATAGCTAGTAAATGTCAGAGAAAGGATCTAAGACTAGTCTCCTTACTCCAGGTCAAGTATTCTTTCTACTACAATGATGCTGCTGGGGTATTTTTTGTCTAGAAATCTTCTTTGGCAGAGAAAGGGACAGAGAAGAGTTACACATGGCTCTGTTCCAGACCCTCGTGCTCCACTCCCTTGTTTGTGACAGAGATCAGTCACAATGATCACAGATCATAGGGTGTTAGAACTGGGCAGAACCTTAAGATTCAAGTTCAATCCACTCATTTTAGAGCTGGAGAAAACAGAATCCCAGAAAAGAGGAAGACATATACAAGGTCACCTAGAAAGTCTAATTCCAAGCTGGAATTAGAGCTTAAGTCTCCTGACTCAATTCAGGCACTTTCTACCCTCTTGTCCTGTCTCTCATAGTCCCTTGTGTGCACTCATCTCTCTGATGGGAAACATCCCACTTTCTCCTCATGTTTATACCATGGATATAAATGTGGTAAGTGGCAAGGAAAGTGAGAAAACAGGGAACAAGATGGTGAGAACACCAGGATGGTACTTCATGTGCCTCCCTGAACTCCCTGCCTGTCTCTCAAAAGGAGTGGAACTCAAATCAAGTGCCATCTCCTCCAGGAAGCCTTCTCTGCTTTCTCTCTTCCTCCATAGCTATTAATAACCATTCCTCCTCAAATGTCACATGGTACTTTGTTTTACATGTAAGATAATTGCAGTGTCATATAATAGTGTGCATTATAATTATCTACATTAAATGTTAATCCCATGTATGTGCTCTGCAGGGTGGGAACTTGGTAAATATTTGATGAATGGGTGAATGAATTAATAAGTGAGTGACTGACTGAGTGAATGAATGAACGAATGAATGAATTAGTGGAACACTGAGAGATGAAGGTGAACAGACGAGGAACACAGAAAGAAAACCAATGAAGTGGAGAGTAGGTCAAAACCCTCAGACTTAATGATCATTTCTTTTAAAATATTTTTAAATTAAATTTATGGAATGAAATGAGTCACACAAAATTTTTTGCTTTCCCAGTATGTATAAAGTCGTATTAAGTTATACTTACCTCATACCATAGTCTATTAAGTGTGTAATAGCATTATATCTTTAAAAAGTACATATTCAATTTTAAATGCCTTATTGCTAAAAGATGCTAACCATCTGAACCTTCAGCATGTCATAATCTTTTTTGCTGGTGGAGGGTCTTCACTCAATGTTGGTGGCTGCTGCCTGATCAGGGTGGTGTTTGCTGTTGGGGTGGCTGTGGCAATTTCTTAAAATAAGACAGCAATGAAGTTTGCTTCCTTTCACTTAGAGGCCATTTTAGGGTTATTAATTGGCCTAATTGCAATATTGTTGCATTTCACAGAAGAGCGAGGCCAAAGAGGAGGAGAGAGAGATGGGGAACAACTGGTTGGTTGAGTAGTCAGAACACACACATACACTTACAGATTAAGTTTGCTTTCATACATGTGTGTGGTTCATGATGTTCCAAAACAGTAGCAACATCAAAAATCCCTAATCACAGAGCACCACAACAGCTATAATGGTAATGAAAAAGTTTAAAATATTGTGAGAATTGCCAAAGTGTGACACAGAGAAATGAATGTGAGTACATGCTGCTAAAAAATGGCACCCACAGACTTCCTCCACACAGGATTGCCACAAATCTTCAATTTGTAAAAAATACGACATCCTCAGAGTATAATAAAATGAATATAAATGCAAGAGGTTCCCCTTTCTGTCCCCTACACCTGTTATTTAATTGATCTAGGAAATTCCAGGTGAGAAAAGCCCTACACCAATCCAGAGCTATATCTTCTCTGGTCTACATAAAAGGTTAAGTGACTTACCTAGGATCACAAAGTCAGTATGGTCAGAGGCCATTGTTTTTTGACACCCAAACCTCCTTGCTCTCTACCCACCATGCCAATTAATTATTATTTACTTATTTTACAACTCTGATTTCCCCTGGGAAATATAACTGAATATCTTAGCAGAATAATTTTTGACTTGCTTATTTCCTTGTCAAGAGGGTCAGGGGCAGTGATGGCAAAAGAAGGTGTGGAACCTTGGGAGATAAAATGGAAGAAAGTGTAAGGGGGTGGCAAATGGGAGGAACTAAGGACAAGAGTCATAAATCAGTATGCTCTTATGCATGGCATCCTCAGAATGACTAAGGGACAACTAACACAGCTGTTTCTCAGGACCCAAAGAAATAAAGAAAAACTGTGAGGAGGGTTAGGGACTGAGTAGAGGGGCAAATCTGTGGGCTCTGAGGGACAAGGTTCTAATCCTGGCTGCCTTTATGCTATTAGATCTAGACTCCTGCAGTAAGAATGGGCACTGTCTACAATTCTAACTCTGTTTTCCCCCAAATCCCTGACTCTGTAGCTGCAATAATCATGTTCATTGCACTGCCTTTTCTTCTGGACCTATCCTTCTGTTCCCTTTAAATATAGTCAATGTCCCATAGTTTATTTCTGACTGTTTCTCATCTGGCTCTGCCTTTTGCCTTCTGTATCTTTCAAAGGATGAACAACAACCTCTGTGAGTATGTGAGTAGTAGTAGGAGCTGTCCCACTGGGGACCCAGCAGGCAGTTTCCTTCCTTCCTTCCTTCCTTCCTTCCTTCCTTGATTCCTTCCTTCCTTGTTTCCTTCCTTCCTTGTTTCCTTGTTTCCTTCCTTCCTTGTTTCCTTCCTTCCTTGTTTCCTTCCTTCCTTGTTTCCTTCTTTCCTTACTTGTTTCCTTCCTTCCTTCCTTGTTTCCTTCCTTCCTTCCTTCCTTGTTTCCTTCCTTCCTTGTTTCCTTCCTTCCTTCCTTCCTTCCTTCCTTCCTTCCTTCCTTCCTTCCTTCCATCCCAAACATCCTGATCTATATCTTACCACTAGACTCAGATTACTCCAGAGGAGAAAATGAGGCTGGTGACTTTGCACAGCCCTCCCCTACTGAAATCCATTTCACTTACATGTCACAGCATCACCCTCCTGATGTCAAGGTCTTTTTTGAGAATGAAGGACAAATAATATAACATAACAAAGTTTCAGACCAGGACCTCTCTCGTTATTCTTTCTGATAATAAAGACTATTTTCTGCCTTCGAAGCATATCCACAAAGCAGTGAGAGGAGAGGTGCTGAATCATGGTGAGGTCTAGTGGGGTGGGCAGCCTGCCAAGGAGTAGACTCTGCAGCTGCCTGAAGTATAGAACCTGGGCCCAAGACACCCACATTCAGTGACATTTTCATAGTTTTTCCTAGGTCCAAGCTTCAGGGAAAAGAATCCTTCTGGTTTGAATTTTACAAGCCTGTAAAAGCAAACTCCTAGGGATTCATCAGGAATGCCAGAAAGTTAGCTGTTGTTTAAAGTTCCTCCTGACTGTGAATATTGGGGCTGGTGAGAGGTGCTTGATGAATTGTGCTCCAATGCTCTTAGTTGGCTTCAAAAGCTAAACTATCACTGGCAAGGAGGCAATACTGCCTTTTTACTGACTGAGAAAAATGAGACACTGAATGAATAGACAAAGTAACTTAATGCCATATTGCAAAATAGTATGAGAATGGCTAAAGGAAAAAAATGACTCATTTGTGATGGAATATTGCATAGCTATGAGAAACGGTGAATATTAAGAATTCAAAGAAATAGAGGAAGACTATATAAAGTGATGCAATGAAGGTAGGGAAACCATGAAAATGATACACACTGTAACTATAATCATGTAAAGAGAGGAAAAGCAACAATTACCAAACAGAATGGTATGAGTAGAATGACTCCATTTAATCCACAGAAAAGTTTAAAAAGTCATTTCCTTCCCTTCTTTATCATAGTGGAGGACTATGGGTATACCGTATTTTATACGTGGTCATACTCAATTGATGTTAGTTGACTTTGCTAAACTGATTTTCCCCTTTTTTTGCACTTTGTTATAAGGGACTTACTATGTACAAGACATTATGCTAGGTGCTGGGAATAAAAGGGCAAAAAGGAAATAGTCCCTGCCCCCAAGGTACTTATTTTCTATTGTATATAAGTTTATATTCTAGAAGATGTCATAAAGATAATGTGGTAAAATGGAAATCCCATTTCTCATTCTTATTAAATATGTGGCCATGAGCAAGGATTTGGAGACAAAAGACAGTTATTCAAATTATGTTTTTTAATCTTTTTTAAAATTTTTTTTTAAATTTATGGGATAAAACTATTTCTACAACATAGTATAATAAAAAAGATGATTGCACATGAAACTGCAAATCTATCACATACCACTTGCTATTCTTTAAAATGTATAACAACATTGCCATGTAAATTTCTTCCCCCCCCCAGCCCCAGACCCAGAGATGGCTGCCATTAGACACAAATATATATGTATGTATGTAAAATTATTCTATACATACTTGTATTTATCAATTCTTTTTCTGGATACAGATAGCATCTTTCTTCATATGTCATTTATAGTTAATTTAGGTATTTATAATAGTCAAAATTACACTTTCACTCAAAGTCATTCTTAAAACAATATTGCTGTTACTGTACACAATGGTCTCTTGGTTCTGCTCCTTTCACTCTTCATTATGTTGTGCAACTCACTACTTGTATATCCTTGGGGAAGTCACTTAATTCTCTGAGGTCCAACTTTCTCCTCAGTAAAATCAGGTGATTCTAAATCCTGTCAACTTTATCTATGAACATTGAACTCACCAGTAGAGTCTGGCTATTGTTGACCTGCTTACTGAACCATTTCTTGAGAGATCAGGGTGGCCGTTCCATACCCTCCCCCACCTGCCTAATAAAGTTGCCCTTGGTAAATTATAATAACTCAAATGTATATAATGTTTACTTGCTTAAAAATCATTTTCTTCATTGCAACCTTGTGAGGCAGTTACTGTAAGTCTAATTATGTCTCTGTTGCAGGTGAAGACACTGGATTTAGAGAAGTTAGTTAAAGCAGACACCCAATGTTACAGATAAATGTTAGATCTGTGATTTGAACCCAGACTTTCTGGTTTCAAGTCCAGTGGTCCTACCATGCCCTACTCTTTTAAAGTCTCTTTGGAATAACTGAAATCACCCTACTCTTCCAGGTAGGAAAGCTACAGGGCAATTTCTCTCCATCTTCTTTACAAACACAGATGGTGAAGACTACGGTAGAACAGGAATGAACTTCCTAAAGCAGTCCAGCTGGAGTTCTGGGGGATCTCATTAGCTAATGCTTCTAAAACTCCTTGGCTTCTGTGAATAGCAGGTGTGGTTGGCGCAACCAAGGGAAAGAATGAAGGCGCCATGCTCCCTCCCAAGGAGGGGGAAGAGGGAGAAAGGAAGGAGTTCATCCATTTTTCATCTTGTCCAGACAAATTGGCAGTTTTTCCCAAAATCACTAATGAAACAAGCCTGCCTTGGGAAGGAAGGGCTCATATTGATATTCTGTCTCCTGTGCTTATGTCTTCATAAAGGCTAATCCATTATCATATCCATCAGGGCACTGGCAGAACTATTAAGTCACTATTTTCATAAGGTGAGATGAAAAATTGGGGAAAAGATGGATCAGGCTTCCCCCAAACCCACTTACTCCTGAGATATTCAGAGTTAGTAGAAATTTCAGGGGACTGGATCATATGAGTTGAGAAAATTTATTTCTGGAAATTCAGGTCCAGAAATCGGGACACCCAACAAAGCATTTTATCATTTTGAATGAGAACTAGAGGTATAACTAGATTGTTAATACTTTGAGGGCAGGTACATATAGACCTCTAAAGAGCTGAGTTCATGACAGAATCCTTAAGTATTAGAGTTGGAAGAGGGGAATGACATCAATTAATGATCTAGTTCAACCACATTATTTCTTATTTATCTCATTAAAAGGTGTTCCCATTACAAGGCTGGTCGAGGTTGACTCTATACTAACCAAATCAACAAGTTAAAGGATCAGAGTATAGCCACATTGAAGATGTCTGTCTTTTTGCTAGGGTGTTAATTCTCCTTGTCCTGGGCATGACATGATATGGAAGAGTAAGCCTGAACCTTTGTTTCCTCTAGTACTGTGAATCCTATGGACTGTGCATATCTGGGAGAAAGGGTGTTAATTCTCTAAGGATCCCATTATATTGACTGTTTCGGGGAAGGTTGCAACCAATGAAGTACCATAACTCTGGAGAAGCTTAAAGATTCCTAAAGAAGGAGAGACTTACTGCAGAAGTTGCAGAGGGAGTTCACTCTCTACTGATCTCAAATGTTTTCCCCTTTCTTTGGGGAGAGGGAAAATTTTACTAGAAGAAAATAAGAGTCCTACTTCAGAGAGGAAGAAGAATAGTATTGGTTATTAATGGTCTTAGGGAGGTCTTTGGTGTTTTATATTTGTTATCAAGTTTTCAAAAGTCTTTCCTGCTTTTAATGCATTTTTAGCTTGAATGCGTTTATGAGAGCTATGACCTCTTTATTCTTTTTTCTGGAGAAACCCAGATCTGAGATATATTCTACTGTTCCCAGGGGACATGAGCCATAGAAGAAGTTTAGAGTGTTACCCCCAACATTGAATTCCATTGATGTAAACACATAACTCTGGTTCTAGGCTATAGCCTTTACCCATCATCTCATTTGATGCCTTTAAGAACCCTGTCAAGAAGACATAATAGGCAGCGCTATTCCCATTTTATAGATGAGCAAAATGAATTTCAGAGAGGAAAAGTATCCTGCCCAAGGTCACACAGCTAGTGTGCGGTAGAGACAGGATTTAAACTATGGTCTTCTCATTTCAAATCCATTCTTTTCCCTCTATACCGGGTTCCTTTATTTCACACATGAGAAAACTAAAGACCAGAGACAGGGAGTGATTTACATAAAGTCACATAATAGCTGGCTGTAGAAATAGGTCTAGCACTCAGGCAATTCTCAAGCAAAAGTTTGTTTTTTCCTATTAATTTTATCCTCTCTCTCTAAATAAGGCAACCTAGAATCAATCTTCATATATTCCTATTTATAGTAAAAAATATTAGGGCTGCTAAGAGGTACCGTAGATGGAGGGCTAGGCCTACAGGCCTAGAGGCAAGAAGTCTTAACTTCCTGAGGTCAAACAGGGCCTCAGACATTTACTAGCTATGTGACCCTGGACAAGTCACTTAACCTTGTTTGCCTCTGTTTCCCCATCTGGACATGAGCTGGAGAAGGAAATGATAAACCATTCATTGCCCCCCCCAAAATCACCAAATGGGGTCACAAAGAGTTAGATGTGACTGAAGCAATTAAACAACCAACATTAACAAAGCCCCAAAATGGCACCATCAGCCCCTACAAATGTCATGGCTATAAATATGTGTGTCAGAGAACTAATCTCTAGGCTGGTGTTATCTTCTAATTCATCCCTGAGTAAGAGAAAGCAACCTAATAATTTCACCTCTCCTTTGTCCCAGAGCCTCTTCAAAGTGTTGTTTTGTTATTCTCCCAGCATTCTACCCCTCCCCTCATTCGTAGGCATTAAAGATCACTTTCTACCCTTGATTGTAAAATAACCCACACTCCAGCTTTCCTCCAGAGATGCCTTAACTTAGATTAAATCACTCTCTCAGTGAATATCACACAGTAATAGACATCTTCTCGCACCAAGGTGAAATGCAGTCAAAATCAAATGACAGTGATGAGCTCTGACCTTGAGATCATGTGTCACCCATCCAAGGAAATGCAGGGAAGGGCACGGCCATATTTTAAGGTTCAGCGGAGGGCAAAGGTATTGAAGAAAAGGGGTCCCAGATTCATCCTGCAGGGAGATTGTGAGAGACTTCCCTTCTCTGAAATTCACTCACACACAGTTTATTCTCTTCTCAGAAACGCTTGAATTTCAGTTTTCTCTCCTTTGGGGGCCCAGTAGAAGAAGCAGGGATCTTATGGGGAATGTTGAGGTTCTGGCAACTTTTATCCCCAACTGGAACACCTCAACTCAGTGTCACCAATGATGTCCTCCAGGAGAAGAATTGTGGGACAGGAAGGATGATACTCATCCAGGTATAATTGAACTCCTACCTTTCTCATGAGTTGAACAGGATAAAACTTGGTTAGGGAAATATCTGCAAGTTCCTTAAAACCCCAAGGAAGTCTGGCTTTTACTTCAGTCTAACATATTCTAAATGCCTACTATGTGCATAGTTTTATAAATTCCTCTAGCTTGGTCCAGCAGTTCAGGAGTAAAGGGATATGAATTCCATTGTAGACTCACTTTGTGTTTTCAGGCAAGCCAATTAATTGTTCTGGGCTTCAATTTCTTCACTATCTCAAATGGGATAGATTCATTTCTGACTTGGTGGGATAACTGGGGAAACATGAAATTTTAGGCAAGAAAATATTCTGTGCTCCCAGGACAAAATTCTTAATATTGATGATGATCTAGGGATCCAGCCTAGCCTTTCTCCTCAAATGCCTCAAGTATAATATAATAAAAAAGAGCAGTATCTCAGGAATCGGGAGACCTGGGTTTAAATCCCAGCCTTGTCAATTACTATTTGTGTGACTTTGGGCAAGTCACTGAAGTGATCTCACTGGGCTTGTTTCCTTATTTTTAAAAATAAGGAGGTTTGATCAAATGTTTTCTAAAGTCTCTTCCAGCTCCCAAATCCTGTAATCTTGTGATCCCAATCCCCAGGCTGACCTTATCCATAGTTGTCTCTCTCTGATCTAGTGTGTCACATTGGAGATAAAATTTCTCCTTCATTTCTAACCCTTCCTCCTTTGTCCTGCCTCCCCCTCAAGTTTCCTGATGAGCTCAGCCAGAAGGTGTGGTGGTTTGCCAGATAAAGGTATTTCATTTCTCACACTGGTAGGAGATGGGGCCTTGCTGGAGTGATGGTACTGAATCATCCATACTGATCCCCATTCACTCTGTCATTCAGTTCTGGAAAGGGGATGGGGGGAGAAAGAGAAACCAAGGAACCCTTCTTGCCAGGCTGTGCCAGACTGAGCTTTCTCATGAAAGTAAATTGGTCAATTAAAGAATAGCAGGCCTCAGGACACCTGAGAAAGTATTCTCCCTCTCTCAGGATGAGGGCTACACATCCATCTCCCAGGAAGTCAGGAGATTGTCCTGGGTCCTGCTGTTTGTCGTGGATGTTGTGGGATTTGTGAATTTGATTTGAGAGAAGAGGCCACAGCTGTGGGAGAAATGCAGAGGGTCCTAAGCAGTAGACCTGGAGACTTTCTAAAATGTGAATCTTTAAAGCAGCAGTTCTCAACCTGTGGGTTATGTTCAATGTATAACAACAAAAATATATCCTTCATATCAGATATTTACATTGCAAATCATAACAGCAGCAAAATTACAGTTATGAAGCAGAAATGAAAATAATTTTATGGTTGGGGGTCACCACAACATGAGGAACTGTATTAAAGGGTGGCAGCATTAGGAAGGTTGAGAACCACTGCTTTAAAATTTTCTTCAGAGTCCTCAAATGGACATATTTTTCACTGGTTCCTGCAGGGTCAGAGAGGTGCCAGTGATGGCATATGTGAAAGCAATAATAACAACAGCATGGCATATTTATGTAACACTTCAAGATTTGTCAACTGCTTTCCTCAATGAGAAGCCTGTGAGGTAGTACAAGTATTCTATTATTATCCACATTTTTTCAAACAAAGAAAATTAGGTTCTTTGAGGTTAAATGGCTAACCTATGATCACACAATTAGAAAGTGTCTAGAGGAAGCATTTGAACCCAGGATTCCTAACTCCAAATCCAGGACTCTTTCTTACTATGCCAAGATCCCTCTCAAGACCCAGAAGCACAGCCTTCTGTAATAGTAATGAAATTTGAAGATTCCTTTGTATTGCTAAGCTAAGAGGTACTTAGCACCTAGTTCCAAATTAAACCTCTGTTAAAGAAACACAAGGTATGACACCCCCCCACCCCCGTTGCTGACATAACAGGAAGGGACTGAACAGGAAACCCCTTTTGCTGATGTGACAGGAAGGTGCTGAATAGGAAGGAGCAATACTGTATATAAGGAGAAACCCCAGCTGAGAAAGTCAGAACTTTTGGGGATAAGCTTTGTGGAGGCAGAAGCAGCTGCTGCTGCTGAGGAGGCTGATGAGGAAAGGCCCAGGCTGGAGAGAATTATTTTGATTTTGGGAACCTGGGTGAAGTGCTTTGATTCTGCAAGCCAGGTGGAGCTTCTGCTGGGGAGCTACTAGCTTCTCCTAGGAGCTGCTGAAGACTTCTAAGGACCACCTAGAGCTGCCAAAGACTGATGAAGCATGACTGTGATGCTGGTACTTTTTAATGAACCTGTTTGTGGCTTTGTGACTTCCCAGGAACAGAGACTGTGAAGGATTTAAGGTGGACTGGACACCATGAACTTCAGTGTGGTATAGGAACTGCACAAAGAGCTGGACAAGGAATTGGGAGCTGTCTGCCATTGAATCAAGGTGACAGTTTCATGAATCCAGGTAGGAGCTGCGACCATTGAAGGGGATCCAGGGAATCTGAGAGCCTACCTCGGGTCAAGATGAAAAGACCTCTCCATGAATACTGGCTGAGTAGTGACTGATCCTGATGTGAAGTTTTGCTTTGGGACTCACTTTGGGAAGAGTTGTGTGATTTGGCCAGATGAGTCTCTGGGAAGCCATTGAGGGCCCCCCCCTTCCCCTGCCCCACCTTTGAAAAAACAGATGTTGGTGCTTCCCTCTCTGGAAACTAACTAGGTATGAATGTAACGGTCAGACAGCTGGAAGCCCTGTCTGTTAAATTGTGTTATCTTCTGTTGAGTAGTGACTGATAGAATTGTAATTTATCTGTGATTATACTTTGTGATTGAATTAAGGACTCTGTGATTGACTAAATTAATGTATTACCCAGGGGTAGAGTACTTTGACTTTAATATTTTGTGACCCTTAACAAGGTAAGCCTCCTTAAAGATGACTGAATGATTGAGTTGATTGAATGATTGAGTTCCTGATTGACTAAATGATTTGTACTTTATTCAAAACCATATGACCACTGTGGTGAAAACTATGTGGCCATTTTAGTGATAAGCTGTTGTGAATGCTGTACCTTGATTTTCTGTGATGTTTTGCTCTGATTTGTTATTGAATAGAGTGTTCACTATACTGTGCAATCAGAACCTTGAAAGCTGTTCACAGTAGTAGTCCTCTGGAAAGCTGCTCATGCTTGGCTTTACACTTTCACCTCGCTGAGGTGCATGCACATAGCTATCACTGTATCAACTGCCTTGGAGGCAACATGCTATGTCCCTATGCCCATCAAGTCTATCAACCTCTTAGACAGAGAATATATATGTGGTTTGAGTGGAAATGATGCTGAATTTAACTTACCATGATCCTTGAAATTCCACCATTCAGTCCCACAAAATACATTTCTTAAATACATTTCAAATACATGTCTTAATCAGACAACTAGATGACACAGTAGATAGAATGCTGAACTTGGAATAAAGAAAACCTGAGTTCAAATCCTTCCACAGATACTTACTAGCTGTGACCCTGGGCAAATCACTTAACCTCTGTCTCCCTCCATTTCCTCAGCTGTAAAATGATGATAATAATAAAACCTATCTCCTACAGCTATTGTGAGGATAAAAGGGGGTAACTCTTGTAAAGTGCTTTGCAAACCTACATAAGCACTACATAAATACTAGTTATCAATATTGTTACTTTTATCAATATTTGTTAATTGGTTCTAACCTGGGGAAAATATGTATATATGTAACATGTATGTGAAAAAACTATATGCTGAAAAGACCAGAGCTGAGCAGAAAATTTGACTTTCAAATACAAGAATCAAAAGAAGCATGAAAAGGTAAACAGGAAAGAAAAATTATTATGGGCTTATTAAAGTTGAACTATTTACATTCCTACGTGGAAAGATCCTTGCAACTCATGAGACCTTTCCCAGTAGTAGGGGAATTGGAAAGAATATTCATATATGTATCTGTGTATATTATACATATATATGCATATGTGTATATATATGTTTATATTTAAATATACAAACATATACACATATGTATGACATTAAGTTAAAAGGAAGCAGTCTAAATGACCTTGAATGGAGATATTTTCTTCCAACCACCTGCTAGCCCTCCTCTCACATGACCTCCTATACCAGGGCATATCTGTTCTTGATCATTCATAGCTCCTAGGAAAGGAATAAGGGGAGGGTGTGTATATTCTCCATGCCAGGATTATGAACCAGAGACTGGGTTAAGCAGGCAAGATAGTGAGAGAAAACAGTTTCATCCCCTCTGACTACTCCAACAAGATTAACAAGGAGTAATAAGAACCAGCTGGGTTGGCAACTCTGGGTCTTTCCTCCTCAAGACTCCTGGACTCTGACCTGCCAAAGAGTGGACACTTATCCCAAATGCATTGGCTCTCATAGTACTAGAGTTACATATGTGCCTTTCCTTGTATTCCCTTGCCATAAGCTACTCCTGTCTTTCTTATGGAGAGAGAGAGAGTTAGGAGTGAATGTCTGTCTCCCTACTGCAGTGGTTCTCAACCTTCCTAATGCCACAACCCTTTAATACTGGTATGAGGGTGTATCTACATGTGGGCGGACCTGCCTGGAGACAGATAGAGGAGTGGTGTCTCTGTTCCTAAGATCATTGGAAATATGTGTTTTCTGATGGTCTTAGGCAACCCCTGTGAAAGTGTTGTTCAACCCCCAAAGTGGTAGCAACCTACAGATTGAGGACTGCTGCCCTACTGGAACATTTTCTTTCGTTCCTGTTCACTATCTACGATATGATTTTTCATCAAACCTCTGTCATGGAAGTCATACAGTCATAGACGTAGGACCAGAAAGTGCCTCAGGGACCACTTAGTCCAACTCCTTCATGTCAAAGATGAGGAAAATGCAGCCAGTACAGTGAAGCTACTTCCCCAAGGTCAGATGGGTAATAAGGGTCAGAGGTGGGATTTGAACCCAGGTCTTCTGATTCAATTGATTACCCCTTTCTACTGCACAGTGCCTAGATTAGTAAGTGCTTGAAAACTTCTTACTGATTGACTGAATATACCATTCCTAATAATAATTTGACAGATAAAATATTAGAAGCAAAACAGGGATACCAAAGTGAAATGTTGCTTTATCATTTCATGAGATTTCTGCCTCTTTAATAGTGAAAGCTGAGATCTCCAGGTGAAGTAGGGGGAAAGGGAGCATTTATCCTCCTGGGTGCCAACATAATCAGAAATTGTTCTGCCAGTTTCTCTGTCCTTGAACCATTTTACTGAACTATGCTCATTTTATAGCTGAGGAAGCTGAGCTTAGAGGGTTTAATAATTAACTCAAGGTCACTAGCTAGTGGGACAGGCAGGTGGTACAATGGATAAAGTCCTAGGCCTGGAGTCAGGAAGGCTCATCTTTCTGACTTCAAGTTTGGCCTCAGGCATTAACTAGTTGTGTGATCCTGGGCAAGTCATTTCGCCCTGTTTGCCTCAGTTTCCTCATCTGTAAAATGAGCTGGAGAAAGCAATGGCAAACCCCTCTACTATCTTTACCAAGAAATCCCCAAATGGGGTCACAGAGAGTCAGAGGCAACTGAAGATGACTGAACAACAACACATAGCTGGTAAACGACCGAAGCAGAATTTAAGCCATTTTGTCTTGAGTCCCAAGGGGTCAAATCCTCCATAATTTGCTAAGTTGCAATTGCTTGTAATCTTTCTAGCCTCAGATTATTCTGTTTAGACTTATCTGTTATGCTGTAACTTATAGCAGAATGTAAACTCATTGATGGCAGTGACCTTGAACATTTCTGTCTTTGTATTGCCAGCATTAGCCCTAAGATAGAGTAAGAACCTAATAAATATGGGTGTTGAATTGACTACAAAGGTCAGTTATTATTAATCTTATCATCAGCATTATTATTGTTGTTGTTACTGCTATTCTCTTTATCTCTTCTTCTTTTCTATTCCCCTCCCTGGGACCTGGTTATGGGGGTGGGGGGAGGAGGGGGAGGGTGGCGAGAAAGGTGTTGATGGAGTCCAGTGGAGAGAGGAAAGGCAGAGAATTAGGAACCAGTTCAGGGTTCTTCAGGGAACCCACAGTAGAATACATTGTTCTTCCCAAATAATTTCAATACTTAATAGTTTTGTTTCTCTTCCCTCCCTCTCCTTGGTTCCCTTCCAGGTTCCCACTGTTAAGCACTGGGTTCTTCCCTACCATAGGAGAACTAAACTCCATGTACTATGTTTATTTCTCTCTGGCCTGAAATCTGTCGCCAATTCAATGCTCCATGTGCTGGTTGATGACTCTAGTTTATGATGAAGGCAGATGAGATTCTCTCCCCTCTCCCTCACCTCCCACTTCCTGGTGGCCACCTTTAGGTCCCACTCTAGGCACCCAGCTCAGACTGTGCCAACTTTGGATTTATGCTGTGATGACAGCTGGAACTGAGTGTCAAGGTGTGGTGATCATCAGTAAAAAGGGATATTTTAATTAACAGCTGTGAAGATCTCCCACTAAGCTTTGGAACCATGTTTACTGAGTCACTGAGATCCAGGCTTCCCTGTTCCACTTGAATTGCTAAGGGAGAACCTCAGGAGCTGAGGCTGACTGGGGTGCTTTACTCTTCAGTGGGGTTGCCTGAGGGAATCTAAGGGTATGTCTACGCACAATTCTTGGAATAGATACAGGTAACTCAAAATAATGTGCAGCCCCAAAACCAATTTTTTATCTCACTCTGCAGAAAATTAACCTCTTTATTTTTCCCCCTCAGACTGACTTTCTTTTTTATTTTTTTAAATTTATTTACTATTAGTTAACAACATTCAGTTCCACAAGGTTTTGAGTTCCAAATTTTCTCCCCTTCTGCCCCCCCCCCCATGATGGCATGAAATCTGATACTAGTTCTACTTATACCTTCACATTAAACATTAGTCAAGTTGTAAAGAAGAATTATAACCAATGGAATGAATAACAAGAAAGAAGAGACAAAACAAAACAAAATGAAAAAGAGAGAGAGTAAGTAGTTTGCTTCAATCTTCATTCAGACTCCACAATTCTTTCTTTGGATAATGCATAGTCTTTTCCATCACAAGTCCTTTGGAGCTGTCTTATAAGCTTGCATTACTGAAAGGAACCCAGTCTATCAAAGTCAGTCATCACAGATACAATGTGTCTGTAATTGTGTACAATGTTTTTCTGGTTCTGCTCCCCTCACTCAGCATCAGTTTATATAAGCCTCTCCAGGTTATTATGAAGTTAGCCTGCTCCTCATTTCTTATAGCACAATAGTATTCCATTGAATTCATATACCACAACTTGTGAAGCCATTCCTCAGTTGATGGGAATCCTCTTGATTTCCAGTTCTTTGCCACCACAAAAAGAGCTGCTATAAATATTTTTGGACATATGGATCCCTTTCCCACTTGTATTATATCTTTGTGATACAACCCTAGAAGTGGTATTTTGGGTCAAAGAGTATGAATATTTTTATAGCCCTTTCAGCATAGTTCCAAATTGCTTTTCAGAATGGTTGGATCAGTTCACAACTCCACCAACAATGCACTTGTGTTCCAATTTCGCCACATCTTCTCCAGCATTCATCATTTTCCTTTTTTATCATGTTAGGCAATCTGATCAGTGATATGTGGTACCTAAGTTGTTTTGATTTGCATTTCTATGATCAATAATAATTTAGAGCATTTTTTCATATGCTTGTGGATATCTTTAATTTCTTCCTCTGAAAACTGCTTTTTCGTGTCCTTTGACTATTTACCAATTAGGGAATGACCTGTATTTTTATGAATTTGACCCACTTCTCCGTATGTTTTAGAAATGTCAGGCTTACTTTCTTAAACTCATGAAGCACATGCTGCCTCAAAAATGGGCATAGGCCACCAGGTACACCCTCTTTAGAATGAGCAACAGGTTCAAACCTGGCCACAAGTAATCCGTGTTGATTACTAAAAATTCTATTACAACAGCAACTTCTGTTATACTGGTTTGAGTTCAAATTCTGACCTTGATTGTATAAAGACAGGTAGGTTATTAACCTCTCTGAGCCTCAGTTTTCTCCTCTATAAATGGGTGGTAATAACACTTGTACTACCTTCCTCATAGTTTCATGATAAATAAAACATTTTATAAACCATAATGTTTTCCTATATAATTTTAAGCTATTATTATTTGTTGCCATCCCACTATTTTGGGTCACTTGTTCAGTGAGACGAGATCAGAAGGAAGGCACCAAGCATCTTTCTAGTTGCTCGATAGGATCAGCATAAATCTGGAATGTTTTGAGATCTCTCTGGGGAGCTCAGGGTGGCTGGCATAGCGACTAGAGAGTCCTATCAGCCTGGTGCTTCTGAAGGTGAGTGATTCACTCACAGCACTCTTCAAGGGGCTTAGCTCCAGCTACCAACAAACACTGCTCTGTTCCTCATGTTGACCCAGCTCAGTGGATCTCAATTAGGGTATGTGATATCAGTATTTCCTTCAGTTTTCCTATGTTCAACAAGCCACAAAGGAAAAACACTGGTCTTTGACAGAGGTGAGGCATGGATTCATATCTTTGCTCTGTTGCTTATGTGAATATGGTAAAGTCACATCATCATCATCTTTATAATAGCTAGCAAGGTTAGTATAACACTTTTTTAATGTGCATGTAAATTTGTATTCATTTTAAACTTAAATATAAAACAACAAAAAAGTAGGAAAAAAACCATCCCCATGTACACAGCAAAATAGAAGAGAGAATTCAATAAAAAATAATGTTTCCATTTCAAGAAAATCTGTGGAATAAATATGACACAATGTGCTTTCTTCTAGGTTTTCTTTTGCTGTACACTGTGTAACATTTCATAAATATTATCTTATTTTATCATCACAATGACTCGGGAGGTAGATGCTATAATTATCCCCATTTTACAGATAAGGAAATTGAGGTAAACAGAAGCTAAGTAACCTGTTCACATAGATAGTAAGCATCTGAGGCAGGATTTGCACTCAGGTCTCCCAGGCTCCAGTTCCAGTACTCTATCCACTGCATTACTTAACTGCTTTTCTGAGCTGCTGTCTCCTTTATCTGTAGATAGGAGAAAATAATATCTGCAGCCCTCCACTTCCCTATTCATTGGGTCACTGTGAGGCTTGAATGAGTTAGTGCATGTTAAGTTCTTTGTAAGCTTTAAGTACTTCATAAATATCAGGTGTTTTGGAAAATAAGAACAACAGAAATGAATGTTGAGAGCATTTATATAGTATTATAAGGTTTTCAATGGACAGATAGGTGACTCAGTGGATATAGTGTTGGGCTGGGAGTCAGGAAGACTTCTCTTTATAAGTTCAAATACAGCCTGAAATACTTACTAGCTGTGTGACCCTGGGCAAGTCACTTAACCCTTGCCTCAATTCCCTCATCTGTAAATGAGCTGAAGAAAGAAGAAGCAAACTACTCCATTATATTTGCCAGGAAAACCCCAAATTGGGTCATGAAGAGTTGACATGACAGAACAATAATAACAACAAAGGTTTGCAAAGTGCTTCATATGTTAGCAAAATGTCTCCAGCATTTAATACAGGGCCTGGAACACAACAGGTTGTAATAAATGTTTAATAATCGATGGATTATCTCATTTGAGCTTCACAACAACGCCAGGAGGTAGATGCTATAGTTATCCTCTTTTGACAAATTGAGAAACTGTAAGACTGAGAAACAGTAAAACATTGATCAGGCCATAAACGCCTGAGGTAGAATTAGAACCCTGGCCCTCAGGATTCAAAATTAGGAATCATTCTACCCATGTCACCATTGAGCTGCCTAAAAAACAACTCCTTGGCAAAGTATTGTTACCTCTTAAAGACCTGCATGCTGATTTTCTTTATTATTGATGATTTGTGACAAGAATTTGGTCTTAGGAAGCTGTGACTTCTCTGGAAGCCCCTGGAGTAAGCCAGTCCTACCAGCTGCCAGTCACACAGGAATGTTCTAGGACTCTGAGCCTGGCTTAACACCACCTTAGACAAAGCAGAGCCAATATCAGGAAGGCAAATACATGGCCAAGACCAAGATGGTAATGCATATCTTGGCCAAAAAGAAATGACTTGTGAATTGCTCATTGTTTTGGATTTCCCAGGTCACACTGACATGTAACAGAGAAGTGATTATTTCCTACCCTCCAGATGTGTTTCTCAAAGTTCAGTGGGCTCTTGTCCCCATGGATTCTCCCCATGTACGGCAGACAAACTTGGTGTCAGTTGCAGGGTATCTGCTCTGGGCCTTTTGCTATCTGCCAGAAGAGCTCCCAACTCTGGCTGCTCTAGACTCTGTGGAGTGAAATATGGATTAAAAACCCAGTGAAGTTTATTACTGTCGGAGTATTGAATAAATCTCATTTACTAAGGGAAAGGCTGACAGGGGTTTAGTACTGGCTGCTCCATCACCCTCAGAAGTTCTTGGAGAGCCATTGTCTCTGGGATGTGGCTCAGTAATGGGAGAAGATGGGAAACCAGGAACTGCCCACTAAGCCAGGCACTACTTGTTTTTCTCCCATTCAGTTTCCCAGTCCCCAGAATGATGGGGGCACCTAAGGGAAAAGACCCTAGAGCCTTACCTGGCTACCCCCTTCAGAAAGGGGGCCAATCCTGGAGGCTCTTTTCTCTGTATCTATACCAACAGCATAGGCAAGGAAAGTGATTTCAAAGACTCTGAGACTCTATCTAGTTCTCTCCCATTTCCACTAGCCCCCTTTTTTTCTGTGGGTGTATATTTATATACAGAGAGACAACTCTCTAAGCCTGTGAGTTCCTGAACAGTTGTTAATAAGTATTAGGAAGTTTCTTCACCCAGGGGGTCTCCTTATACTAGCTCTATATACATACATACACGGTTGCTGCCACTACTGTGCAGTCAATCTGGCTCCAACCAGCATTTCTATATTTCATACTACTCTACTGTTGTTTAATCATTTTTTTCAGTCATGGGATTTCCTGGCTTTGCCAGATTGTGGAAGTCCTTTGATGCTAGATGCCAACTCTGCCTCACTTAAATCCAATTCCTGTGCAAGTCAAGACCTTTGTCATGTCATTGGTCCTCCTCAGGAGGAACAACAACAATCTGGAGTAATTTGTCATTCCCTTCTCCAGCCCATTTCTCAGATGAGGAAACTGAGGCAAACAGGGCTAAGTGACTAGCCTAGGGTCACACAGCTAGTAAGTGTCTGGGGCTGGATTTGAACTCAGGAAAATTAGTCTATCTAATTCCTGGACTGGCACATACACACATGTGTGTGAACACACACATATATACATACATAGGAATGTGTATGTAGTCTGTTTAAACTCTATTTCTATGTGTATACATTCCAGTTTCTCTGAAATATGCAATTCCTTTGATGAGATAGAAAGCCACAATGATCTGGGTGTATTTATATAAGCCTATAATCCCTCCTAATAGGGAGTCTGAGGTGGGTAGTTCTGAGTCTGGGAGTTCTGAACCTGCAATGGGCTACATCAAATGTCCATGTTAATTTCAGTGTCCATATAGTAAGATCCAGGAAGGTTCTCAGTTGCCTAAGGAGAAGTGAACTAGCCTGGGGCAGAAAGAGGGTAGACCAAAATTCATGTGCCCATCATTAGTGTGATTGGGTCTGTGAGTATTCCCTATATTTCCTGTCTGGACAAGATAGGGAGATCCAATCTTTAAAAACAAACCCACAAACAAAACACCACAGTGAGAGAGAAGCCCTAAAATTGAGGAGGCATTGTGATACAGTGGAAAGAGTGCTGGACTTGGAGCCAGAGAACCTAGCTCTTCCATCTTTGCTATCCATGTAACTTTAGGTAAATCACCGATTCCGTCTGAATCTCAGTTCCCTCATCAGTAGAATAAGAAGGTTATGACTGGAAATGTCTCCTTTTGCCCTAAATCTATGACTTCCCCTCTTATCACTCCCAAGAACAAACATGGTGGTTGACTCTCATACTGAATTCTGACAGCAAGATGTTTGCAGATAGCTGGGAAAGGCAGAGGGTTTGGGAAGGAAGAGGGCCAGGAAAATCGGGGGGAGCACAAAAAGGGAGGATGGGGGTCCAGAAGACTAATTTCCTCCACCAATGAAAGTATGAGGACCAGGATCTGAGCTAATAAATAACAACAATCACATCATTATCATCTATTATTCGTTAACATTTTTTTTTACTATTGTTATTAGATTACTGAAAACTTACATTTGAACAGCACTGTTTAGTTTTCCCAGTATTCTGAGATACACTTTTCTCCTCTTATCCTCCCAATGATGAAGATAGGGCAGGTGTCCTTTTCTCCCTTTTTATAGAATTCTCTATCTCACTGGAAACAGAGGAGCTAAGAGATGCCCCTTTCCCACAGGCCCTCTGCACCCTGCCACCCTCTGCCGCTGTTCTCTTTTCTCATTTGGTTGCACTTGATTCAGGATCGAACCTCTGGGTTTCCGGCCCTGGAGGCTCCCTGGGCAACATTCTTGTAACTGAATCACATTACAAACCCATTCCCTACAGCCTCCCTCTCTCCACACCCCCTCCACCCACCATAAAACCCAATCGTCTATTTAGCCCAGCAATTAAGGTCAGAGAAGCTCTTTACCTAATCCTTGGATAACACTTTGAGGGGAGGGAGTGATCAGGAAGTTCTGCCCATGGCCATCTTGTGGCATCTTCAACATTTGCTTCAATTAAAGCTCTGGAAAGGGGAGAGAGGAAAAATTTCCTGCTGAGTCCCAGAAACAGGTTTCTAACTCCTCCCCCACCCCGACTCATACAGAAGATATGGGAACTAGGGGTACATCCCTAGCCCTTTGCCACCTCCATGTAGACTTCTCTTATGACAGGGACCCTCCAAGAAGCAGGTTGGAAACATGTGTATTGTGTGCCAGGACACTGAAGCCCTTGGTTAGGATCTGGTCCTAGCACTTGGGTTCAAGCAATGTGCATGAAGTCAAGGAGAAAATGTAATTAAATATAAGCCAAGATGAGTCTGGGGGTAAAAAGTCCTTTGTGGTGAGAAAAACAATTCATATTTATATAACATTTAATAGTTCTCAGAATGTTTTCTTTTTTAAAAAATTATTTTGTTAAATATTTTCCAATTACATATATATTTTTCAAGAATATTTTTTAAATTTAGAATTCCAAATTATCTTCCCCTCTCTCACTCCTCCTCCATCTTTGAGAAAGAATATTTTCTTTTAAAAATTTTTAAATATTTTTGGGGTTTTTAAAATATATATCACCTTCATTTCTCAATAGATATCTCCCTCTTCCTCCACCATCCTTAAAGAAAAAAAATAATAAAGAGGGGAAAATACAGTTAAAAAAAAATTAACCCACACATCAACTGAATCTGACAATATAAGCAGTATTTCGTATCTTTTTATCTTTCTTTGGGGCCAAGTTTGATTATCATAAATACTTATTTTGATTCTATTGATGTCATCATAGTTTCCATTTATATTGTTGCAATGTTGTTCTTTCCTGGTTCTGCTTCTTTCACTTTGTTCATTTAAGTCTTCCACTGACAAAGTACTTTCTTTGCAACAACTCTATAGTGTAGGTAGGGAAAATATTACTATTCTCACTCTGCAGATGAGGAAGTTAAGGTGCAAAATGATTAAAAGACTTACTCATGATGGTATAATCAGTGTCAAAGCCAAGGATCCAAACTCCAGGTTCAGTGTGTTAGTTACTACAACACCATGCCTGCTTTATACAAAGGCAAGTAAGAAAGATGCCAGGGGCATATCTTGAACTATTAGCTAGGTAGTGCAGCCTTGGAATAAGGAAGACCTGAGTTTAAATTCTGCCTCAGACACTTACTTGCTGTATGACTTTGGGGATTAAAATTGCCCAACCTATAATGAAAGAGACTGAGGCAGAGCTCCGAGCTGATGGTACTTTATTAAAGGGTCCATGGACCCCTCTAATGAAGTGGACTTCAGAACTTCTTCATGATCTGAGATGCCCCTTCTTCCAGGGCCTTATTTTTTATAAGGCTTGATACCAGATTTGATACTTCAACATTCTAAAGAGGCTATACAAAGTATAGAATCCCATTGGTTGATAGATCTTACTTTGCAAGTTAAAAATGAGGCATCAGCTAGAAATGGTATGTCAGCAGGAGGAATGGTGGGGTGGGGGGGAGGCATGGTCTAGGGTTGAACGAAGCATGGGGCATATCCACTAAGTGGTCATAAGATGGTCATCTGCTCATGTTGAACAAGAGAGAATGGTCTGGAGATACAAAAATAATCTGGGGAACTTTCCATGTAATTGAGTCATTTCTGTCATGTTAAGTTTGGTCCAAAACAAGGGTGGTCTTCTAGTTAGATTCCTATCATTAAGCAGCTGAACTTACAATCTTCAACTCACAGCTTGGGTGCCTAATATACAGTACTTATAATCACTATTTCCATTGAATTATTTCAAATTAATAATGATTAGAATAGAGGAGGGGTCCAAATGAATTGTTTCTCACATGACCTTGGACAAGTCATTTAACCTCTGGTTGCCCCAGTATTTTGTCTACAAAATGGGGATAGTAATAGCATCTACCTCTTAGAGTTGTTGTGAGGAGCCAATGAGAATATTTGTAAGGCACCTGGCACAAAATAGATGCTATGTAAATGCTAGCTATTATGATGATCATTATTATAATTAAAGTGGACTGGCCACATAGCAAGTGCTCCATGAAAACATGTAGAATGGTAAACTGACTTTTTCATCTAGCATGTCCTCCTTGAAATGGCTAGGCTGATAAGTAAATTACGTGGGCTGATAGTATTTTGTGTGTTCTTTTACAAGGTTGTCACAAATATTGCCTCTTGGTTTTGAAGCTCACAAGGACGGGAGAGTGACTGGTTTTCTTAATGTGTTTCTCCAAAACCAGACATTCCTAATCTTGTACCCAGCCAGGACAAGGTCAGTATTTTCATAACCCTCATCCTGAAGTCTCTGGGCAAATTTGATAAATGACAAGAAGTCCATTCCCTTAGCCTACAGTGAGGTAGGTAGACAGATTTAATCTCTGTCCTCCTCTTCCCAAATGGAAACACAAAAGACAGGAAAAAGTATGAACTAACTATGGTCATATAGGAAGTTAATGAGTCTCCAGACCCTCAGATTCTCAGGGCACAGCTCTATTTCATAAACAGAACCACCTTTAATTAGAGTTCAGGCTATTTCCTCAGTGGTAGAAGTCTCCACAGTGAACGTGATGATCTGATGGATGGTTATTATGCAGCATAGTTGTAATGGAAAGACTGTGGAAGTGGAGTGGAAAGTAGAAAGATTCTGGCCTCCAAGGACTGGATTCAAATCCTAGGCTCTATCTTTGTCACTGTGGGTGAGTTGTTTTAACCTCTCTGGTCCTCAGTTTCCTCAGTTGCAAAGTAAAGGTTTTAGACTGTTGCCGTTGTTCTTGTTCAATCAGTCACGTCTGATTCTTCAAGATACCATTTAGGGTTTTCTTGACAAAGATACTGGAATGATTTGCTATTTTCTTCTCCAGCTCATTATACAGATGAAGAAACTGAGGCAAACAGCAGTAAGTGACTTGCCCAGGGTCATGTAGCTAGTAAGTCTGTAAAACCAGATTTGATTCCAGACTGGGTACTCTATTCACTGTGTCACAACATTAGATGACCCCTGAGATCTCTTCCAGCTTTGAATATATGGTTCTATGCTGTGTTTATTCTGCTAGGAGAGTAATCCTGTCTTATGCCTCTGAATACATAAAGTAGGCAGTTTTTCTCTATTTTATCTCCTCTGAGACACCATCTTTGACGTTTATGTCTTTGCAGTTGGACTGTATAAGAGATAATCTCTGATGCCCTGACAGATACCTGTTGCTAAATATTCATCATAGATTTGTCCCTAGGCCTTGAGGTTGGGGGACAGTCTGCAGCATCAGTGCCATATTCAGTTTCTATTTTTCTTCCTACTTCTCTCTCTTCCTTCCATCATCCCCATCTTCCCACCTTTCTCTCCCCCTCATCCTATTATTTTTCCCCTCTTTGTGCCCCCCCTTCCCACCCCTTAGCTGAGGATCTGCTCTGTCAGACATTTTGAATAAGCAATTATGACACGGAGCTTCCCTCTGCATCTGACTTCATAAAAAATAGACTTTAACAAAGAAAGAGAAATGAAGCATAACTCCAGACAGCTTGGGGAAAAAAAGAAACAAAATAGACAGGTGACTTTGATTTCTAAGGAGGCAGTCAGCATATCAAAGCAGAAAGAAAAAACCCAGTATGCTTGGAGCCAGAAGATCTAGGTTAATTCAGCCTCCCTGGTCCTTCCTGCTCCCTTTTGGAAAGAAGGGGAGCTTGAGCCTGAATCCTGAACTTGGGTAGAGGCTAAGGGATCAGATGTGTCAAGCTCTATGAATTTTTCTTAGGGTCTTTGCCACAGACGAACAACAACAGCCACATCAGCAATAATCAGGACATTTATATAATGTTTTGAGGTAACAAAGTGGCTCATGAGGATAATTTCATTTAAAAATAGTAATCATGAGAATGATAGCTAACATTTATATAACTGTGGGCCCCGGAACTGGGCTAAGTACTTTACAATTATTACCTCATTCTATCTTCACAACAACCTTAAGGGGGCAGGTGCTATTGTTATCCCCACATTTTACAGAAGAGCAAAGTAGAGCAGAAAGAGGTTAAGTGACTTACACAGGGTCACATAACCCTTTGACTGAGCACCCGCCTTGGTCCTTGAGTGAATAAGCCTCTTGTTGAAGAAAAAATAATAAGGATATGAGGCTATGTTGTAACTCAAAGTCTTGCTGACTCCACATCCAGCTCACTGACCACAGTGCTACCTGGCCTTAGAAATCCAAAAGTGAGGAGAAGGCAAAATCAACTTCCTAGGGATCACTGAGCCTCAGTGGAAGGGGGTCCATGCCTGCTATAAGCCTCCAGAAGCACATACTTTGTTCAAAAGGAGCAGCATCAATTTAATAGGCAGAGAGTATTAAGAAAAGACAGTCATGTGAGGGGAGCTGGGAGGCAGAGGGGAGAAGTACGGGTGAGGAGAAATGGAGAGAGAAACAGAAGCAATGTTGTCATGGGAATTAATGTAGCCCACTTGGACAATAGGAGAGAGTCATCTTCATTCCTGACCTCTCTGTAGCATTTGGCATTGCTGACCATCTTTTTTTCTCCTTGTCCTGAATATTTTTTCCTGTTGAGTTTTTCTTACATTTTTTCCTCTCCTGGTTCTCCTCCCGTCTGACTGACCACTCTTTTTCAGACTCCTTTGCAGGTCATATCCAATGCCCCAACCCCCATGTGTGGATGAATAGAGGGCTCTTTTTTCCTCTTGTCCCCCCTTCATATCTTCTCACTAGATTCCATAAATCCAATTCTCATTTCCATGCACCTGACCTTCCATTCTAAATACTTAGCCCTCAAATCTCTCCTGAGTTCAGCCTATCTCCTAGACATCTTAAAGTTAACATATCCAAAATAGAACTCCCTGCCTTTTCTCCCAACTCTATTACTGCCCCAAACTTTCCTATTTCTATTGAGAACAACAGCACCATCCTCCTAGAAATCTGGGTTCACAGCCTCCTCATGATTCCCCGACTCGTCATTCTCCCTTATTCCCCTTCCCCAAATCTCCTTGCAACAAACCTTGTAACAAAGTGGAGGGTGGGAGAAGGAGAGGGAAAAAAGCAGTTTAACAAAACAAACCAGTATATCTATTGTGTCTGATGCTATATGCAATATTCTACACCCTTAGAGCCCCACCTCTACAAAAGAGACATGTGCTTTCTCTTGTGTAATTCAGAGCCAAACTTGGTCCTTAAAGATACTTTGATTATGAAAAAGGTAGAGGAAGAAACTAGGGAAACTATTACATGGTACCTGTTTGTGGACAACAAAGAAAAAGTGGGTACTAAAGTAGAAATGATAAGAACCTTAGCAAGAAACAATCACATCTCAGAATTAATGATAAGGGAGAAATCCTGGATTTTAAAAAAAGCAACAGCAGAAAAAAATCAGAGAAAAAGAGAAGCAGTAGTGGATAGAGAATGGTCTTGGAACTGGAAAGATCTGGGTTCCAATCTCCCCTCTGAGACAAGTTAATTGTATGACCATGAGCAAGACACTTAACCTCTCAATATTTTAGGCAAGTCTCTAATATTACAAACTGCAGAGAAGGTGCTGACCAGCATAGGTAGAGTTACCTATCCCAATGAAATCACAGGTCCAATCCCTATCCCTATCAAAAAAAAGATAAGAAGCATCTCATGGTCTAAAAATCTATGAGGAAAAAAACAATCAAAGAGGGATGAGAATACCTCAAGAATGAAATTCTAAAGACATGATCTTTTTTTTTTTTTGCACGGAGGAAAGTAGGGCAGTTGGGGTTAAGTGACTTCCCCAAGGTCACACGGCTGGTTAGGTGTCAAGTGTCTGAGGTTGTCTTTGAACTCAGGTCCTCCTCACTCCAGGGCTGGTGCTTTATTCACTGAGCCACCTAGCCACCCACACTCCCCCAAGACATGATCTTGATGAAGAAGAAAATAAGCTCCCTGTAGAGCAGCAGTTCTCAACCTGTGGGCCCGAATGACCCTTTTACAGGGGTCCCTAAGGCCATCGGAAAACACGTATTTCTGATGGTCTTTGGAACCCAGACACCACTCCTCTATCTGTCTCCAGGTGGGTCCACCCACATGCAGATATGCCCACATACCAGTATTAAAGGGCCGCAGCATTAGGAAGGTTGAGAACCACTGCTGTAGAGACTCATATGAATAAAGTAAACCCATCAACCCACTTAGATTTTTTAAAGACACATATAGAAGCTGGAAGTAAGGTCACTCTACTTGGACTGAATACAAAAGTGGGGCCTGGTCCTATAAGATCTACATGAAGAAGACTGAAGGCAAGAATGGGCTGAGGTTGGTGATGAATGATAAGTACAACAACAGAAGAGCTTTTAAAACTATTCTGGCACCAAAAGGAAAAAACAAAGAAGGTATAAGAGCCCTCTTTGGGTAGGATGGAAAGTAGAGAATAGGCAAAGCTATCAAATTAATTTTTTTCTGGGTTAAATGAATTTTGCTTCTGCCAAGGAGAAAATCTTCATACAGGGTAGATTTTTTTTTCTTTTTAAATGACCAGTAAGGAGGTGAAATAAAATATAAGTGAGAAGGCAAGAAGATATCTATCTGCTCTCACAGAGTTTAGAATACTGAGCTTGAATTTATTACCCGGTCTTCTTATACCTTTTTCCCCTTCCTGTTTACCTCTTCCCACCATGTGCTCTGCAATCCAGTGACACTGGTCTCCTTTCTATTCTTGAACATGATGCTTCATCTCCCAACTCCAGGTATTTTCACCAGATGTCCATCATGTCTAGAATTCTCTCCCTCCTCATCTTCATCTCCTGGGCTCCTTGGCTCCCTAGTTAAAATTCCACCTTCTACAAGAAGTCTTTCCCAATTCCTCTTAATGTTGGTTCCTTCCCTCTTCTGATTATCTCCAATTTATCCTGTATCTATCTTGTAATTGTTTGCATATTTCCTCCCTTATTAGACCAAGATCCTTGAAAGCAAGAATTGATTTTTATTGGTGTTGTTGGTTTATGCTTTTGCCTTTTGCTTTTCTTTATTTCCCCCAGCATTTAACACAGTGCCTGGTGCATGTTAAATGTTTAGGCAATGCTTGTTGACTTGATGGCATATGTAATTAATGAGTCATTTTCAAGCATATGTGAAAGATCATGGGGGAAAAAAGGTTCCAGGATTAGAGATAAGCAAACATCCTTATTTCCAAAAATGTAAAAAGATCATAGTGTCTTCAAATTATAGAATGATGAACCTGACTTCGAATCCCAGCGAAGTTCTAGGATTTATTTATAAAGAGAAGTTTTTCACACATTTGGAAAAAGAATTAGTGATTACTCAGAGCTAGCATGGCTTAAACAAGAATGGATTATGCCAGACTAACATTGCTTCCTATTTTGATGGAGTTATTAGAGTAGTAGATCAGGGGAATGACAAAGACATAATACACCTGGATTTCAGCAAGGCATCTGACAGTCTCTTGTGCTCTTGAACAAAATGGAGAGATATAGGTTAGGTGGTGGTACGTTTAGTGAGATCTTGGAATGAGCTGAATAAAAAAAAAAACTGTCATTAGTGGGATGATATCATAGTGGACAGTATTGTAGTTCCCTAGGTATCTTTCCCTGGTATTTTATCGTCTAACAATTTTAAAATCAACAGGTAAGGTGAAGGCATAGATGACATACTTATCAAATTTACAAATTGCATGAAATTGTAAAGGATAGCTAACATTTTGAATGATGGAGTCAGGGTCCAGTAAGAACAATCCAATCCAAATTAGAGACACCAAATAGTAGGCTACACTAATAGCCCAGGCAATAGGTGATAAGGACCTCAAATAGAGCAGTGTCATTTGAGCAGAGAGAAGGTTATATATGATGTAGTGGAGCTAGAATGAACATGAGTTGGTAAATGGTTGAATATGAGAGTTGAAGGAAAAAGAAAAGATAAGGATGAAGCTAAGAATGGGAACCTGGATGGTTAGGAGTACAGATTAAAGAGGGAAGGCAAGGAGTCCCATTTTAGGCATGCTGAATTTGAGCTACTTATGGAACACAATCTTGGTGATGAGATGTCTAGCAGTTAAGTTAGTTGTTTTTTTTTT
>CM053596.1:141727582-141747908 GCA_028646575.1 Pseudocheirus occidentalis | reverse complement strand
CCTCTTTCCTCCCTTTCTCTTCCTGGCTTCCTTCAAGACAGCTCAAATTCCACTTCCTGCAGGAGATTTTTCTCAGTCTTCCACCACCTCCCCATTCCCTTCTCTATTACTTTTTATTTATACCTAGTATATCTTCTATGTACGTGGTTATTTGATTATTATTTCCTCCAGTAGAATTTGAAGTGCTTGAAGGATTATGTTTTTGCCTTTATTTGTACACCCAGTTATCTGATGCATATAGTAAGCACTTAATAAATGTCAACTAACTTGTTCTAAAGATCAACTTTTCTAATTTTTAATCAGTACCACGTTGTTTTGAAGATCCCTGCTTTATAGTATACTTTGAGATTTGATCTTTTGGACTCCATTCCTTCCCACTTTTCATGATTTCTCTTGAAACATTGGACTTCTGTTGCAATTTTGTCTAATTCTGTAAAACAATCATTTGATAGTGTGATTAGTACGGAACTGAATAGGTAAATTTATTTAGATATCCTTGTCATTTTTATCTTGTCACTATGGCCCAACCATGAGCAATTAATTCCTTTTTGATTATTTTTCTTCCTTTATTTCTATATGAATTGTTTTATAGTTATAATCATTTAAATTTTTTTATGTAGGCAGATTTCTAGATATTTTATACATGCCGTTGTCATTTTGAATGGAATTTCCTTTTAATTTATTTCTTCTGTGCTTTGTTGGAGTTACGAAAAAAGGATAATTATTTCTGAAGGTTTATTTTATTTACTGAGGTTGTGAATCATTTCTATTAATTTTTAGTTGACTTTCTAGGATTCTCTAAATATGACATATTTTCTGTTTAAAATATTAATTTTGTTTTTTCTCCCCTTTTTTTGGCAATGCTTATTCTCCCAAATTCTTTTTCTTATCTTATTATTATAGCTAGTATTTCTATCAAATATTAATGGTAAAAGTGAATGACCTTGCTTTACCCCTGATTGTCCTGGAGATTGCTTGGACTATTGCAATATCCTCTTAACTGGTCTCCCTGTCCATTTTATGTTCAGCTGAGAAAATTATGTTCCTAAAGAACAGATCTGCTTATATCACTATCTTCAATAATATCTGTTGTTGTTCCCTGTTACCCCTGAGAACAAATACAAAAATCCGAGTTTTGCCATTTAAAACTCTTTACAACCAAATTTTAATTTGTCTTCCCAGGATTATTATGCATCATTCTCACACATGTGCTCTTTAAGCTGACCAGCCTTAATCTTCTTTTTATATCCTATTCCATTTCCTGTCTCTCCATCTTTGTGGATGATTTCCTTCATGAATGTACCTCTACTCACCTTCCTCATAGAATTTTTAATTTCTTTCAAAGCTCAACTCAGTTTCAAAACACAACTTCCTACATGAGGATTTTTCTGCTCTCTCTTACTGCTAATGTACCTCCCCCTCCCTTGTCAAATTATCTCATATTTATTTTAAATACATTCCTTATGTATATAATTATAATTGTAAATATTTTCTTCTTCTATTGAACGTAAACACCTTGAAGGCAGGGAATGTTTCATTTTTGTCTCTATCTTTCATGACAAGCCTGGTGCTTGGCAGATAGCATGTAAATAGCTGTTAATTGATTGATTGGTAACATTGTACTGCTTTTCATTCAGTCTTTCAAGGCAAGCAGGCAATTAGTATTTATTAAGTACTTACTATGTATCAGATACAGGTCTAAGCAGAAAGAAAGACCCTCCCTACCTTCAAAGAGCTTACATTCTAATGGGGGAAAGAAAACTCAAGGAAAGGGGATCTGAAATCTAGAAAGTGGTGAGGGAAGATACTCTTGCAGAGGCATGCTGATGAAGGGTCAGCAATGCAGCTGGGAAGTTAATGAAACATGACTAGCCTGAACCTCTCCCCCAAAACAGAGGGTCAGAAAGAAAAATAATAAGGGAAGGAGGCATACAGTTGGAGGGATCCCAAGGTCAGAGGGTCAAAATATGAAACAAAATAAAAATTTCTATTTTATGTCCTAATCTGTGGTTGTTGTGAGGAATGTGCTATAGAAACTATAAAGCTTTATTTTATAATATGCGGGGTAGGATTGAATATTACAACTCAGTGAGAATAGTACAGGTATTATTAGCTCCATTTTAGAGTTAAAGAAACTGACATTTGGAGATGTTGTGTGATGCCCTAGGTCACACAGCATGTAGCACAGTGCCTGGCACAAAGAAGCAGCTTAATAAATCCTTGTTGACTGACTAAGAAGTGGTAAGAAATGATAGAGTTATGACCTAAATCTAGTTCTTCTGTCAACTCAGTCTTTATTTATTTATTTATTTTTGGATTTCTTAAGAGACTCTGCTTCTTTAGTAACTATAGTTAATCTTCCAATTTCTAGGGGTGGCTAATCCATAGCAATCTTTCATGAGATACCTCTATTCTCTGATTTTAACACTGGCCTAAGGAAACACAGAGAAGTAACTCTGATTTTAAACACTGGCCTAAGGAAACACAAAATGGTAATTACTTTACAGAATATATTACTGTCACAGAAACCAAACAGAAAATATTTGAACATTAAGATGTCATAGCACTTGAGCTGGAATGGATCAAAGGATATTGGTAGTTTTTTAATCCAAACCCCTTAATTTAAAGATGGGGAAAATGAGGTCCAGCAAAATCCAATGGTGACTAAGGTCTTGAGTGTAGTAAGGGCTAGAATCAGAAATCCACATCACGGCCGTGATTTCAGATTCAATACTCTTAGCACTGTACCATGAGGTCATAACCTCTTTTGGATTAATCATTTATTGAATATCTCCAAGTCTCAGTTTCCTCATGTATATAATGAGTGGGGTTGAGCTAAATGCTCTCTTCAGCTGCCTTTCACCGCTCTGTTCTCTGTGACTCATTGTTACCCTCAGTTGCTGGGAATAATGAAGACAAGCTCACTGTCTATTTGTTATTGCTGATGAGTAGACTCCTAGATTAGGTTAGAGTCAGGCTCCTCTGGATTTATTTGAGGATGAATGGGATTGAGTGCACCTCTCCCACTTAACTGGCTCAATGTTTGACCTCTCAAGTGGCTGGTGAATGTGACTGTCTCCCTGAAGAAACATTTCCCATTGCAAAACCATGGTCAAAGAGATGGCCCAGCTTATCCATGGTGCCTCCCTCAGGCCTGCAGGCTCCTTGAGGATTCAGAGGGCCCTAGCTCTAGTTGGGTTGCACATGGGACAGTACTTACTAGGACTGGATTGTCCCAGGGGATGATAGAGACTGAAGGCAACTCAAATTCTTTCTCTTTGTGGGATTGGGACTGAGAGAACTAGGAAGGGGGCATCAGTGACATAAACCCCTTGAAAGGTGGTCTAGAGAAGGGATTTTTAACCTTTTCTGTGTCATGGACCTCCTTAGCAGTCTAAAGAAGCCTATGGACCCCTTCTCGGAAAATGTTTTGTATGTATATAATAAAATATATGATTGCAAAATAAACCAATCATATTAAAAACAGTTATCAACATATTAAAAATCAAGTTCACAGATCCTAGTTTAGGAATACCTGACTTAGATATTCTAATACCAAGAGGAGTTGCCCAGCCTGCTTTGGGAATTTTTACTATGACACTCCTCCTCCTACACCACACACACACACACACACACACACACACACACACTCACCATGTATACTTTACAGCTCCTATCTGTAGTATTCCTTGAAAACTACTTTCTAACTAAATATTCAGTTCAACAAAATTTGGGAACCTACTGTTTCAAGGTGCTAAAAGACCACTTGCAAATATCTACAAATAGGACTAGCCTTTGTGACTTTAAATGTTTTCCCCTCTTTGTTGTTGCTACGAATGCTCACTAAGCTGGACATGAGGAGCACTAGGTTTCTAATCCTTACTGTACTTTGGTTAAATTGCTTCCCTACCTCTTTGGGCCTTAAGTTCCTCATCTGAAAATGAGGCATGGGGGATATGGGACCATTACAGAATCATAAAATTTTAGTCTTGGAAGGAACCTTAACAACCATGGAGTCTAGCCCATACTTCAAAAAAGGAATCCCCACTACAACATACATTCAACAAGTCAGCAATAGACACCATTTTTAGGCCCTGGGGATATGCAAAGACAAAAATCAAACATATTTGCTTGAAGACCACCACTGAGGGGGAACTGATCAACTGACCACCTCCTGATGCATCCTATTCCACTTTTGGACAGCATTCATGGTTAGGAAGTTTCTCTTCTTCCCTCCCTTCACCTCCAACAACAATCCTGAACTTGTCTATTCCCTCTTCTGTCCATTTCTCCTGGTTCTGCCTTTTGGGGCCAAACAGAAGTGTAATCTCTCCTTCACATCAGTGTCTTCCACAAAATGACCTCTGAGGCCCTGTCTAGATCAAACATCTGATGATCTATGTAGACCAAAAATAGGGAGAGCAGAAAAAAAATTCTGATTCCAAGAATACTATAAGGCAGATAAACCAGCATCATGTGGCTGAGCCTTCCCTTGATCTATTCTCCCACCATCAAGTGACTTCTATGACCTCAGCTTTGTGGGAGGCAGGGTCCTGGTGAGAAAAGTGTTTCAGGCTTCTTCCTCCTTAAAATCCTCTGCCTACTCACTTTCCCTCACCCTTCTCTGCAGATGAATTAATATTCTAAGAATGTTTTCATTCATGAATCCCACTTTCTCTCTTAACAGAGACTAAATGCAAGGCAAGAAAGGCTTGACAATATCCCACAAACAATATCTCTATTGTGCCTCTCTGTGTCCACCCATTAAGCAAAATAATTCTCTTTTCTAAGCCTCCAGAATTCTTTTTCAATGGCCATCATTTTTTTTTAATGGGGAGGTTGGGGTGAAGAGGGAGTAGGGTGGGGAGAGGATGGTATTTTTCTTTATCTTTCATTCTTTGTTGAACAGAATGTTCCTCTTTTTCTCTTTGTATCTCACAATCCACACCAGGGGAGAGCTATTTCTGGCCCACTCCCTGACTAAGGGAGAAGGAGCCTCAGCATTATTACTCTTGTGATCATTAAGTATTTCAGCAACATTTTGTAGCTGCAAAGCCAATTGCAATCATTGTTGTTAGTCAGTCCTTAGGAGAGCTCAGTGAGTGACCCTGGGATTGTTAGCCCTATTTTAGAATATTTGTGTTTTCACTCAAAGCTACAGAGCCAGGGTGTGGACAGTGGGAATGTGCCTATTGTCTCCCATGGCCTCTCTTTGGCTGGACAATACTTTAGGGGTTTTGTGCTTCCCCAAATGTGCCCAAGTGAATAGAGGGGAATAAAGCATCACTAATCCCAAATTCATTTATATTTCATTTTATAGCTTATGTAATTTATATGACAAAAACTGCTAGGTCGTAAGCTTCATGGAGCAAAATTCTCCTTTAGATTAATTTTATATCCCTCAGCACAACACTTGACAAAGAAGAGATGCTTAATAAAAATTTTGTTGCATTAAATTGGATTTGCCTCAGATGATCTCTTTAGATCCTGTAACAATCCCATGAAATAGACAGTGTTTCTCCATTTTATAGATGAGCAAACTGAGACTTGGAAAGATCAAAAAACTTGCCTGGGGTTAACCGGCTGGCCAGTGGCCTGGCTGAAGACTAAAGCTCTTGTGTTTCACCTGCCCTTCAAGCAGAGCATGGCCTTCATGTCCACAAATAAGAAGACAGTCCCATAGCAATGGACTTTGGGATAGGGGTTATTGGATATAAGATTCAAACCCAGAAGTTGCAGAGGAGCACATTTTCACATGTTATATGGGAAAACTTCATAAGAATTAAAGTCTAAACTGGGGTGTGGTACATAGGTGTTTGGTTGGTTCCTTTAACTCGGAGGCCTTTAAGCAACAGCTGTAGGACAGTTGTCTGGAATTTTGTGTAGGGGCTTCTTATTCTGAAGAATGAATGAAAAAGCATTGACTGTATGCTAGACACCATGCTAAATGCTAGGAATACAGACACAAAAAGATAAAGTCATCGTCTTTAAGAAACTTACATTCTAGTACGGGAATGTCCATATACATACATACAAAAGGGTAGTAGTGACAGGTGAAGGAATTTGCACCCTGTCCCCCCCCCCCACCCCGCCCAGGGTATCATAGAGCTGCTGGGTTGATGTATATGACATAACTTGTCCAGAAGTAATGGTACTATTGATTACTGGGCCCCAAACAAGAGAGAGGAAGGAAATAGGCATTCATTAAGCACCTACTATGCACTAGGGCTATAACACATGCTAACAAATATTACCTCATTTGATTCTCACAACAACCCTGGGAAGCAGGTGCTATTATAACCCCATTTCACTGAGGCAGACATTGGCGAAGGGGCTTACCCAGAGACACCTGGCTAGTATGTGTCTTGGATTTGAACTCAGATCTTTTAAGCTCCAGGTCCAGCACTCTATCCACTGTGCCATCAAATTGCTAAACTGAGAAGGGGGCTGAAGGGAAGGGGTAAGTGGAGAGATGGTCTGACTGGGTGGCTGTGTGTGATAGGAAGGTGACACATACGTTGATTTCTAGGATCACTTGTGTAGGCAGAAAAGGGCCCCTTTTAAGATGACTGGAGCTCTTTCATTTGTTCATAGGAGAACAAGAATAAACCTTATAAGGTATGAAAGAAGATTTGGGGGCCCCGAAGCAGGGAAGGACTTGTTGAGTGAAAATTTACCCTGAGGGAGCGGGGTGCATAAAAGATAGACTTGGTTGAACAGGCTTGAGTTACAGTAGTCTGTGCTTCCAATAATGTTGTTGTTGAGTCATTTCAGTACTGTTCAACTGTTCAGGACCCCATTTGGGGTTTTCTTGGCAAGGATCTGGAGTCATTTGCCATTTCCTTCTCTGGCTCATTTTACAGATGAGGGAATTGAGGCAAACAGGGTTAAGTTGACTTGCCCAGGATCACAAAACTAGTAAGTGTCTGAGGCTGCATTTGAACCCAGGTCCTCCTGGCTCCAGGGTTGGCACTCTATCCACTGAGCCCTTCCCTTTTCCCCCTGCCCCCAAGCACTGCCCCATGGGGGTAGATGGTATTATTATCTCCATTTGACAGATGAGGAAACAGGTTGATATTATTCCCATTTGACAGGCAGATAAACTGTGTCTGATAGAAGCTAAGTAACTTGGTCAAGGTCAGATAGCTACTCAATATTCAAATTCGGATCTTTCCAACTCCAATTGCAGCATCATTATCTACTACGCCACCTGGCTGTTAACTTTGAACATCACCTGTTTCTGAGTTTCAGCTACGAAACCTATTTTACAGCTCTGAGATGCTTGACTTACCTCACAGATTTTCTAATTCAAATATTATGGGCTGTGAATTTATTTCTATACTTTTATTTCTGATCAATCAATTGACCAATCAGTTATTAAGCATTTACTATGTTCCAGGCATTGTGCTAGGTTTCAGCAATTCAAAAAGAAAAATGAAACAATATCTGCCTTAGAGAAGCTTATATTTGATTAGAGGAAATAGGATCTACACACATACACACACATATATAGGATACAGTAAACACATAAAAAGGAAAAACAGAAATTTAGGGTGGGGAGAAATTCTAGCAGCTAGGGGTATGGTGGGACAAAAATCGAAAAAAGACTCTTCTTTTTCCTTTAAATTTGAGTTTCCATTTCATTCTAGGTGACTGATAATGCTAAAAATCTACCAGTCATGAACCAGAACAATACTTTCCCAAGTATCTCCCACCAGAGCCAAATCAGTGGCATCCCTATCACATCCCTCGGTCCTGAAGACATTTGAATGTGATATCATTGATGCTATGAAATAACAGCTGGATAAGCCCCCTAATGTTCTCTGGGCTCTAATGAGCTCTTGGGATAGCGTTCCCTTTCTCTAGGCTCTGAGCTCCATGGGGGAGGGGGAAGAAAAGGAGATGGGCTGAGTGAAAATAACTTCATTTCATCTTTCTCCTCCCACCTCCCCCCTACACCCACCTCAAAGCCTGGAAGGAGTAGAGCAAATTAGTCATATGTGAAAATGTAGCTAGAGGTTTCTGTGGCTGGTTCCTTACTATTAATGAATAGCATGAAAAGACTGGGACTAGTGGGAAGTTAGGAGCCTGGGTTGTGGCTGGAAGGTGGGGAGCCTTTAAGAAGAGACAAGAAGCCCAAGTAGGTAATTTGGAGGAAGATTCTGAATGACAGAATGTTAGACCTGAAGGGGGCCTTAGAGCTCATCATCAAATAAGTTACATGATAACATTATCATTAACTGTGATTTGGAAGCAGACAACCAAAGTTATCTCCTCTGTAAAAAAGAGCAGATGGGTCCTGATCCAAACCTAAGCTTCTATGACATTGTGATCATTTCCTTCATTGGGGGTGGGTAGAATCTTTTATCTCCATATGCTACCTTTCTTTATTGAGCTTTAAGGACCCTAATGGATATTATCTAACTTATCTGTGCTATTAAAATTTACAAATGAAGAAGCTAAGACCCAGAGAGATGAGGGTTGCCCAAGGATATACAATGACATTAACCAATGTCAGGACCTAAAGCCAGGTTTTACAACCTGGGCTTAGTGAAGATCAGCGACTGAGCTTGGAAGGAGCCTTAATGAGTATCTGGTTCAAATCTCTCATTTTATAAATGTTTCTGCTAAATGTCCTCCTTTTCTCTTTTCCCTTCTCCCTACCCCAGATCTTTAGAACTCATGTTCAGTTCTGTACCTTCAGGCAGATGAGAAAATTCCCTCCTCACTAGACTACACATCCTTTGTCTCACCAGCATACCCACTGATATCGACAGTGACCAGGATGGTGAAGGACCTCAAGATCATGCTATATATACCCAGTGAATAAATGGTCAAAGGATATGAACAGGAAGTTTCCAGATGAAAATATTAAAGTTATCTGTACTCATATGAAAAAAATAATCTAAATCACTATTGATAAGAGAAATGCAAATTGAAACAACTTCAAGGTACCACCTCACACCTATCAGATTGGCTAATGAGAGAAAAGGAAAATGATGGAAGTTGGAGAAGATGTGGGAAAATTGGAATGCTAATGCCTTTAATAGAGTTGTGAACTGATCCAACCATTCTGGAGAGCAATTTGGAACTATGCTCAAAGGGCTATAAAATTGTGCATACCCTTTGATCCAGCAATGCCATTCCTAGGTCTGTATCCCAAAGAGATCATAAAAATGGGAAAAGGACCCACATGTACAAAAATATTTATAGCAGTTCTTTTTGTGGTGGAAAAGAATTGGAAATTGAAGGGATGCCCATTAATTGTGGAATGGCTGAACAAGTTGTGGTTTATGAATATAATGTAATACTATTATGCTATAAGAAAATGATGAACAGGTAGGTTTCATAAAAACCTGGAAAGACTTACATGAACTGATGCTAAGTGAAGTGAGCAGAACCAAGACAACAATGTACACAGTAACAGCAAAACTGTGCAATTATCAACTTTGATGGACTTGGCTCTTCTCAGCAATACAAGGCTTTTAGACAGTTAAAAAAGACTCAGGATGGAACTATCCATATCCAGAGAAAAGAGCTATGGAGTCTGAATGCAGATCAAAGGGTTTTTTTCCTCTTTTACTTGGTTTTCCCCTTTTGTTCTTATTCTTCTTTCACAGCATAACTAATGTGGAAACATATTTAATATGATTCTACACGTATAACCTATGTCAGATTACTTGCCATTTTGGTGGGGGAAAGAGGACAGAGGGAGGGAGAAAAAATTGGAATTCAAAATCTTATAAAAGTGAATGTTGAAACCTTTACATGTAATTGGAAAAAAAATAACATATTTTAAAAAAGAATAACCCTTAAGGGTCAAACTTCAAATGTTTGGAAGATTAAACTTCTAAAAAAGGTTTAAAAATCACAAACATTCTATATTAATAAAGGAAACTGGACACATTGAGCCAGGAGAAGAGAAGAGTTGAAAGTGTTTGATGGGTTGTCTTTTGGAAGAGAGATTCTTTTTTTTTTACACACACTCATATATGTATTTATACACATATATACCCTCCTATGCATACATATATATGTATGTATACATACACACATAAATATATATACATATGTAAATATGTATATACACATACACACATATACATATACATATACATGTACACACACACATATACACACATACATATGTTCCCTTCAACTATCCTCATACTGAGAAAAGTCTCATGAGTTCCAATTAATGTTTTTCCATGTAGGAATGTAAGTTTCTTATGATTTCTTTTTCCTATTTATCTTCTCATGCCTCTCTTGCTTCTTGTACTGAAAGTCAAATTTTCTGTTCAGCTCTGGTTTTTTCATCCAGAATACTTGAAAGTCCTCTATTTCCCTGAATGACAATATTTCCCCCTGAAGGATTATACTCAGTTTTGCTGGGTAGGTAATTCTTGATTTTAATCCTAGCTCCTTTGACCTCTGGATTATCATATTCCAAGCCCTTTTATCCCTTAATGTAGAAGCTGCTAGATCTTGTGTTATCCTGATTGTGTTTCCACAATACTCAAACTGTTTCTTCCTGACAGCTTGCAATATTTTCTCTTTGACCTGGGGACTCTGGAATATGTTTATGATATTCTTCAGAGTTTTCTTTTTGATATCTTTTTAAAGAGGCAATTGATGAATTCTTTCAAGTTCTGTTTTGCTCTCTGGTTCTAGAATATCAGGGCAATTTTCCTTGAAAATTTCTTAAAGGATGATTTCTAGGTTCTTTTTTTGATCATGGCTTTCAAGTAGTCCAATATTTTTAAATTATCTTTTTTCCAGGTCAGTGGTTTTTCTAATGAGATATTTCACATTGCCTTCTATTTTTTCATTTGTTTGGATCTGTTTTCTAGTATCTTAATTTATTATAAAGTCATTAACTTCCATTTGCTCCAATCTGATTTTGAAGGAATTATTCTCTTCAGTGAGTTTTTAAAATTCCTTTTCCATCTGTCCAGTTTGGTTTTTTAAGGCATTCTTCTCCTCATTGGCTTTTTGGACTTCTTTTGACATTTGAATTAGTCTATTTTTTAAGGTGTTATTTTCATCAGTATTTTTGGGGTCTCCTTTAGCAGGCTGTTAACTCTCTTTTCACGATTTTCCTGCATCATTCTCATTTCTCTTCCCATTTTTTCCTCCACTTCTCTTACTTGAATTTCAAAATCCTTCTTGAGCTCCTTCATGGCCTACAACCAATTCATATTTTTCTTGGAAGCTTTTGATGCAGGAGTTCTGACTTTGTTGTCTTCTTTTGGTTCTATGTTTTGATCCTTTTTGTCCCCCCAAAAGGATTCTATGCTCTGATTGCACTTCATCTGCTTGCTCATCTTGTTAGCCAATTACTTGACTTTTGAGCTCTTTGCTGTGATAGAACTCTTCTTCCAGAATGGAGAGAGCTATGTCCCAACCTGCTGGGGTTTTCACAGGTGCCAAAGCTATGTGGAGGGCACCCTCTCTACAGCCACCACAAGCTCTGGCACACTGGTGTTTCTCACCCCAGGACCACCACCCAAGACAGTGTCTCAGATCCAAGCAGGTTAAAGCAAAAGTGCTTAGTCTCTGAATGGTTGCTTGATCCTCCTGTGATCTGCATGCCAGGAACTCTGGAGGCAGCCATGCAGCAGCAGCCACAGACACTGCATTGCTGCCACCTCTTACCCTGTGGGCAGGGACTGGACCTGTCTCTTCTGTCTTCTAGTTCCAACAGAGTTCCCTATGGACATTTTACTTTCTCTTTGGATTTTATGGGTTGAGAAGTCTGGAAACTGCTACAGCTGCTGGTAATTCACTCTCCCAAAGTCTGCTATGGCTAGTCTGTGCCACTGGTTGGGGCCACCCTGAGTCTGTGCCCATGCAGTTCATGTGGGACTGTGCTTGGCTGCCAGCCCAGTGTGATAGACCCTTCCTGTTGGCCTGCCAGGCTGCCTTCAGCAGGAGATTTGTTTCTCTTTGGCACTTTGTGGGTTCTGTAGCTCTAAAATTTGTTTAGAGTCATATTTTACAGGTATTGGAGGTGGTTGGTGCAGAAGCTCACAAAAGTTCCTGCTTTTACATTGCCAAGAGATTCTTTTTATTTTACTTGACCCCAGCAAATAGAACCAGTATCAATGGATAGAAGCTGTGAAAGAAAGATTTAGATTGGATATATAGAAAAATAATCCTAATGTTGGAACTGCCCAAAATTTGAAGGGGTTTCCTTGGGAGGTTATGAGCATTCCTTTATTGGGCATTTCCAGCAAATGCTGTATGATCTCTTCCCAAATATTAATAATTAATCAACAAGCATTTAAGCATGTACTATGTGCTAGGCACTGTATTAGGTTATGAAGATGAAAATACAATAAATGAAAAACTCTATTATTAAGGAGTTTATATCCTAATGAGGGAAATAACAAATTATAGGGAATCCTTGATCAAGTAGTTTTGAACTAGAAGAACTCTGGATACGATAATAGTTGGCTCATTTTTCTTTCTTTCTTTTGTTTTTTTTTTGGAGGGGGGAAGGCAAGGCAATTGGGGATAAGTGACTTGCCCACAGGTAGAAAATATGTCAAGTATCTTTGGCTGGATTTGAACTCAGGTCCTCCTGACTCCAAGCCCGGTGCTCTATTCACTACACCACCTAGCTACCCCTTAGTTTACTCATTTTCACAAAAAACGGTTAACAATTCATATAAACCCTTCCTTCTTCAAAACTTCCATATTTCTGTCAAAGGTACCACCATCCTTCAAGTGTCTCAGGCTCCTAATCTTGGCATTATCTCAGGTTTCACAATCCCCCTCGCCTCATATATCCAATCAGTTGCCAAATCTTACTGTTTCTATCTTTGTAACATCTCTCTAATCTGACATCTTCTCATCATTCACACAGCTCTCACCTTGGTCCAGGCTCTCATAGCTTCTTGCCTAGATTAATGAAATAGTCACCTGATTGTTCTCTCTGCATCAAGATCCTCATCATTACAGTCTATTGCTTCCAGAGTAATTTTCCTTAAGTGAAGATCTCACCACGTGACTCCTATCCTCAGTCAAATCCAACGACTTCCTGTTAACTCTGGGATCAAACATATATGTTTCTCTGTTTAGCTTTTAAAGTCCTACACAACCTGGATCCATCTTCCTAGACTTTTTGGATTTCACTCCTCCTCCTGCATTCTGCAATCTGGTCAGACTGACCTCCCCTTTATTCCTCACAGAAAGTATATATATTCCTCTCTCTCCCATCTTGGGCCTTTGCACAGGCTTTCTCTCATTCCTGGCAGGTGGTGCAGTAGATAGAGTGCCAGGCCTGGAGTCAAGAAGATCTGAGTTCAGATCTGGTCCCAGACACTTACTAGTTGCCTGACCCTCAGAAGGTCATTTAACCCTGTTTGCCTCAGTTTCTTCATCTGCAAAATAAGCTGGAGAAGGAAATGACAAACCACTCTGCTATCCTTGCCAAGAAAATCCCGAATTGGGTCACAAAGTGTTGGACACATCCGAAAAGACTGAATAACAAAAAAATGAACACCTGTTGAGTCTTCAACTGCTGTAGCAACTCTTTTGGGGAGGGTGGAGATATGTGGCTCAGTGAATAGAGAACTGGGTCTTGAGTCAGGAAGGCTCATTTTCCTGTGTTCAACCTGGCCTCAGACCCTTGCTAGCTGTGTGACCCCGTGCAAGTCACTTCACCCTGTTTGCCTCAGTTTCTTCATTTGTAAGATGAACTGGAGAAGGAAAGGGCAAACTACTCCAGCGTCCTTACCAAGAAAACTTGAAAATGGGGGCACAAAGAGTAGGACATACCCAAGTAACAACTGGAAAACAACAACAAAAAAATGATTCTTTACCTCTACCTGCCAGAGTCCCTCTCTTCCTTTAAGATGAACGTTAGATATCACCTTCTGCATGAAACCTTTTTGACTGCTAGTGTACAAGCACATATAGCTTCTTTGTGTGTATTTGTGTTTATTAATATTATGTATCTGCTGTGTATATTTATATATTTACTTGTCTCACCCATTAGAATGTAAATTTACAGTGAGTGAGGATCTATTCATTCTTTGTACTTGAATCCCCAGTACCTCGGCCAGTTCCTGCCTTGTAGTAGGTTCTTAATACATACTTACAGATTGATATGTCCCTTTATAATTTATAACACACTTTATCACAATAGCCCTGTGAGACAGACAAATAAATATTATCTTGTGAAGATAAAGAAACAGGAAAGTTAAGTGATTTGTTCATGGTCCTAAACTCCTTGAGGGCAGGGATTGTCTATCACCTCTTTTTGTATCCTCAGCATTTAGCACAGTGCCTGGCACATAGAAAAGATTTAATACATGTTTATTGATTGATTCCTCATCTAGTACTCTATTTCAACATATCATGATGCCTTATGAATGCCATTCAAAATTTTGTAACGCATGAATTGTGGTATGCTGGGTTCTTTAACTGGGGTGAGATGATAACCATAGTGGTTTCCCTGGACTCCAAAATTCTGTAAAATGGAAGTGTGCTATACTCTCAGATTTAATTGGTGACAATTGATGCATTTCTTAAGTGAGGAATTCTGTTTAATGAGGGTTTGTTTGCAAATGTAAAGCTCATTTATTTACACAGATGAAAGGAAAAGGTTTTAAATGATTTTATTTGGCTGTGGAAAGTATCCTGAGGCAGATACATGGATAAACATATCATACCTTTCTTTGTACCTGGCCCTGACCAATATAGAATTGCCTTGCCAGCATACTGGGAGAACCAAGCTCTGGCTAATGAAAAAAAAGTAGATAATTTGCTCTGCTATAAGGCAGAGTCATTCTTTCATCTGCAAGATACATGTGAAGATACAACAGACTTTCTTTGCTACTTGAAGACTGAGAGTTCTTTTCTGTAGAGATAGCCTTGGAAAAAGAACCTTTCCCTTTATTGAATGTACCTGTCTTCTTTGTAAATCTATTCAATACGATTCACTTCAACTATCATATTTTAGGTGATCAAAGGATGTGATCAAAGTTCTTGCAGAAGATAGACGCACTATTAATAACCACATGAAGAAATATTCAAAATTCCTAACAAATAGATAAAAGTAAATTATGGTACCTATGAGTTGCTATCTAATTTACATCAAATTGGCAAAAATATTACAGACAGAAAAATTTAATGCTGGCTTGGCTGTGGAAAAACAGGCACAACATTACAACACTGATGGAACTTTTGAATCAGTTCAATATTTTTGAAAAGTGATTTGGAATCATATGATGAATTAAAAATGTGCATATCTTTTTACCCACTGAGACCATCACTAATTTTATACCCTAGAGAGTTTTACACAGGGGAAGAAGAAAGGCCTATTTGTGTGAAAATATTCCTAGCAGAGGCATTTGCAATAACAAAACTGAAAACAGATTGGAAACTATCTGAACAAATTATGGACCATGAATATAATAGAATATTATTGCTATAATAAAAAGATGAAAATGAAGACTTCAAAGAAATATGGGAAGACTTGCATGAAGTTAATGCTGGGTAAAGAAAGCAGATCCAAAAGAATGCTATTTATAATGACTACAGCCATGTAAATAAATACAACTATAGCAAAAACACAGGCAAGGAGCTCAACAGCAATTCTAGAAATGAGCAGGATGGTTTTATCATTACTTTGTTAAAATTATTGTGCCCATCCTTTATTTTATTGTGTTTATCCTCACCCTTTCCCTTTGGAACCATCTGCAAACAAATTTATGGAAACATTTCCAACTACTTTTCTTGGTTTTGTTTTATTTTGCATAAAGACGTTGTCCTGGGTTCAATTGATGTGTTTCTGGTTCTGATCTTGTTGATATTTCCTTAACTATGAAATCCCATTGATATTAGCTCTTAAAGAGAAGTTTTATGAATGCCTTTAGTTTTTACGTTCTAGTAATTTCTGGGTAACTCCTCTCTCCTTGGAATCCTCTTCTGTAAGAAAGTAAAAACAATCAAACAAGACCAACACACAATATTCTGATCTTATAGTCCCCTGTCTCTCTGCCAAGAAGAAGGAAGTATGTTTCATTATTTGGTGTGAAGTCTTTTTGCCCTGGATACATTGAATTTAAGAAATGCAACCCCTATTAGTTGTCACTCTGCAGCCCAAGAAGGGTTGTTGAGTGACACAACTCCTCTCCTAACTAGGAAAGGGCTAGAAAGACTCTACTTTTCATCCAAGGACTTTGCTTGGGCTGAAACCTTCTTACCTAGTATCTCTCTCTCTCTCTCTCTCTCTCTCTCTCTTTCTCTCTCCTTTCTTCGTCTCTCCCCTAGTCTCTCTGGAGCTTGGGTAAACACTTAACTTCAGAAGCCTGTTGTAATCTTTCAGGAATCCACACAGTAATTACAACAAACAGAAGTGAAGCAGAGGTTCAGTCATGTGATCTGAAGGGTAGATAGAATGAAAGCTCCAAGTTTTGTTTCAATAGTATTCTTGGGTTTTATAAATCTATGAAAACAAATAGAATGAGTAAATAAGAAAATATGCCCTCTTGACCATCAAGCCAGGAATGGGACCCTAGCATATGTGTGCATATACACATACATGTGTGTATACATGCATGTGTATTTATATTATACATACACAGTGATGCACATTTGTGTGTGTGCATGCATGTATGTCCCTATAGATACATGTATAGACATATGCATATACATAACACATAATATATGATGTATGCATGCATGCATTTATATCTTCTTTGAATTGTACACTCCCATCTTCTTGCCACATTACAATGGTGGGTCATGCTTAGCAAAACACTAGAAAGCAAACTCTTTAAATAAATCAAGCTCGGCAAAACTAATAAACCTCCGTCTTTTGGGTATGAAAGTGAGGAAAGAGGAGAGGAGAAAGAAGATGGTCTCGCCCACTTCACAACAAAGGGGAGAATCCATTAAGGGTTCACTTCTTCCTCTGTGGTTACTGGTGGCCCATCTGCTCCTGTTAGACTTCCCAATGACTTTGTACTCAAAAATTCCAAATGGTAAGTTCCTAAGAGCTGGGATAGGGGTATGGGGTGGGTATAGGAGCACAGGATTACCAATTTATAGTTCAAAGGGACCTTAGAGGTCAACAGTTCTAATCTTTTCATTTTGTACATGAGGAAGCAGGAGCAGGAGCCACAATCACACAGATGGTCAGTGGTTGAGCCAAGACTGAAATCAGATTCTTTAACTCTATCTTCAGTTCTTTCTACTATTCCAGACATTGGTTTAATAATTGGTTATTGATGACTTATGGCTAGTTCATATAACTGTGCTACCTGTGTGATTTTAAAAGGAGGCCCAGACTCTTGGGACTGAAGAGCTTGAAACTGAAATTGCCCAAAAATCAGACAGAAAGACACAGACTCATAGAAAGACACAGACTCATCGAAAGACAGATTCATACGCTTGAAGGGAAGCCTATGTATTTATAAAATATCTCTAGGGAGCCATAGAATTGGTGATTTGAAGGAACCAAATCCAGGCTGAACAGGAGTGAACAGCAGAGTTCTTGGTGACACTGGCTTCCTGATTGTCTCTCAAACAGGATACTCCATCTCCCAACTTTAAGCTTTTTCACTGCCTGTTCCACTTGTCTGGAATCCCCTCCCTCCTCACCTTCACCTCCTGGCTTCCTTCAAATCCTATTTTTATATTAAATCTATTCTGATCCCTCTGAATAGCAGCCCCTTCCCTTGCTGATTACTTCCCATTTTTCCTATCCCAAATAACTTGTCTGTACACATTGTTTTCATGCCATCTTCTTTAGTAAACTGTGAAGTCCTTGAGAGCAGGGATCATTTGTTGTCTTCATATTGCTATCACTTAGTCGGGTGTCTGGGAAAGAGTAGGCACTTAGCAAGCATTGATTGATTGACTGGACCACTTGGAATCCTTGATCCAAACAGAGGAATTCTTGGCCCAAGTGGAGAAGTACTGGATCCAAGTGGAAATAGTGAAAGGAATAACAAGGAAAAGTGTCAAGAATATAACAGAACAAACTTCGATCTTGCCCTTCACTGGTACTGTGAGGTATCTGGAACTTATAGGACCAAGGAAGGAGTATTTATTCTCAACCATCCTCAAGCACCCCCTTCCCAAACCCACTTAAAGATTAAGTGACTTGTCCAAGCTCACACAGATAGGAAGTGGGATTTAAACTGAGTCCCTTTGATTTCCAAGATTCAAAGCTACTATACAAATTGTAACTCACCCAAGAGTTACAGGATGAAACTGAGCGTCCCCTTCCTCCAGCCCTTAAATGATAAAAGCAGCACTTGAACTCAGGTCTATGGCTTCCAAGTCCTTTATCCTATTTCTACTACACAAAAGTAGCACTATTAAGTCTTAAAATTTAAGTCCTGAGGGAGTAGGGGTTCATCAGATGGGATGATTGCTTAATATTATAACAACCCCAAGTCCTTTCCTCTTTCACAAAAAGTGAAAGGTCTTCTTGAGGTGTTACTACATGCTTAGAAGATTGTATTGGCTCTTGGGAAATGGAGACACACGAGAGAAGAAATGTTGTTTTAACTGTTTTCAGGCTCAGGTATGTATCTCCCTTTCTTTCTCTCTCAGGTTAAATAAAACCTCCCCTTAATTTTTTTTTTCCATTAGCCTGAATGCTTACACAAGAGCTCAAAGTCATTTTCCTTCTTAGCTGAGATGAAGATACCAGTGAATTCTCATATTCCCAGGGAAAGCCCTAGACAGGGACAAAACAAGATAAATTCTGATGCATTCAAAGAAACTCTGCATTAGAGACACAAATAATATGAAGCCCCCAACATTGAATAGGATCTATGTGAGCCTAGTGCTTTGGTTGGGGCCAGAGGTTACATATTTTTTCTTATTATCTTCTTGTTTCTTCTTGTTTAGATATTTGACTAGTTATTCTCCTCACTGGAAATTGAAAGAAAACTTATTTTGGAAAAAAATTGTAAGGAGCTATAGAAATAGATTGCTTTTGTTATGATGTCTTCTGGTGCCTTGGTTCTGCCAAGCTAAAAAACCTTTTCTTTCCAGCTTAGTTCTCTCTACGTCTGACCTCAAGCCTGTCTTCCCTTTTGATCTATTGTTCTCTCTGGGTCCAGTCCCTCTGGAGGAGTCAGAGAAGCCCTCTTGTTTGCCCCTCAATAATGTATTCAATTGATAACTCTTCACTGCAGCCTAGAGTAGAGGGAAGAGCACTGGATTCATAACTTGCCTCGTTCTGCTACTTATTAGCTGAGTGACCTCAAGCAAGTGAATTCACCTCTCTGAGTCTCAGTTTCATCATCACTGAAATGAAAGGTTTGGAATAAATGGTCTCTGAGGTCCTTTCATTATTTTGTTTTTTTGCTTTTTTTGGAGGGCAGTTGGGGTTAAGTGACTTGACCAAAGTCACACGGCTAGTAAGTGTGTCAAGTGTCTGAGGTCAGATTTGAACTCAGATCCTCCTGACTCCAGGACCGGTGATCTACTCACTGCACCACCTAGCCACCCCAGATCCCTTCATTCTAACAGCCAAGGTGCTTATAGTTTTATAGCTTTATAGTTTATAAAGTGCTTTGCCCACAACAACCCTGTGAGACATGTAGTGCAAATATTATTACTCCCAGTTTACGCATGAGACTCTGAGAGATCATCGGATCATAGATCTGAAGCTGGAAGGAACATGAAAAATCATCTACATCTAGCCCTTGAGTGATTTCCTGAGCTCATACAGGTAGAAAGTGACAGATCTGGGATTCAAACCAAGCTCCTCTGACTTCCAAGATTCAAAACCACCACACCAAGCTGTAACCCACCCAAGAGGTGGGGTATGAGACAGACCCTCCCCTCCCACCAGGTCCTAAATGGTAAAATCAGGACTTGAACCCAGGTCTTTGGCTCTTAAGTCTTTCATTCTATTTCTACTACACAAAAGATAGCAATGGCATTGAGACACAAGTCACAGTAGGTAATTCATCACCACACAAATAGTTCCTCTGGGCTTGAAAGAGTCCATGAATCATCCTTCCCTCCTCCCTAACCCTCATTCCCACCTTATTATTCTCCAAGAATCATTTGTGATCTCTTATGAGACTAGAAAGCAGAACCAGCCCTCCTACTCCCTCGCTTAGCTGGGCTTTATCCACATAGATGGTAAGCATCTTTTCAAGGACCGTTTTATAGAATGGCCCCTTTTCTAGAAGATGCACATTGGCATTGAGTCAGAATGGAAGACAGTGAGGGTGGAAATGTACAAAAGTCTAAAGTAGGGAGACTCAGTGCAAGTTGGTGTGTGTGTGCGTGCGTGCGTGTGTGTGTTTGTGTGTGTGTGTGTAAGGGAGAGGAAAGAGGGGGGCAG
>CM053596.1:141698298-141727082 GCA_028646575.1 Pseudocheirus occidentalis | reverse complement strand
AGAGAGAGAGAGAGAGAGAGAGAGAGAGAGAGAGAGAGAGAGAGATACACACAGAGATAGACAGAGACGGAGAAAAAGAGAAGCACAGAGACAAAGAAACAACACTTGGAACTAAATAGGAATTTTGGAAAGGTTAGAACCCCTCCAGGAGAAAATACCGGTCTCTTGGGAGAAGAGCAGTTAGTAAGGCCTGGGACAAGTTTGGTAGAAAGAAGAGACCTTAATGTATTAAATTCTTACCCAGTTGTTGCAGATCTGTGCTGGTGTGTGTGTGTGTGTGTGTGTGTGTGTGTGTGTGTGTGTGTGTACACATTTGAGGGAGGAAAGAAAAATGGGCCATTTTTAACATTCTTCAGAAAATTATCTTCCCCAAAGCCTGCTCTGTTTTTAGACTCCAAGCTTCAGAATCCTCAGCTGCTAAGAGTACGTGCACAAAATATACCCTGCTTTGATTATTGTCTCATTCCATCTCTGGAGAGGCAATCCTCACTAAAGAAATATTATCTTTCAGGGGACAGCCTGCTTGCCTGGAGAAGCCCAGAAGCAACCTGGAACACCCCCACCCCCTTAAAAGTTGAGCTATTGATTTCTTCCTGACCTGTCAGAGCTGGTAGCCTGATCAAGAAAAGTTACTCCTGAGTTGGAAGACAAAAAAAACAAAACAAAACAACAAAAAAAAAAAACCAACCAAAAACCCACAACAAAAAAACCTTCTTCAAATGCCTCTAATAATTCTACTTGACCTGATCAGAGAGAAAAAAATAAAGCAAAATGAGCTGGGGAATTGAATTGTGGATCTGCTAATTCAGAATTGGATGCTGGAAGCTTTAGAATATACCCCTGAGGTGAGGTAACCCATTCGCTTTCTCTTTTCTCCTTCTAATATTTTCCCCTTATCTTCATCTTCATATTTTTTTTTTTAGCTAGAGAAAGGATTTCTTATTATCTAGACACTCCGAGGAGCTGTAATGGTCTTCCATCTATTCTGAGCAGGAGGGACAAGTCTTCACCATCTGGAATAAAATTGGAAAGTGGTATTTAAGTGAAAAATAAAATATAGTTTGCAGCCAAAGTGAGAATAGATGGTCTGTTCCACTTTCTTCAGGAGAAACATCACACCCAGGTGTCTGCACACCTTCTAAATCCTACCAGTCCAGGGCTTCAGTTTTTATAATCTATAAAGATAATTTAGTGCTGAGGATGCTGTGAAGTTGGAATGGAGAACAGAGGAGCTGTGGCTTTGAAGGCAGAGGTGCTGCAGACAAATCGTGATTTGCAACTTTATTTCTGCAGGTACCTTGAAGGGGGAGATTTCATTGCAATCTTTTCCAACCCCAGATATTTTTCCACCTGGATTTTTTTTTGGTAATTAATAAAAATGAAACCATCACTGATTCTATAGGGTGCAATGGCTAAAAGAAATGTTTCTAATAATAACTAGCTTTTATGTGGCTCTTTAAAACTCTTGGAGGCAGTCATGGAGAGCGCTGAGCCTAAAGTAAGGAAGACCTGAGTTCAAATCCAGTCTCAGATCCTAACTATATTATTTTGGGCAAGTCACAGAACCTCCATTTGCCTCAGTTTCTTTAACTGTAAAATGGGGATAATGATAGTACCTACCTCATAGAGACATTGTGAGGATCAAATGAGAATATTTTAAAAAATAATTTAAATTTAAATTAATAAAATTTTTTTTTAAGTATAGCACCTGGCACCATCATAGATACTTAACAGATGTAGATGCTTAACAAATGCTTGTTTCCTTCCCCTTATAACACACTTGTGAGGTTGGTGGAACAAGTGTCTTAATCCCTCTTTTATAAATGGGAAATGCAGATAGAGAAAAGATGACTAACTTAGCCAAGACTGTGCAACTTGTCAAACCATTTCCTATCTTGATGCTCCAGATATAGGGAGTATCTTCTAATAGGATTCTGAAATGTTGAGCTAATTTTTTACGTAGCCTGTTACCAACAATGAGAGGCAGTTTAGCATAATGAATAGATCTGGTGTTGGAATTAAGGAGACCTGGATGGATTCAAGCCCTATCTTGGAAATTTCCTGGCTGGGTAGCCATAGGTATGTCAAAGCTCTAGACCTGCAGTTCTCAACCTGTGGGTTATGTTCAGTTTGTAACAATGAAAATACATCCCGCGTATCAAATATTTACATTATGATTCATAACAGTAGTATAATTACAGTTATGAAGTAGCAACGAAAATAATTTTATGGTTGGGGGTCACCACAACATGAGGAGCTGTATTAAAGGATCGCAGCATTAGGAAGGTTGAGAACCACTGCTCTAGACAATTCTCTAAGACTGTAAGATGAAGAGAAGGTGCTACCCTCCAGTTGTAGAGAGAGTTTCCTTGTCTGGGAGTTCCCTATAGCAATGAAATCACATCTCTAGTGATCCATTCAGCCTATAATCAAAAATGACTTGCAAACAAGTAGGGTTCATTTAGAAAATCTATCATTGGAAATAGATCTGGTCTACTTATACATCCTATCCCATAAGCAAAAATGACTTGCAAACAAGTGGTGTTCATTCAGGAAATTTGTCATTGGAAATAGATCTGGGCTACTTATATAGCAAGAAGAAGGAATGGCAGGCAGACAGCCCCAGGATTGCCCTGGTTCTGTGGAATGTCAAAGACTTCAATAGAGCAAGAGTTCCTAACTTTTTGTGTGTCATGGGCACTTTTGGCAGCCTGGGGAGTCCAATGGCCCCCTTCTCAGAGTAACATTTTTAAATGTATGAAATAAAACGCAGGATTACAAAAGAATTGAAATTATATCAAAATACAGTTATCAAGCTTTTAAAAAAAATTGAAGTTAATGGACCCTCCATTAAGAATTCCTAACTTAGAGGAAGGCCTCCATCTAGTTGAGTGGATCCTTTATAGAAAACATAATGGGGGCACAGACAGGATTACTGGAAAGAACTGCCAAATTTGGAGGCAGAGGACCTGGATTTGATTTCTCATTCTGCTAGCCCAAGGCAAATTATTTAGCTTTTCTAGAACTCTTCGTCCCCATCTGGAAAATGAAATCTAAATTTGTGATCTTATAAAGATGGGGGTGGGTTACAAGCAGTACCATTGAGGGCAATACCCCCATTGATAGTATCGCATGACCACATATGATGGTATAAGGTACTTTACATCAGTGGTGTCAGACTTGAATAGAAATGGAACCTCTAAATAGTACACAAGGATCTTTACAGGGTGCAGATCGACTTACTTTCAAAATGTAATGCTAGGTATATTTTACTGTATTATTTATTTATTTATCTACTTATTTAAATAGTCCCTAATTCTATTTTAATCTGGTTTGGGCCACACCTAGGAGTGTTGCAGTCCCATAAACCTCACATTCAACATTTCTGCTTTCCATGCACCATCACACTAAATTCAATCCCCAGATTAGCCCAGTAAAAGTAGTAAGTGAAAAATTTTGGTTCTATGGATGAGGAAATTGAGGCTCATAGTGGTCCAGGGTCTGACAACTAATAAGTGGTACAGATGGGATAGACACTCGGATCTTTGAGAGCTAAAGCAGTCAGTCCTCCTATGAGATTTCTGTTGGAGGGCAGAGATGATCTCCTTGTCTTCTTTATAACCTATACAGTGCCTTATGCATAGTTGACACTCAAAAGATTTTTGAGAAAACAAAATTGTCTTGATATTTTTTGGTTTTGTATCAAATATACTTTTTAATGTATCCAGAAAGCTATCTTTTAAAATAAAGAGTATAAAAAGGGGAGAAGGGTGGCTACATGGCACAGTGAATAGAGTACCAGCCCTGGAGGCAGGAGGACCTGAGTTCAAATCCGACCTCAGACACTTACTAGCCATGTGACCTTGAGCAAATCACTTAACCCCAATTGCCTTCCCCTCTCCAAAAAGCAAAAAAAGGGGGGGGGGAGGAGGGGAAGAAAAGTCTCAGGAAAACTAACCAACATATTGAAAAAGTCTGGAGTTATATGCAATATTCCATGTTTATAGTCCCATTACCTCTGTGAAAGAATTGATGGGGGGAGAAGGAGATGCTTTTGAGCACCTTTGGAGGTTTTGGAGCCAAGCTTGGTCACAACAAAGTTTCATCATTTTCAATTTCACTTATTTTGTTTTTCTTTTTCTTTCTATTTGTATTGTTGTAGTCACGGTGTGTATTGCTTTCCTGGTCCTTACTTCTCTTTACCTCAGTTCCTATGAGTCTTCTTATTCTTCTCTGTATTTTTAATTTCTTATAACAAAATAATATTCGATTACATTTATGAACCACAATTTGTTTCACAACTTCCCAAAAGATGGGCATTGATTTTGTGTCCAGTTCTTTGCTACCACAAAAAGATATGCTTTAAATCTCTTGGTACATATTGGCCCTTTGGTTGTCACTGGCTTCCTTTGGGTCTGTGCCTAACGGGGGAATCTCTAGGTTATAGATCAGTGATATTATAGTTAATCTCTCATTTGAATAATGACAAATTGCTTTCCAGAAAGATTTGTACCAATTTACTGATCTACTAACAATGCATTTGTGTGCCTATCTTCCTTCAATTCCTCCAACACTATCTCTATCTTTCCTCATCTTTGTCAGTTTTCTGGGTGTAGAGTGAAACCTCAGAATTGTTTTGCATTTCTCTTACAAACATTCTTTCATGGTGGCTAATAGTTTGCAGGGTTTTTTTTAACTGTTTGTTCAGATCCTTTAACCACCCATTCATTGACATGAACAAATTTTTTTAAAATTTGTTTAATTGCATTAAAAGAATTAGAGCTTGTAGTTACTCTTGTTCTGATGCTCAATAACTCTTTGAATCATGCAATATTTTTAGGTCTAACCACAATTCTTTCTGCTATCATTGCAGCCTATTTTCCTTTATGCAGTCCTCTAGGGATTGAAGAGATAAGTGGTTTCTTTCTGTTTGGGTACTTGGAAATATTTCCCTCTTCACATCCCAATTAGCTCCAGGCCCATTATTCTTTGTGCTCCAGATCTTCCAAAGTGGGTAGGAGATTCTGAGCAATCCACTGATTAACCTTCCATGGCTAAACCTTTCTTAATGCAACCTTCATTGATTTTTACCATGGAGTCCTCTCATGGCTTTTTTTGTTCACCAACTGGCCAGGGCCCTGGAATTATTATTATCTCAATATCTGACCTGACTTTCTCAGACAACTGAACACAAAATGGAAATTTGGGCTCGGATTACCCAGTTAGGAACATTTTCAACCATTTATTTTTTTCCTTGGTACAGAAGTCAGAGCATTTTGCTTTTAACCTCTTGTTGGGTTTTGCTTACATAACAATGTGACCAATCACACTCTCACTAGTGGGATGGGTGGATTCAACAATTCAACAGACAAATGCTCAGTACTAAATAAGTGGCATGATCTATAGAAAACAATGCTATATCAGGAAACAAAGAAAGTGAGTTCAAATCTCAGATTCCCTTCCCATTAATTATTATGTATGTGACCTCAGGCAAGTCACTTTGGACTTCCGTCTTTAAAATGAGGGAGTTGGATTAGATAACATCTCTTAGAGGCAGCTGGTGGAAGAGATGTTGTGAGTATCTAATGAGACAATTTGGGCTAAAAAAGATAAAGCTTAGCAGAGTGCCTAGAACATCATAGCTATATAAAAGCTTTTGTCCTTATTCCCCCCTCTAAGCTTTCCTCCAGTTCTAAATCTATGACCTTGCTATATTATAGGAAAGATACAGAGTCTGGCTTAAGACTTGGTCCCTCCTGTCATGGAGCTTACAGTCTAGGTATGGGATAAGACTAGTACAGATAGCTAGGACAATCAGTTTTGTTGTTGTTCAGTCATTTCAGTCATGTCTGACTCTCTGTGACCCCATTTGGAGATTTCCTAACAAAGGTACTGGAGTGGTTTGCTATTTTGTTCTCTAGCTCATTTTACAGGAAACTGGGGTAAATAGGGTTAAGTGACCTGCCCAGGATCACTGAAGCTAGATTTGAACTCATGAAGATGAGTCTTCCTGATTTCAGGCTTGGCAGTCTATCCATTGTGCCTCCTCACTGCCCCTATACATTATATATACTAGAAGACAAAGAAGGCAAGTGTACCCGCAAGGCACAAGGAGACCTAGTCTCCCAGTCCTCTCTTTAGTGCTTTCTGAATCCAGTCTCACCAATCTGCCAAGTTCTTCCCCAAATACATCAGTGCTGTACTTGACCTAGCCTCCTGCCTACTTTAGGCTTTAGCTTGAAGCTCAAAGGATCACTTTGCAGCTCCAGGAAGCTTTGTAGCTAGCGGGTGGTAACTTTGTATCTCTCCTGGAACTCCATGGTTCCTCTCCCATCAGGTAAAGAACTGTGAATCCAAATCCAGCCTCAGATATTTAACACACACACACACACACACACACACACACACACACACACACACACACACCTAACCATGTGACCTTGGGCAAGTCACTTAGCCCCAATTGCTCTAGTTTCCCCCTCCAAAAAAAAAAAAAAAAGAACTGTGAATCCAAGGGGTTGTGAGCATCTTTCTGGGCTGGGAGGCAGGGGCCATGAAATGACTTTACCTCTGTGGGTCTTAGCTTTCTCCTCTGCAAAATGGAGATTTTAAACTAAATGGCCTTTAAAATAACTTCTAGTTCTAAAATTATAATCCAATATGTGTTGGTGGGGAAGATGGGGTAAAAGGATCTGAAAGTGGAACCCAAAGCTCAGAGGAAAATGATCTTATAGTTTTGACTTTGGGCTTGAAATTAGGACATTAACCATTGAACAAGAAGAGTCAATGATTCAGAGGAACTTTTTGGGGGGGTCTTTTTGGAGGGGAGAGGCAGGGCAATTGGGGTTAAGTGACTTGGGCAAAGTCAACCAGCTAGTAGTGTTGTGTCTGAGGCCAGATTTGAACTCATGTCCTCCTCACTCCAGGGATTGTGCTCTATTAACTGTGCTACCTAGTTGCCCCTCAGAGCAACTTTTAAAAGAGGTAGAGAGAAGAACCACATTTTTAAAGCACCCACTACATGCTCAGAACTAGGCTAAGAGTTTTACAATTATTATCTTCTCTGATACTCAAAATAACCTTGTGAGGTAGATGCTACTATGACCCTCATTTTACAGTTGAGGAAACTAAGGCAGATAGGTTAAGGGATTTACCCAGCCTCACACAGCTGGGAAGTTCTGAGGCTAGATTTGAACTCAGGTCTCCTGACTCCAGCACCCTGTCCATTGTCTATTGCTACATCTATCTCAACCCTGGGCAGCTCTAGTGAGTGCTTTTACTTCAGTGTTTTTCTTCAACTCTCCTATCATAACAAATACCTCTGTCCTTTATTAAGAGAAGAGGTGAGGGCAGAATTCTTTCTTTTACTCCTGCAGCATGGTAGCTGAATAGTGAGCACTTTTTTAAACCAGGAATGAGAATTACAGTAATAACAATTAGATAGGTACAAGAATCCCTTTTGATCTCATGCTATGAGATGCGCTGTAATGTGTTGTGTCATTATGATTACTTTTATTATTGCTGCTTCTGCTGCTGCTGCTTCCAAAGTACTAGACTGATCAGGTGACAGAGTGACTCTAGGGGAGAACAAAGGGGCTGAATTCTCTCTCACTCTTGATCATGGCAAATGTACCCATATGATAGCTGGATCAGGAGGACCCAATTAGACAAGCTTGGACTTGAACCTCTGACTGCCTCCTCCTCTTTGTAATTCATTTTCCTGTGTAGGTGACTGAGAATAAGCCTCCAGATAGATTTGTACAGGCTTGGAGGTGACCTTGAGAGTGGAAAAGGTTTGGAGATCTTGGGTCCTTTGGGCAGAATTGACTGGTGGTAAGGAGAGCTTCTTCTTAACACAGAAGGATGAATTTAATTCCTGGCCTGGATTAGAAGAAGATACGGGCAGGGACTTATTCAAACTGCAGAGCCACAGGGAAATCAAATGCCTATTTGGCAGTTCTGCAAACTGCTTTTATGTTTTGATGAAGTTTAAGTATTAGCCTCTCGGGAAAGTATAGCTGTAGTTATGACTGTTACTGAATCCTGTTTAAGTCTCTCCATCAATGCACATTTGTATGTTTTGTATTTAGCTTTTTATATCTGGGAAATAAATATCTGTCCCATAGCTGATTCATATTGCATGTTGAGTACTTTTCTACTCCTCTAGTATTGAATTTGGTTTAACTTTGAACATGGGACAAGAATCCCTTAGTGGAAAGGGAGAAGGTTATAACCCCAGCAATCTTCCTTTAAGCCTCCTATCAACCTTTCCATGTAGGTAATATAGGTCACAGCAACAGAAATTTAAAGCTGGTAGGGCTCCGGAGGTCATCTATTTCAATCTCCTCATTTTGCAGATGGGGGTCAAATATTTTTCCTCCCATTTTATAGGAGAATAAGTTCAGACTCACAGAAGTTGAGGCCTACCCATTGTAACACAACTATTAAGTGATACCATAGATATTATCATCATAATTTTACAGATGAAGAAAGTGAGGCCCATGAAGGTAACGACCTTGTCCATTGTCACAAAGTAAGAAAATTTCAGAGGAGAGACCTGAACTCATATCCTCCTAATTCAAGTTCCAAAATTCTGACCAGTATGTTCTAAATGTTACCTTTCTCCCTCTTTTTTCCTCTCAGTCAAGTAGACTTCCCCTTCTGCCCCTTTCGTTCAGTTAATACTGCTCATCAGTTTTTAAAATTTCATTTTTGTGCCCCCTTCAAAAAAAAGATTTTTCAACTTTTTTCATTATCCATCTTCTCTTTCTATTTACTCTAGGCTTTCATTCTCTGCTTCATGACCTTTATAATCATCTGGTCTTTCTCTTTTCTCTATATTCTTCATACAATCAAAGCTCCCAAGGTATCTGTTCTAGCCTCTCCCCTCCAGGTGTTTTCTGCAATTGCTCTGTATGACTTACCCATTCATTTCCCTTTTCCATTGTGCCTCTCAGAATAATGCCAATAATTACAGGTATAGGAGACTCCATTCTCCTATCATTGATCTACACCCTCTCTTATTTTCTGTTTGCCTAGAAATCTTCTCCCTGTGAACATGCTCTTCCATGCCTCCAGGTACCAGTTGCCTCCAAGGGTTCCAACTCTCCCCTTTCCAAGACAAGTAGGCTTTTCAAGCTTGAAATTCTCCAGGTTTCATGCAGTGTAAACTCATAATCCCTCTTTTATAGGAACATTCAGGGGAACCCCTCTCATGTCTGAAGTAAGGCTGTATTCCTTTCCACTCTTTTTTTGGATCTTTCCCACCTCCTCCTCACCCTGGGGACTTTTTCTGACACCACAGAGTTCACCTTCCCTTCACTAATAGTCCTTGACTTGACCTCTGCACATCACAGACCCCTTTGTATTCCCCTGTTCTCCTCCCTGCCTTTTATGTACCCTCCCATGTTGTAATGTAGTCCCACAAAAGAAGAATTAATTCCCATGTAGTCTGAGTCACTGGTTCTATCTATAATGCCTGGAGCCTGCCTCTCCACCATTATCCCTATCAGATTTCCACCTTCGCCCCTGACTCCTTGTCTGCTTTAGAAAGCAGTCTCTTACTGGTCTTTCTAATGTCAGTTTGTTGTTATCCATGCCTGCTTCATTTCATTTAGTCCTCCTGTGTTTCATTTAGGACTAGACCTCTTCAGTTCTATTTTTTTCTTTTTTCTTTCTTTTCTTTTTTTTCTTTATTTTTAAAACAAACTTTTCTTTATTATTGAACATCTATCTTTTTTTCTGAATAGCTAAGATCAGATTTGTGGGATAGATCATCCTGGGCTCCAGCACTCTTCTTAACACATTATTCCATTCCTTCCTTCTTTTTCTAGTGGATGTGGAATAGTCTTGGGTTATTCAGATGTCTTTTTCTTTGTCTTTGAAAGTCTTTCTCCTCATGGCTGCAGAATTTGTTGTTTCTAAGTTGGGTTATTAAACTTAACCACCCTGTGTTTTGAAGTTTGCAGTCTTCGGCTTTTTTCCTCCACTGGGGATATGTGAGATGAAAAACCCCATTCAAAATTTAATCAAGAACACAGATATTTCTCAGGATAAAAACAGGAAATTTTATTCTCTTCCCTTGAGAAAAGGGCAGTCCTCTCCATGAGAGATCAGGGAAAGGAGATGTGTTATAAAAAACAGAACAAGAATTTATACCCTAATGCACTCAAGCCCCTTCCCCTGCCCCTTTTTCTGTCCCTTCCCCCATTGGCTGGGAGGAGGGCTTAGGTCTCGGTGAGAATATCTTCCCCAATGGCAAATAACAGGGAAGCCTGCCACTATCTGTCATTGGCTGGGAGGCAGGCTTACAACAAACAAGGAAATAGGGGATAGCCAATTCAAATGTACCTATCCTTATTTGGCAAATGCCAAAGTGAAGAAGGGAGGGGCTAAACGCTTAATACTGACTGACAGCAAGGGAAAGGGAGAAGGGTCTGAAGCAAGGGTGGGGGAGGGAAAAAGATTGGAGGTCAAAAACTCCTAAAGGGCCTAATGCTGATGTGGCAGTAGTAAAGAAGGTAGAGGGAAGGGGGAAGCCACCAAATTCTAAGACACATTCTGAGAAGTTTTTAAGATTTTACTCCCCAGACAGGAGTGGCCTATGAATTCTGTCAATCAAAATTTCATTTTCTATGTTCAGAATTTCTGAACAATTCTATTATTTCCTTCATTATAGCATTAAGCTATTTATTTTTTTTAATCCTGCAATGTTCTTCTGGGAGACCCATGATCTTTACTCAGTCTGTCTTTGAGACCAGTATGTTTTGCTTGCATAGTGAGCATATTTTCTTTTAATGTTATTGGGGTTTTATTTTTGCTTTACTTCTTCTAGGCTGTCCTTCACTTCTGTGTATTTTCATTCTCAATCTATTGTTGTCTCTCTTGTTTCTTTGCTGAGACTTACCATTGCAGATTTAAGTTTTTCTACTTTACTCGTTATTTTTGCTGTGTAAAATGTAAATTGTGCTCTCATAATTAGCATTCCTCTTTTAAACCACTCAGGAACGGTGTGCTGTGGCTCCGTGTTCTCCTCAAATACTACACGGTCTTCTGTCTCATCAAGTGCTGGATCATTTTCTATTATTTTACAATATTTATTATTCATAAATGCCTGAATCCTTTTACTAAATCCAGAGCCATATTTCCTTCTGTTGTTAGTTTTTCTGTTTATGTTCAAGGTCTCTGAGTTTTTCTCTTCCCCCTTCCCCCAGTCTTTATATTCCTTAGCACTTACTTCCTGACACCCTCACTTCTGATTGTGGTTTTTCCTTAAGGTCTACATCTCAAAGCGTCTCAGCTTCTGTCTGTACTTGACAATTCTTGGCTTGCCAGCCTCTGTGCCAAATTACTTTTGGATGTTCCGAAATGGCCCCAGTTAGATGCTGGGCTCTTCCCCTCACACTTGATGTAGTATGACACAGTCCCTCACGTGTCCTGTCATGGTGATCTGTCTCATTCTCCCTCTATTACTCAGTTCCCTGACTGAGCATTGACAATTTAGAGCTTTGCAGCACTGGTTCTTTCTCTCCTGAAGGGCTGTGCCAAGCTAGCTGTCATGTCCTGGGTGAACTTCTGCAGCCTAGAGCTGTAGTCTCCATGGTACAAGAAAGAGGGAGGGAGTACCAGGGTGTGGAAAGGAGTTTTAATGTGGGTCTGTGTCAAGTCCTTGGGTCTGATAATGCAGCTTTGCTCCTGGTAGTGTGGGTGGTAGAGGAGGAGTGCTGAGTGAACTTAGGGTCAGTGAACATCAGTTCCTGGGTTGTTGTTTCTTTTTAAACTTCTTTTGGATTCTTGATGTTCGAGATCATGGAAATAGCTAAATTTACTTTGTCTTTGGCGCGTAATTTCCATTTTGGATAAATTTGAGAGGTTGTAGGGATCAGAGAAAATGTCTAATTTGCAATCTTGCTGTTCACTCAGAAGTCTTCATTTTAATCTAATCTTACCTGCATACAAATTTAGGAATGGGGATTATAAACAAAGTACTGAAGGGAGGGGCAGCTAGGTGGCATGGTGGATAGAGCACTGGATTTAAGAGTCAGGAAGACTTCATGAGTTTGAATCTGCCCTCAGACACTTACTAGCTGTGTGGCCCTAAGCAAGTCACTTAAGCCCTTTTGCTTCAGTTTCTTTATCTATAAAAGGAGCTAGAGAAGGAAATGGCAAACCACTACAGTATCTTTGCCAAGAAAATCCCAAATAGGATCACAAAGTGATAGACATGACTGAAAAATCACTGAATAAAAACAGCAGAGTATTTAGTAAAATATCCCTCACTCTTTAAGAAGCAAAAACAATAAACTAAAAATAAAAGTTAAAAAGAAATAAAAAGCAAAAACAGAAAACAAAAAAATCAAAGGAGTGATCATGTATCCCAAAATTTAGACTCCTGGAGACTTGGAGCCTGAAACTATCCTGCTCAGAAAAAAAAACATGTATACACACACACACACGTGTGCATATACATATATGTGTATGTATATACATATATACACAATATTTACACATGTATATATGTGTGTGTATATACACATATATAAAAAACAGGATCTCTGGACTTCTTCCTTCTTAGGCCACTGAGGGTTTCCTAGGTGTTTCCTAGGACTGGATTTAAAACTGGAATTTTAAATCCCCCATTTTAAATACATAAGAGTGGAAGGCCAAAGGTGTGAAGAATCACATGGACAGGACATGGTAGGGTCAAGATTGAATCCCAATCCTTCTCAGAACAGGTCCCAGCACTGAATAGTCAAGCCCCATTGTCATTATCCAGAAGACCAAGCCCCACAATACAGGCTGGAAAATCCTGTTTCCAGAATCTCACACCTCTGATGATCTTTGTGTCTTCCATGTTTTCCTTCCTGACCTCCAACAGCTTCTAACTTAAAAAAAAAAGTTCATCCTAGGCTTCTCATATCGTGAAAAGGGTATTGGAATAGGAGAGGAAAACTTGGATTCTAAACCTATCTCTGGCCTTAACTATGTGACCTGGGCAAGTTCCTTAATATTATTATGATTTTTTTTTTAGAGACTGGAATTCCAGGTCTGATCCCCTTGTTGATCTCTGACCTCCTCCATTTCTGATCTAGGCCATTTCAGCCCATCTTTGGTAGGCTGGTGGCCCTCCAGGTGTGGGGTTTACCATTCTGGCATTGATAGGGCAGATAATGCTTGAGTTGTATTATAGCTCAGAACTCTTAAACTTAAATATTCCACCTATTAGTCAATAAACAGTTATTAAGTACCTACCATGGACCAGGCACTGTGCTAAGCAATGAGGCTACAAAGGAAGGCAAAAGACAGGGCTTGCCCTAAAGGAATTCACAATTTAATAAAGGAAGCAGCATGGGATTATGTACAAACAAATTTTATATAGAATAAATAGGAATTTATCAACTAAAAAGGCATTAAAATTAAGAAAGATTGGGAAATGCTTTCCCTAGGTAGAATTTACTGGAGACTTGAAGGAAACCAGGAAGCAGAGTTGAGGAAAGAGAGTATGGGAGACAGTTGGTGAAAATGCCCAGAGTTGGGAGATGGTGTGTCTCAGTCTCAGCCTCCCCCAATAGTAGTGACCACAGAAATGTGGGCACTGAGTCCCTTATTTCTTTGCATTGGGCAAATCTTTAACCTCTTAGGCTCACTTTCTTTATCTGTAAAATATGAATGATAATAACATGTACCTCACAGAATAATTCTGAAGACTGGGTTATATAGCAGATGGAAAGCACTTTGCAAACCTTAAGGTGTGATATCAATGTAAGTTATTATTATTAATGAGATGTAGGCTCTGGGACCCCTCCCCCCTTGTGAGCTTTCCTTGAATCTTTGAAGTACATAATCTGGGAAACCCCTTGAAGTCTGATTGAATCTTCAGGAGGCATTTGCAGAGGCCCTAAGTATTTCATTTTGCCTGGGCCCAAACCTGTTACTAGCCTGGCCCTCCATTGTCCATCTGCTTCCCACCCTGGAGCTTATACTCTTGCACTGACTTCATTAAATCCACCTGAAGTCCCTCCCCAAACTCATTACTGGAGTCTGACCTCATTGGCTCCTCCTGAAGACCCTCTCCAAATTCATTACTGGAGTCTGACCTCATTGGCTCCTCCTGAAGACCCTCCCCAGGCTCCTCCTCTGAACCAGCCCTAGATTCCTCTGTAAATAAGACTCCATCTTCCCTCCATCTTTGTGAGAGCAACGTGCCATGGCTTGGCACAGACTTGCTCTGTGTGAAAGCTCCATAGAACAACCTAGCATAGACTGGCTCCTTAAGAGTCTACCCCATATGGCGAACTTGAACTTCCAATAAACTTTGCTTTTTCTTTGGCTGAGAAGACTTGAGTGGAATTCTTTCCACAGGAACCAGCATGTTGATATTTTGGGGTCTCAGGCAGCCCTAACCCTCTTCATTATTATTATTACTATTATTATCTGCTGGGGGCTTCAATTTTCTCTTCTTTTGAATGAGGGTTGAAGAGATAGATGATAGTTAATATATCTTCCAACTTCCTAACTTTAAAACCTTTGGCCCAGAGGAATACCAAGAAGGCCTTAGTAAAGAGTGGAAAGTCAGTTCAGAAGATGAAAGTTCCCATTTTAAAGAAGTCTCTTCTTATTTTCCTTCTCCTTTCCTTCCATGGCCATCTTCTGGAAGAATAGTTCCTAAGTCCTTCCGCAGCCAGAGCATCACCCGTCTTAGGAAGGGAATGGAAGAGGCTGAGCAGTTTCCAGGAATTGAACCTTTCTTTCAAAGGGATCATGAGGGTTCTTTGTAGTGAAACCACCCCCAGAACAGAGTCAGAGAGAGAGCATGGAGGAGAAAGTGAAAGCAGCAGGGGGAAAGATTGAGTGGAAGGTCATATCCATACAGAAGGCTAGGGAGGCTTCGATAAAAATCAAATCCAATTACAAAGCAGAGAGCTCTTAATTAACATGACTCCTTTGGGGAAAAGAATAAACTTTCAACTGAAAGGGAATAAAAGTTATTTTCTTTGTCATTCTTTCCTAGGGCCCTAACTCTTTATTGATTAAAGTATGTGGGCTTTTCCTTTGCTGAAAGCTTAGCCTAGCCCTGCCCAGGTCCTCTGTTTCCTATTCATTAGTAGGACCAGGAAAGGTGAAATTCTGAGGAACAGGCAGCTAATTAGTGCCAGTATTCAGCTCCCTGACTTTGAAGTCCTTCAGTGACAGACTTTTAACCAGAGCTCTGGATAGGAATAGTGCTATTTCCAACAGTAGCCCTTGGCTGCTTTGGGGGAAAATATGCCTCCCGTTCCTCCCTAGAAGGGAACTTGGAGATCACAGATAGTGCAGACAACTAAGGATGGAGGGGAAGTGGGGAGACCTTGGAGGTGGCAGAGCTAAGAGGTATGGGGAGGCAAGGTTTGATTTCCTGCCAAGTAACCTAGTTCTTTTGTTTGTTCTTGAGAAATTAATTGGTGAGGTTTGAGTGGGTTATAATTGTACTCATTCCTAGAATGCACTCTCTCTTCATCTTTGGCTCTCAGAATCCTTGTTTTTCTTCAAGGCTCAACTCAGGTAGCATTTTCTCCATGAAGCCAAGTCTGATACCTTCAATTTTCATGGTACTCAACTTCATAGGATCATAGTATAAGGTTTTTTTTTCTTTTTTTTCCTATATTGACATCTTATTTGTTGAAGTTGGTCAGAAGGAACATTTGCATAAAAAAACTCATAGAAAAGCAATTTGAAGAAGCCCTAGAGATTTGAGAGAATTGTAATCAGATAAATGTACTGAGAATTCCTATTTGAAAGCAACTCAGAGGCAAGAAGACTAACTGATGTAAAAAATGGCTGAGCTGATCTAGTGGTAGGGGGAAACTGATTTTGCTGCTGGGAGCTGATTGGATGAATGTTCTAATTTTGAGAGCTCATTGGAAGAAAGTAGAATCTTCTGTTGTAGACTGGAAGAAATTGCCAGGCTAGTCAGCTTCGTTCTTTGGTAACATCTACAGCTTGAGATCTGAATACAGAAAGACAGACTCTGTAGCTGCTCTGGGGGCTGATTTAATCAGAAGAGAGTTCTATTGTTGGGAGCTGATTGGAGGAAAACAGAATCCTCTGGTTTGAAGAGTGGGCTAGGCATATCTGCCATGCTTTTTTCGCGCCACCTACAGCTTGAGAAGGGAAAATCGCTTTAGGGCCATGACCGACCGTGTTGTCCTCTACTGCTCTCTCTGAATTAAGAGAGAGAGAAAGTCCACAGAGTTCAGAGAGCTGACCTGCATAGCTCTGCAAAATTCCAGGCTTAAGGGACATGCTTGTCGCAGAAAGAGTATAATGCAGCTATTTTACTAAAAGAGCTTATCAGTGCTTCTGCAGTCTGAGAATAACAGAAAAATGCCTTTGTCTAGTACAAGAGTGGAGAGTCTCAGAAGAAAAATGGTATAGCCCAGCAGGTCATGCATAGTTCAGATATATCTGGGCTTATAATAGAGCTCAACTCTATACCCTGACCCCTACCTCTTTCAAGTGGATACCTAAACTCCAAACAGCAGAAATTTGCTCAGGCTGTGATAACAGCTGCACGGCTATTCTCTGCATTACTGGGTCAGAGAGCTGAGGAACCAAGGGAATGGAACAGGATATTGCATATGGGAGAACCATGTGGCACTTCACTTAATCTGAGGGAAAGTCCAGCATCCAGTTGGGACCAGTTCTATCTCCCCAAAAGTCACTTGGGGCAAAGATGGGCTGACGGACTGTGAATTTCCCATGTGAGAGGAAATAGAGATGCTTTGAGATCCATTCCCTAGGAAAAACTACCAACAGAGAAGAAGGGGTAGGAAAGTGAGTAACAGAGAAAAATAAAGGGGGGGAACAATTGAAATTACCAAAGATATCAAGAGGAAGAAAACTCAGATATCATCAGAATAAACAGGTAAATCAATATTTGTACTGACATTAACAGCAGAAGGAAATATGGTGGCTTATGGATCTAGTAAATGAGTTCAAATATCTATGAACAAATACCACAATACAAAGAAAAATGGTTCCACTGACCTGGTGAGGCAGAGAAGGACCCTGCAGATTTTGAGGAGAGGACGAAACTATGATATGATGTTGCTGAGTGGTTTAATAGAGAAATGAGAGTTACAAAAACAGAATTATGGCCTGCACAGAAGAAATAATTGGCGGAAGAGGAACACTTGAATCCATGATGTAAAGTCTGACCAAAGAACCTAAGAGAGGACAACTGATCAGGAATTCAAATACACAGAAGTGAAGGCCAATCTGGAAGAACAGAAGCAAAAAGCAATCATCTCAAAAGAAAATATTCTCTCTATATACATTGATCTGGAAGACGCATGTATAGAGAAAACCTAAGGATCTAGTGGTAACCTAAGGTCTCTCAGAAGAACACAGCAAGTTAGAACACCTAAATACTATGATGTAAGAACATAAGAATACTGATACTGCCCCAAACTTCTGAACTCAAAAAACAGAAGTTCCAATCATGTTGACAAAGCAAAAAGAAACTTTACTGCTCTGTAAGAAATGACAAATGTGATAAATACAGAGAAGCATGGAAAGATCTCCATAAACTGATAGAGAGTGAAGTAAAAAAAAATTCAAGAGAACAATATACAAAAATGTAAATGGGAAGAAAAAACATGCACAAAAAAACCAAGGGCATATAACAAAATTAAGCTATGTTCATACACTTTTTTTTCTTTCTCTCCCTTCCTTTTTTAATACCATTTATTATATGGGATGGCTCTTTGAGGGGGTATTTGGGAAAACTATGATGATGTAAAAAATGAAATACATCAAAAAATATTAGAAAAAAAGTTGCTTCAGACTAGGTCAGCTGAGAGAACTAGCTAAAGTCACACAGGCTAAAATTTTTGAGGCCTTATTTTGGAAGAGCACTTTGTAGCTTCTTGAATCTGGTTGGATGGAGTAGAGCTGGCTGTATGTGCTGGTACATCCCTTTTAATGCTATCTATGATTTGAGAAATGATAGAGGGCAGGCAGACCTTACAGTTGATCTAGGAAGTATTTTTACTATAGGAGAGCATCAGAGAAAGCAGAAAGCTGTTTCATGACACAGGTAGGTATTGAAGCGGAAGACCTGAATTCAAACCCAGCCTCAGATGCTTAGGCAAATCACTTAATCTCAGTTTCCTCAACTTTTGGGGTGATAGAACTGGTCCCAACTGGATGCTGGACTCTTTCCCTCAGATTTAATGAAGTGCCACATTGTTTCCCCATATGCAATATCCTGCTCCATTCCCTTGGTTCCTTAGCTCTCTGACCCAGTAATACAGAGTAGAGCCATGCAGCTGCTATCACAGCCTGAGAAAATTTCTGCTGTTTGGAGTTTAGGGGATCACCTGAAAGAGGTAGGGGTCAGGGTATAGAGTTGAGCTCTATTTTAAGCCCAGATACATTCTTCTGATACTCTTCACTCTCCTACTAGACAAAGGCATTTCTCTGCTATTATCAGAGTGCAGAATAGCTCAGTTTCCATCTGCAAAAGGGGATAATAAGAGCACCTACTTTGCAGAATTGTCATGAGGATCAAATGAGAGAATAATTTGTAAAGTGCTCAGCACAGTGCTGGCACATACTAGGAACTGTGTAGATGCTTATCCCCTTTCTCTTCTCTTCCCCTTTGTGAAGAACTGGTGGGGCTTGTCTGCATTGTCCAGAGAGCAGATCTGAAGAGCTTTGCAGTTCTCTGGCTTAAAGGAACTTCTTTTCTTTGGAATAGCTTAACACTGCTTCAGTAACAAATCAAAGACTCAGACCTAGAAAGCTGCAGCACCCAAGCTTAGAACTACTGTTTCACTGAAAATGTAATACTGGTTCTTTGCTAAAATAACTTAATATCATTTCAGAGGCATGAGAGTAGCAGAAAAGCAGCTTTTTCTAAAAGGAGAATGGAGATATTAAGAACAAGTGCAGACTATTTCTGAAAAGAGAATGCCAAATTCCTGGCCCAAGGTTAGATCATGAGTTGTCCCAAACATGTGAGTTTTTCTACTTGTGTTCATTATTGGTAAATATTTTGTAAGTGTCCACTTTCTCTGCATTCTCTCCAAACTATGTGCATTAGTGGATCTAAGTTTATTGATGGATTGTTATGTTTTGATTATTTCTGCATTTGCCTTCCATTGAATGAATGTTATAATTATTGCTTTTGCCTTCTCATTTGCTAAATGGTTTATGTTTAAACTAGTCATTAGTGTTATTGCATCTGATTTGTGTAAATAGGAAGCATATCAGTGGAGTTTCAATAGCCACAGTGGTATGTAGAATATCCATATATCCATACATACAGCCATATGCATGTGTATTCCACTCCCCCTTTCCCCCACATATACCAAGAGCTATCCTTAAGACCCTCAGAATGAATTGTAGCCATATGGATGTAGTCATGGCTGATCCTTTGCCCTCTACATATACTCCAGATCTTATAGAGTAAATGTAAGTTGGAAGTGAGGAGAGTGGGAGATAAAATGTGGGCAGTCCACTGTAGCCCATGCTATATCCACACTAATCTACACAAATAATGCCACAATCACATGATTCTATTCTTCAACAGCAGCTCTGCTTGGCTTCTGCTCCATGGAACAACCCCAATATTTAGCTGATCACTTGAAATCTCATCATCACAAAAAAATGAGTCAGTCTTGGATAGTCTTCACCTTCTCAATTCACCCTCAGCTGCCTCTCCTCTCTGACTGGAAGGCTGGGTGATAGAGAACTAAACTCTTCCAAAGTCTTTCTATCAACTCCATTCCCCATCAAGAGCTCTGATGGCTTCCCCTCCATGGAACAACACGTTCCTGCACCAGGTACCCTCTGTTCCTCCCCTCCTCCTTTTTTAGCTTCCATTTATATGTTGTCTTCTTCCATTAGACCATAAGATCCTTGAGGATTACCTCTCTTGCTTGCATCTCCAGCACTGCACAGTGCCTAGCATACAGTAGGTGCTTAATAAATATTCATTGAATTGAATTGACTCCCAAATCTAAATATCAAAACTTAATCTCTCTCTGAAATACCAGCCCCATAATACCAACCACCTATTGTACATTTTCATTTGCATTTCCCAAAGACATCTCCAACTCCAAATATCTAAAACAGAGCGTGTTATCTCTACCTAAAACTATTATTTCTCTAAACTTCTTTATTTCTGTTGGGAACACCAAGAGCTGTAACAGGGAATTCTGGTACTAGAGACAAATTCAGTTGAGGGTAATGGTGGTTAAAGAGATCTCAAAAAACCCTAAGGCAAGCATATGAAGCCATATGCCAGATATCTGACAGGACCCATGCCTAGGCCAGGTGGCAGACAGAAAGTCTGCTTAGGTTGGGTGCATTCATGATGGCATCACAGTGTGACAATACAGACTGTGGGACATTGTAGCTCTAATGAAATATTTACAGCACCCATGATCACAATAAAGATTGTGACTATAAATATTGCATGACATTTGATTGCAAAATGTACCAGATTCTCCACGTAGAGAATAGAACTGAAACATTTATTTAGACACCAGAAGAATGAATCCCCAAACCAGTAAGCCACTTCCATCATAGTACCAAAAATATTCAGAAGCCATAATAATGCTGAGATCCACAGCATCCTTCATCCACAAACCAATATACCTTCCCACAAACCAATACAAGGTCAGTATTTACTCACAAACTTCTCTATTTCCTTAATGAGCATCCTCTCTCCTCCCCAATGTCTGGCTAGCTCTGACTGGCTTCCTATGGGCTCTGCTTCTCTTCAGCAAAACTCCTCTCACCACAGGCTCCATGTGACTACTGTTATATATACTATACGTATAGTATAGTATATATGACTATATGTACTGCCCATTAGGGAGCAGAGTCTATCTTCATAGCAGGGAAGCTTCCTGTGGGCTCTGCTGCACCCTTTAGCAAATTCTCTCCATCACAGGCTCCATGTAATTACATTCATCCTATTAAGAGGTTTTCAAAGTAGGGGAGGTCTTCAAACTCCCCCCTAGGTCTATTAAAGGGCAAGGAAGATCTTCAAATTCCCATTCCCATTACAGACACCATGAAACTGGCTCTCATCTGTATCACTGCTGATTACATATAGATGAGTGTTTCCCCAATGTGTAGATCCCCATGCCAGGCAAGATGGACAATCTATCTAAGTCATGTGCCATCTTGCCAAAGTAGGGAAAGTGGCAATATTTGGTGTGTGTGTAATGTTTCCTCTCCATGGTGTCCTTTCACACTTTGAGCTCCTTTTCTGGTACTCTTCCTTGCCCCTAGGATTTGGTACTCTAAGGAAAGAAACTATGAATTCCTGTTCTTGTCCTATACCATATGTGTACCCTGGGGCAAAATCCTAATAGCCCTGTGCTAATTAAGGCTCAGAGGATGTGACTACCTTCCCAAGCAAATTTAGAGTTATATCTTTCCCACTCCTTCATCCCCCACATCCAACTGGTTACCAATTCTTAATGATAGCACCTCTACTCCTCTTTAGTCCTGTTCCTTCAGTCACACAGTTAGCATCCTAGAACAGCTCTTCATTACTTCTCTTTAGACCATCATAATCAAGATTCAACTGGTCTTCCCATTTCTATTCTCCTTCCTCTCCAATTCATCTATCAGATGCTGCCCAAAGGGGGAAAAAAAGCAATGTCCTGAGGCATAGTTCTATTCATGTCACTCACATGCTCAAAGACCTTCTGTAGTTCCCCATTGCTTCCTGAATAAAATATGAGTTTAGTATGCTTACTGGCTGTGTGACCCTGGACAAGTCATTTCAGCCTTTGTACCCTTCACAATCCTGCCTTATTTCATGAATTCTTCATTTCAGCCAAATTGAACTGAATTTCTAGAACTCAGTACTTCAATTTGTGTCTCAGTGACTTCACACAGGCTATCTCCCAATTTGTACAATAGACTCCTTTATCTCACCTTTCAGAATGTTTATCTGCCTTCAAGACTTAGCCCATTGCCATCTCTGCTTGAAACCTCTCTTGATCTTCAGATGTTAGTATTCTTTCCCTTCATAATTTTCCTCATGTAATTTTCTTTGGGTTGCATTTATTTTTGAATATAGGGTGTTCCTTCACTAGAACGTATGTTTATTGAGGGCAGGGTCTGTTTGGTTTTTAGTTCTTGTAACATTTCAAACCTAGAAGACAATTGAAAGGTCACATAAGTCAGCCTCTCATCTCACAGAAGCAGAAGCTTGGAGGGAGAGGTCATAAGAACATCTAGTATTTTATGTAGCACTACATGCCAGACATTGTGCTAAACACCTTATAAGCATTGTCTCATTCAATCCTTACAACAACCTGGGAAATAGGTACTATTATAAAACCCATGTTATAGTTAAGGAAACTGAGACAAATGGAGGTTAGGTGACTTGACCAAGGTCACACAGCTATTAAGAAGTGTCTGAGGCCAGGTTTGAATTCAGGTCTTCCTTACTCTAGGCTTAGTGCTCAATCTAGTGCTTATTGTCTTTGTTTAGTCATTTTCAGTTGTGTCCAACCCTTCGTGACCCCATTTGGAGTTTTCTTGGTAAACATACTGGAGCAGTTTGCCATTTCCTTCTCTAGCTCATTCTACAGATGAGGAGCTGACGCAAAAAGGGTTAAATGACTTGTCCAGGGTCGCACAGCTAGTAAGTATCTAAGACCAGTCTTCCTGACTTCAGGACTGGCACTCTTTTCATTCTACCACCTGGTTAATCCAACTCATCCTAACAATCATTTATTAAGCATCTATTATGGGCAAACTACCAGAGGAGACATTATGGATATTATGACAAAAGGAAAAAAAATGGGCCTGCCATTGGTGCTTAGATCTAACTGGGGAAAAAAACATTAGCCTACAGTGAGAGGCATCACTTCCACCAGATTTTTCCCCTCCAGAGGGAGGTAGGAGATGGAAGAAAGAAAAAAAAAAGATTTTTGTTCATTGAAAAAAATAGAATTTAATTTAAAAATAAAATAAGGGGGCTGAACTAGATGTATAAGGTCTTTTCCGCTCTTATATTCTATGATTCTTCTTTTCCTAACCTGATGTCATTTAATTTTCTCCAATAGACATTCATTCATTTTTGGTCAAGCATTGCAGTCAATAGGCATTTCTCTTTTTCAATGGAGATATTCTGGGCAGGAGTGATATAGTTACTAGTACTTTAATGTGGATTGGCTAAATTGAACCCTTTTTTAATTTACAACTGAAAATATCTATAATTTCACTTGTTGTCTTGTAGTTTTGTTCCTAGACAGAAAAGGCTGACTCAGGCCTGAGGTTCCTAAGGGCCTAAGGGAAGGGGGAGTGGCATCAAAAGATGCCAAAATGGCACAAAGAAACAGGAGGAAGAAGGTGCTTCTTCACTGTCTACCAGCCTCATTTCAGTCCTCACTTCTGATCAGAGGGGATAAGGATGTGATAGTTCCTCTGACCTCTGCCCTGGTTGGACAGAGTACCAGAGTACTGTTTTCAGTTCTGGGCCTTACATTTTAAGAAGGATATTGTTAGGGACAGCTAGGTGGTACAGTGAATAGAGAACCAGCCTCAGACACTTGACACACTTACTAGCTGTATGACCTTGGGCAAGTCACTTACTTAACCCTCGTTGCCTTGCCTTCCCCCCTCAAAAAGAAGGCTGTTGGTAAGCTGTAGAGTATATGGGAGAGAAACCAAGATAGTGAAGGGTCTGGAGTCCATGTCACATCAGGAGGTGCTGGAGGAGATTGGGAGACTTATATTGGAGAAGAGAAGACTTGGAGGACAGAGGGAGAGTCATCAAGGTAACTGTTCTCAATATTTTGGAAGACGGTGATGTGGGAAAGGATCTAGTATTAGAAGGGAACTTAGAGGCCATCTAGTCTAAAACCTTCATTTTTGAAGTGAATAAACTGAGGCCTGGAGAAGTTTATTTACTTGCCCAAGGTTATCAGAGTATTTGAATCTATGTTTTCTGATATGAGAGCCAGACAATCCTCTTCCCATTGTATCATTCAATTTTTTTGTTTGGCACCTGGATATAGAACCAAGAGAAAAGGCTAAATATCCTAAAGAATTTAGGCTTGATGTCAGAGGGGAAACAAAATAAAACAAAACAAAACAAACCCTCAAAAACCTACCTGACATTTGGAATTGAACAAAAGTGGAATGGGTTTTCTCAAGAGGTGATACGTTTCCCCTCATTAGGAAACAAAAACTATTAAGTGCCTGCTATGTGACAGGCTGAGCTCTTTAAAAATATTTTCACATTGATCCTCAAAAAACCTTGAGAAGTAGGTTCTATTATTGTGATCGTTTTACAGTTGAGGAAACGGAGGGAGGTTAAGTGACTTGCCCAGGGCCATACAGCTAGGAATTATCTGAGGTGGGATTTGAACTTATGCTCTTCTTGATTCCAGGACCAGACCATTGATCAACAGTCACTAGTTTTCTCAGACCCTGAGCAGAGACTGAACAATCACTTACATTATATTGGACCTAAACTTTCAGGTACTGATGCACCTAGAGGGCAGTTGTGGTCCTTTCTCATAGCAAATACTGTGATTATGTGACAAATAAACAAGTAGCTGGAAAAATGATGATTTGAAAGGGAAGAGAGCTTTAAAAATTAGAGCAATCAGGAAAGGGTCCCCATAGAAGGCGGCACATGAGCCTTGAAGGAATCTAGGGATTCTAAGAAGCAGAGATGAGAATGGAGCACATTCTAGGCATATGGAACTGGCAGGTTGGAGCCAAATTGCAAAAAAAAAATGGCAAGGTATTCATTTTTTATCCAAGAAGCAATAGGGAATCTTGGAGAGTTCTTGAACAAGAGATTGACATGGTCAGACAACCTTTAGAGAGATTATCTTGCCAGTTGTGTGAATAATGGATTAGAGAGGAAAGAAATAAAAAGGTGAGAATCCTGTAAGAAGGAGGAAAGGAAAGGAAAGGAAGGAAGGAAGGAAGGGAAGAAGGGAGGGAGGAAGGAAAGAAGGAGAGGAGGAAGGGAGGAAGGAAGGAAGGAAGTAGACAAAGGAAAAAAGAAAAAGGAAGGAAGTAATGAAAGAAAGAGAGGGGAGGGAATGAAGGAAGAAAAGAAACATCAATTAAGCACTTAATATGTGCCAGGAAACGTGCTAAGTGCTAGGGATACAAGTAGGAGCAGACCACCTCAGTAGTCTACCTGAGAGGTAGTGAGGGCCTGAAGGAGGCTAGTCAAAGCTTAAGAGTTAGGTGGCAGAGAACTAAACTCAACCCTCTGTCTTGCACCTTAGTCCTCTTTCCACTACTTTACACCACTGCTCCACACTCCATAACTCCCATTGAACTTTCCACAGAACAGAGCAGAGCTGTTTCTCTGGATTTTTTTTAACAGTTCAGAACAAAGCCACCTCCTAATAACCAAGCAGAAAGTGTCTAGGCGCTGCTTTGAAACTTCTAACCCCTTGTCAAGAGGCTCTCCTCACCTTAGGCAGAAGTTTTGTTTGCCATTCTTTCTCCTCTTGAATTCAGACCCCTTTTTTTCTTTGCTCTGCAGATGCTTCATGGAGGTCCCTTCCATTTCCCTGGAGGGTTCCTCTCCCTGACCCTGTCTTTCTGTCTCCCCACCTATAATTTGGATTGATGTCCTCCTGCTGCCTCTCGGCAATGTTGGGATCAGTAGAAAAATGAGGGCCTGTTTCTGTGGGCCTCCCTCCCTTCCCCACCCAAGGGCAGCACTGCTCTGATCTATGGTACAATACATCCCATTGTTTGAAGCATAATAAATTGTGCGTTGAATGGGTCTGTATGGGAGACAGAATTTATCTCACTCAGGAGGTTAGACAGCTACAATTTATTACCTGCACCATCTCTTTTTCTCTTAGAGGTATTCTGGCTCCAGTGAGGATTCAGTTTCTTCAAATAAGGAAAATAAAGGACTCAATATGCAAATTTAAGATGCTAATTAAAGGTTACAGAATCAGGGCTTTGAATTCAGACTTCTTACTGTCTTTTGAAATCCTGCATCTGGATTGGATATTTTGAAGTCATTTAGTCTGACCACCTGTCTCCAGGTAGGGCTGTTTCTGAAAATTCTAGGCAAGAGATCAGCTCCCTTTTGGGAAGAGATATGATAAATTTCATTTGTAATAATAACAGTTCTCATTTATATCGTCCTTTAAAGTTTGTAAAATGCTTTACAGATATTAACTCACTTCATCCTCGTAACAACCCCATGAGGTAGATGCTATTATTTTCCCCACTTTACAGATACAGAAACTGAAGCAGACAGTCTAAGTGACTTGCTTCAGGTCATACAGCTAGTAAGTTCTTCAGACTGGATTTGAACTCGGGTCTTCCTAACTCCAGGTTCAGTACTTTATCTACTGTGCCACCTAGGTCCCTGTGTATTATATGTGTATATGCATATGTATGTGTATATGGCATGTGTATATATGATTATAACTGAAATATGTACTATATGTGTATGTGCCTAATTATATGTTTACATATATGTGCATGTGTATTTATTTTCTTGGGAGGTGAACTTTAAGTAGTGGAGATCCCAGAGACCCATCCCAGCATAGCAAGTGGTAGAAAGGGAAGAGCTCAATGGCACTCTTCAGTCATTCCTTATTTAAATGTCAATGTTGATTTAAATCCCAATATCTGTGGGAAATACCCATAGGATTACAGAATCATGGATAAGTTTAAATACTTGATTCAGCACTTCTAGATTGAGGGAGTGTGGGACTCAGTACTTTAAATCTGCTCCAGCACATCTGGCCTCTGCTTGAACATCTCCGGTGGTGGCAAACTCAGTTGGAAGCAGCAAGGAAAAAAAGAGAAAAAAACACCCAGCAACATTGGTTTTGGAATCAAATGACCTAGATTCCATCTGGTCTTTGTCACTTATTACCTGTGGGAATTTCAGCAAGACGGTTAACTTCTCTGAACCTGTAAAATGTAGGGATTAGAGTAGATTATCTATAAGTAATTTCTAGATGTATGATTTTATGAACCTTTGACTCCTGAGTTTTGTGTCTGGGAGATTAGTGGTATCGTTAACAGAAACAGTGAAGGCAGTAAAAGGGGCAGACTTTGGAGGAAAGTCAATAGACAAGCTTTAGACATGTTGAAGATATCCCCTTAACTGGGATTAATTGGAACTTGATACAGGAAGCAAGGTAGAGTGGGGAGACAGGGGTGATAATGAGCAAAGTAGTCAATAATGAAATGAATGGTATACAGAAGCACTGTGCTAAATGCCAAGGACACAAATGCGAAAGTGAGAGAATCTTTGACCTCAAGGATCTTATATTCTCAGGAAGAGACTATACATCTGGCAAAGTGCTTGCCTCTGAGGGATGTTTTGGTTTGAAAAGTCATAGGGATGGTAAGTAGAGTCACAGGAGAATATATTGATACTTTCTTTTCAGTAGCAATGACAATATTGATTACTTAAAAAATAAATTTAATTCTTTTCAATAAGAAAAAATGTACTTTGTCTCCCTCTTCTCCTCACTGGAAAAAAAAAAGGTAAAACAAAACCCTTGTAGCAAATATGCATCTATAAGCATAACAGCTTCCTTTATTGACCATGTCTGAAAATATACTTCTCATTTTACATCTTGAATCTCTGAGCTCTTCAATGGGAGATGAGTAGTAAGCTTCACCATTGATCCTCTGGAATTGTATTCGGTCATTGTAATAATCAGAGTTCAAAAGCTTTCAAAGTTGTTATTATATATGTGTCCGATTCTGCTCTGTTCACCCTAACAATTCATTTAAGACTCCTCTTATCTATCTGAAACCATCCACTTAATAATTTCTTATATTATAGTGCTAATGTTGATATATTAATATACTACAATTCATTCAGTCATTCCTTAAGTTAAGGATATTCCATTCTCTGCTTCCTTGCATTTGCACAAATTGTACCCCAAGCCTACAAACTACTCATTCTTCATCTCAACCTCCCAGAATCCTTCTCTTCCTTCAAGACTGTTTAGTGGCCTTTCTCCCACAAAGTTTCCTCTGATCTCTTTTCCCTTCCCCTTCTCCTCTGGTAGGTATTTATGAATTTTTCAGTGCCACAGATAAGCTTTAGAGTTGTAAGAAAGTAAAGGAATCCAAGTTTATGGCACATGAGGATTGGTTGATTACACACAATCTCTAGTCCTAGACACTATCTATACCTGTCAATTCAAGTCTCATTTCCTTTTTTTGATCCCATATTATATTGTTGACTTATATTGGGCAAACAGTCTACTAAACCATCTAGATTTTTCTCAAAAACTGCTTTCTGAACATATACCTCCCTTCCTATCTTGACTTAATGAAATGTAGTTTTTGAACTTGAGGTTAAAACTACATTTTTCCCTATTCAATTCCATCTTATTCTACTTAGCTTAATGTTCTAGCTAGTCACCTAAGATCTTTTTGCATTTTGACATATCCAATGATTGAACTACCCGACCCACTTTTCTATTAACTGTACATTTGAAAAACATACCATAGATGCTTTTATCAAAGTTATTGATAAAAAATATTAAATAGCACGTGTCTGAGCATATAATCCTTGGGTACTCTTCTTACCTCTTGCCAAGCAGACATAAAACTATTAATGACTACTCTTGGAACATGGCCATTCAATCAGTTCTAACCTTATCTAACCATACTACTATCTCTCTCTCTCTATCTTATCTTTAAGATGAGCATTAGGGACTGTCAAATGCTTTGATAAAATCAAGGTATATTACAACAATAGCATTTCCCTGATCTACTTGTCTAGAATATCTCTCCCTCCTCCC
>CM053596.1:141661760-141691772 GCA_028646575.1 Pseudocheirus occidentalis | reverse complement strand
TTTTTTTTTTAACACTTTTTTTTGTTTTGTTTTGTTTTGTTTTTATTTTTTGGAGGGCAGTTAGGGTTAAGTGACTTGCCCAAGGTCACACGGCTAGTTTTTTTGTTTGTTTATGTGTTAAGTGTCTGAGGCCGTATTTGAACTCAGGTCCTCCTGACTCCAGGGCCGGTGCTCTATTCACTGTGCCACCTAGCCGCCCCACTGCGCCACCTAGCCGCCCCCCCTCACTTGTTAGTGCTTTCTTGAATTTCTTATATTTGGTAACTAAAATTAAATTAACTAAATAGCATTTGAATTTATTATTATTATTTATCTTTCTTGAATTTATTTCATATTTACATGCATACCAGATATTCTCCTCTGGTTGTCTGGTCATTTTTTAGTCCTGTCTGACTTTTCATGACCCCATTTGGGATTTTCTTGGCAAAGATAATAGAGGTTTGTCATTTCCTTCTCCAGATCATTTGACAGGTGAGGAACTGAGACAAACAGTGTTAAATGACTTGCCCAAGGTCACATAGCTAGTAAGTTTCTGAGGCCAGATTTGAACTCAGGAAGATGAGTCTTCCTTCCCTGCAGGTCCAGAGTTCTGTTCACTGTGACATCTAGTTTCCCTTTCATAGAGTTTAAACTCTTTGAATGCAGGAACTGTTTGCATTTTGTTTGTCCCTGGTACAGTGCCTTGTGGGTGCTAAATAAATAATTGTTGAACTCAAGAGTTGGACAGAATTACTTTTTTTTTTAGTTAGAAATGATCAGTTTATCACTGACCATAATGCATTCATTTACCAATTGTCAAGAAGTGCTGTCTCTTTAAAAAAAGAAAACAACCTTGTTCAGAGAACTCCATTTTCAAACCTCATTAGAATTTAAGCATGTACTAGTCAAGCATCCATTAAGTAACTGCTTAGATAAATGATTTTTGGGGACTAATTGATCCCTTGGGGTTCTCAGAAGATCCAGGAACTCACTGCAGTTCCTTTGAAGCTTTGTTTTAGTTCAAATAAAGACCTCTATTTATGTAAATTGAATCACCAATCTAATTGATTGAAACTCTAAAAACTCCACGTGAATATGCTCAAATTGGGGTCAACCTGAATTTCATAGAGTTCATCAAACTTTTTTTTCATTCCTAACCTTAGCATCCTTCTTTATTTCCATAGAACACTTTCTTAGAAGAAAGTAAACTTAATTTTTAAGGTGTTCCCTGACTCCTACAATAAAGAGTGAGAGTCTTAAATCCTATCTGGTCACCTTTGAAGGTGATCCAAGATTTTCCAAGGCTATGTCACCAGAGCACTAGATCTAGAAGGTTCCACGATGTTGAATAGATTGAGTATGGTATCTATGACAGATGACATGTACTTTCTGAAGAGTATGGAGAGTGTCACTACCAGTAGGCTGACCACTTGGTGATGAATTCTTTGGCCATGGCAATCCACGAAATTAAAAAAAAAATGACCACTGTTCCTGCAGTAATAAAGGACAATGAAAGAAAAGGAGGCAAAAGGACATTTAAAAAACACCAATATTTTAGACCTTCTATGAATGTCATCTTAAACATTGGCAAGTGTTAGGTTCCTGCTTCTGATCAAGTAAATGTACCCCTGGAAGAACTGTGCTACAGCAGTCTTGACATTTTTACAATAAATGAAATTAGAGACAAAAAGAGTTTGTATTTAAATAGGAGGATGGTTTACATGTTCTTCTTGGACAAAAAATAAAGAACTTGGCAGAATTAGTTTTTATCATGCATCTAAAGGCAACTAGAAACATCATTTCATGGGACATTTGGTCATCTCATACTTCAGTGCGCATGATAAATTTTTGTAAAAAGAATACTGTAAAGATGAATGCAGCCTATGTGCCAACACTTATTGCAAAGGATGAGAAGCTAGAAAAATTTTATGAATAACTCAAAAAGATTCTCCAGGTTAAATAAATAAATATTTTAATATTTGGTCACTTTACTGTAAAATTGGGAATAGGGAAGATGGTAAAAAAAATGCTGTAAAATATGTCTCATAAGTAAGAAATAAGAGAGACAAAAGCCTTACAGATTACATAGAAGTCATGTGTCACATGAAGAAGCTATGTGGCATACTTTCTTCAAAGTACTGAATAACATCACTGAAAGTTAAATTGATAGTATTATTATTGTTATTAATATCAAATGGGAAAAAAGTATTATTAATGTCTAAATTATTTGTCTCTGTACAAAAAAACCCACTGTCTTATTGAAGCAAAGATAAGAATAGATACCAAATAAGGAGAAAGAATAAAAATGAAAAGATATGTCATGTAATTGAGGTAACTCTAAGCCAACCTACTTAAATAAGCTAGTGATACTTAAAAAGTAGGAATGGATGAAAGAATAGACCTAGAAGTATCACCATTTTTCTAAAGAAGTTCAACTGATGTTAGTCAATAAATAATAGAGACTGGATGGGGGAGGGGAGGGAGAAAGCGTCTAGAAACCATCTGAGACAGGAAATATTTGATTTCTTTGCCAGAGAGTTATGGATGTTAAGGTCAATGCAGAGTAAAAATGTCAACTCATTTGTAAAATCTTACAGAGGAGGGTAGTAAAAGTTTATCAGTAGTATTCCCCTATGAAACAATGATAAACAGTTAAAGGGATAACAAATTTATAGAAAACTTAGCAGAAAGATTAAATTAAATCAGATCATCTTAAAGGTATTTAAGGATAAAACTAGACACTGAAAAAACCCCCAGAATTCTCAATAGATCTTTTCTATTTCTCCAATTCCAAACTGTCTTCTCTACGAATGACAGTGGAGCCACTATGTTTGCATTCTAACATCATTGTCCCTGATGAACTGAGGAAATAAAAATGGAATCTTTGAGAGATTTTAGAGCTCTGATCAATGACAAATCACAAGTCCATGTAACAGCAATCAGTTTAGCTGTGTTCACAGCAGCATTCTTTTGGGAATCTGCTGGTGCATGGCGTTACAGTCCAAAAGAAGGAAGATGAAGCATATGACTCACCTCCTACCAAACAGGATTTATCAATGAATTAAAATGCAGAAAAAAGAACATACATTTCTGGATATGGCCAAAGAGGCATTTTTCCCTGGACTATACAACTATATATATAGAGAGGACTTTATTTTTATTTTTCAAACTTTCTTAGAGAGGGAGGAAGAGAGAGACAGATTAATAAAGAAAAAAAAGAAAAGCAATAAGAAAAGATAGTTATGTTGTGATAAACAACATTTATTTCAATATAATTTACTGCTGTGCAGAATGGTATTTTTCTGAATTAAAGCTCAGGAACTGAATCGCACTACCAAAGAGGAATGTTGAAAACACATTGAATCATCTTGCAATTAGAAAAAAGTACTTCAACGCACAACTTTAATGGGATAGGATTGCTATTGAGATTACTGTTATTGGGACTGAAGAGGGAATATTTATTTGAAAAAAATGTGTTAAGTGCATAGGATTTAAACTGAAGGCCATTTGTATTTTTAAATCAGTGTATTGCTAAGACATATGCTGTGCAATATGTTATATAATAAAATATTTCTTTGTAAGGATTACTTTGACCCATATTGCATGAGGTCTAGGTTTATTACATTTCACTTCTCTCCCAGGATTCTCCTTGATGGGAATTTAGGAGTATCTGGGTTTTCAACCATTGACTCCAGATGCTGCCAATCTTTTTCCTCCAAATAAAGGTGATCCTCTTCACCTCAGTTTCATTTCACCACTTAACAGTCAGATAAACCTTTATAAAGGCATATGTTCTTCAAAGGACTAGCAAGAATAAAAATACAAACATTCTCTCCAGCACCAGGGGCGTAATAACCATCCTTCAACACTTCATATTCTGAGGAGAGGGAGAAAATCAGGTTCATAGATTAGCTCAATTCCTATATAACACAGTCATAAATTCCAAGTCCAAGGTCCTCCCCCACCACTTGGATGTGAGTCCCAAGCACCTTGGTTTCTTAGGGTTTCCTTGTTGAGCTGACTGGTCACATATCCAGCATAGCATCATGTCTTGGGTCACTATGGCTCAAACCCTGGGGTCCAGTGGGGATTCCCCATTTCTGATGGGGATTCCATCACCTGTGCAGAGAACCAAAAAAGGCAAGTGAAATAGAATGAAATAATTCCCAAGCCCAAGCTCATTTCTTGGGGCTTTAGGACAAAAGGATAGAGTAGGGGAAAATGGTCTTTTCCTCCTCACCAGCTCAGTTCATGATGCCCATGTTGTTGGTGAACTTCAGTCTTTACCCTCTCTGGACATCTCAGGAAAGAGAGAAAGGGTCCCAGCCTGGCAGTTTTTACATGTAGCCTTTTCCACATATACAGGAAAAGAGACTAATGCCACCCAGGTGTAAAAGAATGCAGAATATCTTCTCCCCAAATTGGTCCCTCTGTCTTAAGTGATCTAGACATACATAAAGCCAAGCCAAGCCAAAGTTCAGTCACATTTTTAAAAAGGAAGTAAAATTTTCACTAAAGGAAACAAAGATGAGAGGAATAGCTGGACAAAATGAAATATTTACAGAAGTTTGTTCTAGAGGCAAAGCAATTTGGAGGCTATCAAAGGATTGGTTACTAAAATAAGGGAGTATACCAAAGGCTTACAAAGAAAAACACCCAACAAATATTATTATTACCAAAAATGAGTCTGAGAAAATACTAATAACTACGCATTCACATGACTACTATTTCTGCAGAATCTTCACAAGAGTAATCTACACACATTCTTGATGTGTGATGTGATATGAGAAAGGAGTGGGCAGGTTTTCAGAGATGTTTGACAAGACTCACACAATAGACTGAGAGGTATTTAGAGTTCCAGACACTGTTGTGTTTATTCTTTGTTCATTGTGAAAAGGCCTTTGATTTGTTAGGATAAAGTGTTATCAAAGTTCTCCTGCATATGTTAATAACACACAGGATTCCTTGAAAGATGTGAAGTGCTTGAGGGACTCTCTAAAAAGTGACTCATTCAAGGCACTCTATGGGTAAGCACCCACTCAAAACAATTGCTCACTAGCCCCCATTGAAAGTGCTTGCTTTTAATGACCAACCATGATTCACATTTGCTCAAGAGATATTTAGTCAAACAACATGGGAAATAAAGCAACAAGCAAAGATTTTTGCCTCCATTTTTTTTTTACTGACTCTATGTCCATTTCAGGGGACAGTAGTTCTCTCCCAGAAGGCCATCAAACCTTTTCCTGGTGGCCTTTCTTAGAGGTAACAGATACTTTCCTGGAGGGAAAGGTAGTGGAGATAGGCAGAGACAGAGAGAGGGAGGGAGGAAGAAAGAGAGGGAGGGAGAGACAGACAGACAGATAGAGAGACAGAGAGAGACAAAGAGACAGAGACAGAGAGAACGAACTCTTGGAAACTCTTGGCATCATAGGAATTTCTACCCTACGTTGCAGAACATAGGTACTTTTCTCAGGACTTCTGATATAATATGTAGAGTAAGTATTCTGGTGTTAGGCACTTTGTAAGCTCCTTGAGGGCAGAGTCTTTTTTTGTTTATATCTTTATATTCCTGGTAGATTATAGTTAGATAGATGAATATATAGATAGACAGACAGACAGACGGATAAATAGATAGTATTGCAGCAATTTCTCAGGCTGAGTTCCTTGGGAAAATCCTAACCCTCAAATAGGTCTACATAATCAGAAGTCAAATGAATTGAATAGCCAAAATGAAAGGAAAAGTAATTTATTTGTACACTAAGGAAGACTGCTTACTGGGAACAGCTTCACCTTCTTGGGGTACAAATTCAATTTTTGCACTTTTTTAGGCTAATTTAGAATACACACCCAATCGGCAGCATCCCAAGGCAGAAAATAAACTAGAAATGAGTGCAAGCCTTGAGGTCATCAAAGTTGCTAAAGGTCAGGTACATTCCTGTGGGGAAATCATTTTCTCCATGGTTAATCTTACCAGAAGTCCCTGTGTTTGCAGGAAATCTCTAAAGCAGCGGTGGATCCTTTTAAAATAGAATCATTCTCATTAGTATTGATGTCATTTGGGAGGGAAGTAATGTACAAACTTCATAGTTCTATTTTCTTGGCCTCTAAGGTTACTTTATCTGGGGAGAAGATCCTTTCTCCAGACTCACAATGCTCATGTTCATCTGCTTCTTGTACATTAGGAGGAAGTATTTAATATTTAATAAATATTAAATTTATTAGAGTATTTAATAAAGTATTTAATAAGTAAGAGCATTTATTAAATACTGTATATCAGATACTGAGCTAAACAGTAAGAATATAATTACAAGTCCAAAAGAAAGCCCCTGCCCTCAAGGAGCTTACATTAGGAGACAACACATAGCAGGGAGACTAAGAAACAGGAATAAGGAGGAACTCAAATTACAGGAGTTTTCTGGATTGGGAAGAGAGAATGGCCTTTCCTTCCAGAAAATCAAGATACTTTGGAATCCAGTTTCTGTCACCCAGTGAATTAGTTCTTCCTCTCAGCTATGCATCATCCACAAATTGGACAAGTATGTTTCCAATGTCTTCATCCAAGTGATTGATAAGACTGTTGAAAATCAGAGGCTCATTCCTTTTAGTCTTTTATAAATTTTATTTTTCCCACTCCCACAGTGCCTTGCAGTTGCCTTGTATGCCTTAGAAATTTGTTTGTTGAACTGAATTAAAGGCTTTTCGGTCTTTGACAGGGAAAATGCACAAATCAATCAAAAATCATCTCCTGAATATCACATCCGTGTCAGGCCTTCTGATCCTTGCCATAGGAAGAATTCTATGGCACATCCTAGTCTTCAGTGAATTAATTGTTGACCTGGTTAGGAATGTCTTTGGTGCCATGAACATTTACATGTGAGGGCTCCCTCTATCGTGGAAGATCAAACCCTTCCATGTCCTCTCACGCAGGGCTACTCCTGTCAATATTTCTTATAGATGTTCCATGGAAGATCCACTCTGGTGCACTATACACCTTCATCTGACTCTGTTGATATCCAAGATGCTAACAAAGCAAATAACTATGAAAAAATAACAAAGTACCCAAGGCAGTAAATGGGTGCTGAAGGATTGGTACAACCAGAATCAATATAAGTCCCCTTCATATACTCTATACCAGTGGTTCTCTACCTGTGGATTGCGACCCCTTTGGGGGTCGAACGGGGTCACCTAAGACCATCAGAAAACATGTATTTCCGATGGTCTTAGGAACTGAGGCACCTCTCCTCTTTCCATCTCCAGGTGGGTCTGCCCACATGCAGATATGCCCACATATGAGTATTAAAGGGTCACGGCATTAGGAAGGTTGTGAACCACTGCTCTATATCTAGTTTAGTCCAAGGCTTGGCAAACTCTGGACTGCACTAGGCAAAATGTGTAGTAGGATGCTTTCTACTTTCATGACTTTATCATCATCATCATCATCATTGAAAGGATTTTCTTCTGGGACTGGGTTAGTTATGAAGGAGGTGAGCTTGAACTGGGCCTCTGAGGTTGGATAGGGGAAGAAGATGTTTTCATTTTATGAATGAGGAAACCGAGCAACAGAAAGATTAAGTCACTTGCCAGGGGAAGTGCCAGAAGCAAGATTCAAGCCCAGGTCTCTTCTGATTGTCCATAACTCTTCTCACTGTAATGTATTACCTTTCATGAGGAAGCTACTGGACTTGGCATTTAGAAGGCAATTAGGAAGCAATTGGTGACTCACTAGTAACTAGTTAGAGTGAAATTTCTGTACAGTATAGAATTAGTCATAAAATTGAAAGCACTGTAGAAATGATTGGAAATTGATAAATATATGTGAGAAGAGGTAGGAAAGGCATATATATGTTTATGTGTATGCACATATCCTTTCATACCTATGTGCACAGATACCTAAGCCTTCTCTGTATTATAGAATCATAAAATAAGAACGAGAAGGAATCTTGGTTTTTGTTTTTTGGTCTTTTTGGAGGGGAGAAAACAAGGCAATTGGGGTTGTGACTTGCACAAGGTCACACAGCTAGTAAGTATCAGGTGTCTGACCCCGGATTTGAACTCAAGTCCTCTTGACTCCAGGACCGGTGCTCTATTCACTGCTCCACTCTCTTCCCTAGAAGGAATCTGGAAGGTCATCTGAAATAAGGTATAGGGAAATTATCTAAGAAATATCTGAGACAGAATTTGAAACCTAGCCTTTCACCTGACTCCAGATTCAATATTCTGTCTACTACACCTGGCTGCCTCTTAGGGGTTAAGTGACTTCCCTAAAGTTGTACAGTTAATAAGGGTCAGAGACTAATTTTGGACCCAATTTTCTGACTCCAGAACCAGTACTTTTTCTTCTATACCAAGTTGCCTAATGTCAGTGTATTAGTCAACAATTCAGGAGAGTTTATAATCGCCAGGAATGAGTAAAGCCTTGGAACAGGATCTCAAGCTTACCGAACTGAGCAGATAGGTGTCAAGGACAGGTTTCACCCCTTCATACTATTATCTGGAGCCAGGGGAGCTGGCTATCCTGACTTGCTCACCTTTAACTGTTTAACTTAAGAATTGGCAGCCCCTGGTTCTGAGTATCACCATTCTCTTGGACAGACAGAAGGGAGATGGGAAAAATAGGTCGAAAGGAAGGGGAGCTGGAGGAGGAGGATAGAGAAAAAGGAAAGGGAGTGTGTGAGTGGGGGAAGAGAAAGGAAGGAAGAAATGATAAGAGAGAGAGAGAAATTGGTGTGTATGTCAGAATGGTAGAGCATCCTTACCACTGGCTGGCCTTAACGTTCTTGGTGGAAGCTGCACTGGGTGACCTCTGAAATTCCTCACTGCCATTGTGTGAGTATAGGACTCGGTTGACCTCACACCAGAAGTTATTTCACCAAAGGAAGGGAGATGGACTCTGGTTTTTGCATCCTAGCATTTTTTTCTTGACTACTTGTGGATTCTCCTTCTTCAGCCTTTCCCTCCCCTGGCTCCCAGATGGATCACAAGCTGTCTGCTGAGACTCCCCCAGACAACAATTCCCTAAGGGAGCTCCCCACAGAAGCTTAATGCCCCGAAGGGCTGCGGTTGCTTCTGACTGAGGAAAGCAGCTGAATTATACCTGCTATAATTTCTCCCAGGTTCCCCTGTCCCTCCTTTCATAACATTGTGCTTTCTTAACACAAATACAGTGTCATCCTTCCCTTACCAGAGCCCTGATCCAAGCTCCTGTCATCTCCTTCTCTCCCTTTCTCCCTGGTTTGCTCTTGCCTCACTCGTGGCTGCTGGTGGATTCCTTGCCAACAACACCTCCGCTCTGTCACAGGAAGCCTGGCTGTCACAGAGAGAGATGGGTACTCCTGGCCCCCACTCACTCAGCCTTCCTGCTGGTATGCACAAGCTGCTGCCACCCACTTCCTTCTCCCAAGCACATTTTCCCTGGGGCTGAGCCAGGGGAGCTAGGAAAGGGAGGCAAGAGCTTCTGGGCTCAGTCAGCCAGTAATGCCTTCCCTGCTAAGGCTGCTCATCCTCAGGTTGCTCTTGTGGAGGGGATTCTGAGGAAGGAACCCTCACCCAGACTATGTTTTCCAGAGTGTCTTAAAGCCTCTTTTGGATTCTGCAGGCTGCCTTCATACAAGGAGGCAGGGTAGCCCAATGGAAAAGCAGCTCCTAATTTATAGTAGACAATCAAGGAGCCCTCCTGTGCTGTTTGAAAGGGATATGTAGCTGAACAGATACCATAAGGAGTGTCTGTCTCCATACCCATCTAATTAAGTCCTTCCCTTATTTCTTCCCAGTTTCCCACCATCTCAACTTTTCTTTTTGGAGGGGTGAAGGCAAGGCAATTGGGGTTAAGTGACTTGCCCAAGGTCACACAGCTAGTAAGTGTGTCAAGTGTCTGAGGCTGTATTTGAACTCAGATTCTCTTGACTCCAGGGCTGGTGCTCTACTCACGGTGTCACCTAGCTAACTCTTGAGGGTTTTTTTTTCCATCTCAAATTTATAAGTAAGAGATGCCATTCATGACAAGAAGCAAGCATGAGTAATGGATCTAATGGAATAAAGAGTAATGGAAGTGTCATTGGGTGGGGCGACAGAAAACAGTTCTATTTCCAGTTCTGCCAAAATTAGCTGTGTGACTTTGGGTAAGTCACTTAACCTCTTAACCATTTCTTCATCTGTAAAATAGTCATAGTTACAGCATGAATCTCCCAGGGCTGTTGTGGAGGTTCAATGAGGTAACATATGTATAGTGTCATGCAAATGCGAGCTGTTCTTATTCCCAGTTCTATCAATAATTAATTGTGGAACCTTGGGCAAGTCTTGCTACTTTTTTAAGACCTCTTTTCTCCTCAGGAAAATGAGAGGATTGTGTTAGAACACCTCTAAGATCTTTTTTAGTTTCAACTGAATCTTTTATTAAATTAATTTTTATTGTGAACTTAAAAATTATCAACAAACATTTCAAGATAAAAATAGGGATAGGAAAAGAAGATCCAATACAAGAAACCAAGCTTCTCTTATCTATTTTTCTTGCCTAGCTTTTTTTCCTAAAGAAATATGTATTGGGGTGGCTAGGTGGTACAGTGAATAGAGCACCAGCCCTGGAGTCAGGAGGACCTGAGTTCAAAAATCATCTCAGACACTTAACACAAAACTACCCATGTGACCTTGGGCAAGTCACTTAACCCCAATTGCCCTGCCCTCCCCCTCCAAAAAAATATGCATTAAGTTTAACAAGATCAAAACAAAATTGCCCTGTTTATGCCCATTTTAGCACTATTATTTTTTTTCTTCTCTTCAGAATCACAGAATGTCTGAATTGGAAGGGACTTTGGTGGCCATCTTGTCTCTCTGATAACTGAGAAAAAATTCTCTCTGAAATACCCCAGACAAATGGACATCTTACCTTTTGCCTGAAGACCTTCAGTGAGGAGGAGTTCTACTCCCCAAGGCAACATATTCCTTTTTGGGATAGCTCCAGTCATTAAAGAACCAACATTTGTCCCTTTGTAGCTTCCATTTCTCCCTTCTCATCTAGGAAGAGAAGTGGTGATGACAAAGAATAGTCAGGGCTTCATCCAGGATAGGTTATGCCAGATTAATTTCATTTCCTGTTTTGTCAGGATTATTAAACTAGTAGATGAAGGGAATGTTTTGGATAGAGTTTATCTAGATTTTAGGAAAGCTTTCAATAAATTATCTTCTGTTATTCTTATAGCTGAGAAGATGAAGAGATATAAATTGCACTGTAATCACATTAATTCTGAAGTCATTGAATAGCTGGACTACTTCATTGTCAACTTGCAAAAGGTCTCCAATGGAGTATCCTAGGGATCTGTACTTGACCCTGCAATGTTTATTATTTCTATAAATGCCTTAGATAAAGGCATAGATACTCATCAAATCTACAGATGACACCAAGATGCTTGACAGCTAATACACCAGATGACAGAGTCAGGATCCAGAAAGATCTTGACAATCGAGAAGATTGGGCTGAATTTAATAAGATAAATTCAATTGGTGTATTCTAGTACTTAGGTACAAAAAGTCAACTACATAAATGTAAGATAGAATTGGCATGAATAGACAGCAGTTGTTCAGAAAAGCATCTTGAAGTTTTAGTGAACTACAAGTTCAATAAATCAGCAATGTGATTTGGCAAACTAAAAAGCAAATGCAATCTCGGACTATGTCAACAGAGCCATACTTTCCAGGAGTAGGGAGGTCAGTGTGCCACTGTATTCTACCTTAGTCATACCTAATTCAGAGTATTGTGTTCTGTTATGGACATGTTGGTTTAGGGATACGGAGAAGCTGGAGAGGGTTCAGAGGAGGCAATAAGGAGGGTTGAGTTCATTATATATGAGAATCAATTAAAGAATGGAGCATATTAGTTGGGCTTCCCTGACTTTTTTTCAAGTCAGGTCCTACTTTTTACAAGAAGCCTCTTGTACTTCCCCTATATACTGGTGCCTTCCTTTTGGGATTACTTACAATTTCCACAGTACATATTGTGTTTGTATATAAATGTTTTCATATTGTTTCTCCCATTAGATTGTGAACTCCTTGAGTTCAGGCACTGTTTTTCCCCCCTTTCTTTGTATTCTCAGTACTTGGCTTTGTGCTTGACACATAGTAAACACCTAGTTGATGCCTACTCACTTACTGATTGGTAAAGAGACCCGTATGTTTGACTGGTTGGGGGATACGATAGCTGAGTTCAAGTGTTTGAAGGAAGGTCATGTGGAGGAGGAATTTGTTGTTTGTTTTTGAGGAGGAATGTTTGGTTCAGAGAGCATAACAAGGAGCAATGGGTAGATGCTTTAAAGAGGTAAAGTTAGACTCAACATCAGGAAAAACTTCCTAATAATTAGAGCTGAGTGCAAGTGAAAAAGGCTAGGTGGTGCACTTATTCTTCTTGGAAGTCTTTGAGTCAAAGCTTGATGATCACAAGTCAGATATGTTACAGTAGAGATTCTGTTTTGAATCAGTTGGACCATATGGCTCTTCCAACTCTCAAGTTCTTTGCTTCTGGGATCTTTTGGGAACAAACAGAACAAATCTAATCCTCCTGCGTAACAGCCTTTGATCTCCAGCTTCTCCCAACAGTACTCATACAGCACAAACTTGAGTTGCTTTGCCATCATGGTTTCCCTCCTCTTGGCACTCTCTGACTCAACAACATCCTTAATTTAAAAAAAAGTCTTTTCAAAGCAAATGAATCTCTAAAATTAATGGTGCTGTCCTCATGTATCCTAATTTCTAATCGACAAATGGTGGAAAGAATGTATATTTTCTTAAAGAACTACATGTCACAGACAAACATATAGGGGTCATCTTATTCTGTGATCAGTACACATGAGTATAGGAATCAGAACAGATGATATGGAAGGTATTATCTAGGAGGAGGGTTTCAACCCTATCCTCACCCAAATGAAGCCTGATGATCAGCTCTATTGATTTCATCAGACATTTGCCATTCACCTACACTGTACTAGCTAGGTGCTATGCTAGGTGCTAGAGATATAAACACAAACATAAAAGCAGTTCCTTCCCTCGAGGAGTTTAGATGAGCTATTGGAGCATGGCGAACAGAGTACTGAACCTGGAATTAAGAAGGCCTGAGTTCAAATCCTGCTCCAGATACGAACTAGCTGTGGAATCATGGAAAAGTCACTTATTCTTTCTTAGCCTCAGTTTTCTCAACTATAAAATGGGCATAACAATAGCACCAATTTCAAGAGGTCATTCTGAAGATCAAATGGAATAATATGTGTAAGGCACATTGCAAACCTTAAAGCGTCATAGAAATGTGATTATCATGATGACAATGACAATGACAATGACAAGGATGAGGAGCCAGCATATCAAAGACAGAATCAGGACAAGTTTCCTGTGAAGGCATCAATGGAGCTAAGCCTAAAAGGAAGCTAAATGGTGTGGAATGCTTGGGTGGGGTATATTTTCTAGCTTTCTGTGTTACATCTTTTACATTTATGCTCAACCCATTTAACAAACGCAGAGTTCTTTAAAGAGGAAAAAAAATGATGCTTCCAAAACTTATTTCTACAAACCTCAAAAATTGAATGTTAACTTAAAAGAACTAGGGGCCAAAGGAACATGTGCCTATCAAGAAAGTAATCTAATTCACCTTGCTGCTCCATAGGCCCCCTTTACTTAAGATCCTATCACAGCAGCAGGTTCCTAACTTCTTTCTATATGCTCATTAAGTAATGCAAATAGAGGATGCCCTTCCACCTATGAGGAAAACCTTTTTGGAATAAAGAAAAAAAAAATGCTGTAACAAACAATCAAAACCCTTTTTGTTTCCCGGAATCCCAGTGCCCTGACCTGTTTTGAAGACGCCTTTGTTTCTATAGCTATGGCCTTGAACAGAGAGGAGAGATGGAGCAGATGCTTTTTTATCAGATTACTTTTATCAGTTATTGCTCAGAATAGAACTGAAGTCTCATTTAAGACAGTATATAGCTATACGTTGTGACATGCCAAGTTGTGCCCTTATCATAAGCCTGGATTTATTTGTGTGGGTGTATTTCAAAACCTCCTTTGTCAGAGTCCTTATTTCTCAAAGCTCTCTTTACTTCTGAGAAACTGTTTCTCTTGAAGATACCTAAATAGTTGGAAAAATAAAGCCTAGCCTTTGAGAAAGATGCAATATTTTATGAGTTTTTTTTTCCTTGCTGTTCAAAGATGGGGCAACTAAGTGGTGTAGTGCATAGAATGCAAAGCCTGAAGTCAAAAAGACCAAGTTCAAATCTGGCCTCAGACACTTAGTAGCTATGTGATCCTGGGCAAGTCACTTAACCCTGTTTGCCTTAGTTCCTTATCTGTAAAATGAGTTAGAGACGGAAATAGCAAACCACTCCAGTTTCTGTCAATAAAACCCCAAATGTAGTCACAAAGAGCTGGACATGACTGAAATTACTGAATAACAACAAAATTCAAAGGTGGAATAGGGATATGTGTATTAGGTAGAAAAAATATATTCACATATAACCTAATAATATGGTTATTGTAAAAACTTCATATAAAATATTCAAACCCAGATCTTCTGACACCAAATTCAGTTCTCTTTCTGCTGTACCATGCTATCGTTTTTTTGGGGGGGGGGGAATGGCTTATAAAGCCATTTTTGTTTTGCCAATCCTTTAAGCTGGACCTACTTGTTATACTTCTGGAAGATGGGTCACCAATTGGTTTAAGAACACTTCTAGAGGGAAACACTTAGAGAACCAGTAGCCATGTTCTCGAACTCACTATTGTGGGTCATATGGGAATAATGAGGCCTCCAAAATATCAAACTTGTCTTGGTATTCATTTAATTTGCCAGCAAGGGAACCCTATTCACATAGTTGAGGACTCCCCAAAAGATTTTACACTCATTTAGAAAGCATTTGTTGCTTAATGGTGGGGGGAAGTAAAGGGTGAAGGTTGATTATCTCTGTTGGTATCCAGAAGTCCCTAAAACTCTTAAAAGATGACCAGGAGGTTAAGCATGTACTTAATATGTACTCCAAGTATAAAGGACAGCCTATGAGAAGGCACATATATGGAGATAGTGTAGTCCATCCTGGGAATGTAGGTCAGTTTGGCTAAAAGTAGGAGTGCTTGAAGAAGAAGAATAGAAAATTAATCTGGAAAACTAAGTGGAAACCATGTTGCATAATGGTACCAGTTGTACTACCACACTATACTACTGTGTTTAGAACTTATCACATCTCTCTTCCCCAGAAAAGCCATCACTGGGAGATCTCACTATGCCACAAGATTGAATCTGCCTGGTGTTTACATCTCATCACTACCCTCTGCCCCTCCAAGTAGATCCTTTTATGGGATCCAGGGCTCAGCACAGTTTTCCTCCCTATTTCCCACCAGCTACAACGCTTCGGAGCTTGTTCAGAAGTGCTCTAGGCCTCCCATCCTCCACCCCATCCCCATCCCAGGTTTTGCCCCTTCCTTTTCTGTGTAATCTTCCTCTCCCCCCTTAGATTATAAACTCCTTGAGGTCAGAGATGGATTTATTTTTTATTTTTTATTTTTTATGTGTATTTATATCCCTGGCACTTAGCACAATGCCTGATACATAGCAGGTATTTAATAAATCTTTATTGACTGGCCTGCCAGGGATCTTCAATTTTATTCTACAGCAATAGAGAGCAACTGAACATTTTTGTGCAGGGAAGTAACATGATCAGACCTGAATTTTGAAAGTATTTTGGTGTTATTGCTAAATTCTGTATCTTCTATAGGAAATCCTTCCTGATTCTCATAGTTATTGATATGTTGTCTATTTCTCATAATGGACAGAGTGCAGGGCTTAGAGTTAGAAAGGCCTGAGTTCAAGTCCTGCCTCAAAGACTAGTTTTGTGAACTTGGGAAAGTCATTTAATTGCCCTTAGTTTCAGCTTCCTTCTTTGTAATATAGGGACAATAATTTTGGCATTATTATTGACCCAGTGATTTTGGAATTCGCTTGAAGAGCAGATTCAAAAGGACAGATTAGAAGTAGGAAGACCAAAGAGGAATTTATTAGTGATGATAGAGATGATATAGAGCTGATGAGATCATCAATAATCCATACTTGATTAAGTGTGACCAATATCTAGGGAATAAGACTAAAAAATATTGACACACACAGGAGGGGAAATGGAAGAGAGTGCTGTTACATAAGCCAAGGAAGAAGAGAAGAAGCAAGTTGAGGGGTTCACCTCTAATGGCAAAAGGTTCAAAGTGGTCACAAAGGAAGAGGGCTGAGAAAAGGTGACTGGGTTTAGTGGTGATGACGTCACTGATAATCCTGGAGAGAGCAGGTTCAGGTTAGTTGAATGAGTGAGAGGAGAAGAAATGTAGGCACGAGCACATATGATTTAGGAGTTTTGATGTTAAAGGGAGAAGAAATATGGGACAAGAGCTTGAGGGTGTGATGGCAGGATCAAATGAAGGTGTTCTGGTTTTTAAAGAAAGGAGGAGACCTGGGTATGTTTTTAGGTCACAAGAAAAGAGACAGTGGATTAAGAGAGGGTGTGTGTGTGTGTGTGTGTCTGTATTTGTGTCTGTGTGTTTGTGTGTGTGTGTGTGTGTGTGAGGGAGAGAGACAAATAGACAAACATAAAGACTCAGAGAGACCCAGACAGAGAGACAGAGACAGAGACACTGAGGTAGACAGAGACGGGACAAGATCCCAAATTTCAAAATGATCTTGACAGGGTAGAAGACTGGACTGAATCCAATAAGATGATATTTAATAGATACAAACATAAAGTCTTAGACTGTGAGAGAGATATGGAGAAAGAGAGAGAGAGAAAGAGAGAGAGAGAGAGAGAGAGAGAGAGAGAGAGAGAAAGAGAGAGAGAGAGAGATTAAGGGGAGAAGAAGGTGACAAGATCTCTGAGTCTGAAGCTAAAAAGGAGGAAATGGGGAATGCTGCCTCTGAGATGTGGAGTAGAGAGGCAACAACAAAGAAAATGGAATGGGCATTAGCCTAGATATCAAGAGACAATGGTTCCAGTCCAGTTTTCACTTTCAAATAGAATGAACTTTGGACCAGAGGGAACAGGACAAAAATTGCTGATAAGGATTTGAAGCCCTAGATGAGTAAGGAGGTAGTAAGAGAGTCCTTTGCTCCCTTTGATGATTTCACATCTTCTAATTCAGATAAACAGCTTTCTTGGATACTGCAGGAACTTTCTAAAGTGATTGCTGCACTACTGTTGGTGATATTTCAAGATGCTGGAGAATGTAAGAGATACAACAGATTTGTGGAAGAGTATATGTTGTTCAATTAAAAAAACGAAGGTGATAGAATTTGAAAATGGTACACATTTGAACTTTGACTTCTGAGAAAATTCTAAAATATATTATTTAAGATGTGGTGAGTGAACATCTAGAAAAGAAAGCATAAAGTGATCACAAAGAAATGTCATAACTCCATCAAGAATAAGTCCCAGATCATCCTTATTTCCTTTTTAGACTTTTATTAAACTGGTAGACCAAAATAGAGTTTGCCTGGAGTCTAGCAAAACATTTGATAGAATGTGGAAAAGATGAAGGAATGATGTGTGCTGGATGATAGTACAAATTGAAGGAACTGGAACCAGCTGAGTTGGAAGCATATAATATGACTGTACTATTTCATGGTCAGACCATATCTGGGATATAGTGGTATTTCCTTCCACATATTTTAGAGAGTTCATTGGTTGTTTGGAAATTATCCAGAAGAAGGGAAAAAGACTAGTGAAGGACCATGAGTCTGTGCCATTGGATGATTAACTGAGGAACCTGAGGATATTTAACATGGAGAAGAGAAGACTTGAGGACAATGTAACTGTCTTGAAATTATTAGAGATCTTCTGTTTTTCTCCAGAAGGTAGAATGGGGAGAAATGGTTGCAAAGTTGCAGAGATAAATTTATCTTTGATATCAGGAAGAGAAACATATCTGACAATTAGAGCTATTGAAAAGTGGGCTGCCTCCAGAAGTCAGAGGTTTCCTTTTCAAAGCAGGCTGAATTACTACCCCAGTGGCAGGGATGACTCTTTTTTGGATGTGGCAGGACAAGATGCTTGGTGTGGTCCCTTCCAAATCTGAAATTTTGTCAGTAAATGCCCAATTTGTCTATAGTGTAGATTAGGTAAGTGGGAACAATTTTTAATAAAGTTGAAAAATGAGGGCTTTACTCCTTATTCAACAACTCTAAGGTGTCTTTGAAAGCTAGGAAGAGAAATCAGAGCTGTTTGGGACACATTAGGAAGCCACTAAGGACTTTTTGAGCATAGGATCGACAATCATATTTTGTCCATGCATGATTTCAGTTTTGCAAATAATTCCAGCTCTTCCACTAATTCTCTGGATGACCTTCACCTCCCTGGACCTCAGTGATTTTTTTTGTAAAGTTAAAACTGTTGGAGTAGATGCTAAGACCTCTTCCATCACTTAAAAGTCTATGACAGTGGTTCTCAACCTGTGGGTCATGACCCCTTTGGGGGTCAAACGACCCTTTCACCATTTCCAGTGGTCTTAGGAACCGAAACTCCTCTATCAGTCTCCAGGTGGCTCCACCCACATGCAGATACACCCACATATGAGTATTAAAGAGTCTCAGCATTAGGAAGGTTGAGAACCACTGGTCTATGAGATCCACCTCTTCTCCCCACCTACCTAACCCTTCCCTCCCAGGAAAAGATTCTTTGGACTGAAAAAGTCCCAGACTGAAAGGAACTGCGAAGCCTTGACTAACAAGGGGAGGGATGTGTGTGAGCTGATGGTGTGTATCCAAGCAGCAGAGGCAGCAAACCAATGTGTGATTTTCATGACCAACACACAGGGTGAACACATTTTACAGTATGTTTTTCTCCAGTCTTGCATTTACAGATAAAGTCTTTTGGAGTAGCATGGAAAACTTTTGCTGTTTTTCTCCTATCACCCCCTTTGTTTTTGTTTAAAATTTGATTGTCTTAATTTCCATAAACATAGCCTATTTTTGTGCTTAAGATACTGAATGAAAAAGTCCATTGTATGTTGTTGGAGTGGTTTGGAAATATTTGGTCAAATTAGTTAATTTGGCTGCAATGTCATTTAAAGCAAAAAGTAAAAAGCTGTTGACAATGGCTTTGGAACATTATCTTTAGTTACTTAAAGAGTGTCTGTTTTTTAAAAATATAGTTTATGTTAAGATAAATTTTTAAAAATTAATTTAGGGAAGATTATTAATATCTGTGAGAAAATGGACTTTTCTTCTGGATTTCTTTCGTGGTCATTATGAGAGATCGCTTTTTCCTCTTACCAGTGTTTGTTTTAAAACTTAGACTGACATCTAGCTTTGGCAATCATAGTGTGTTTTAGTTTCCTGAGGGGGTGGAGGATAGCTCATAATGCTGTTTAGTTTTGTATTCTTGGTGCATTGGTGAATTTTTTAATTGTTCTAACTGAAATAAATTACATGAATTGAAAAAAAAGTTTATGAGGTCATTTTTTTATACTAAAAGTTCTGTTAGAAAGTGTTTATTGGGAGTTGACTAGGTACCAATCACAGGGCTGGTGTCTTTGAGTAGGAAATATTCTGACTTTGTGTAGTTACAACAGCTCCTTTCTTGGTTTTTTCAATTGTAATAAACTGTAGACTCTTAATTTTCATTGACTTGTGGGTAGCTTCCTAAACATTTTTACAACTCTTCATGCATATGTCCTGTTTCTGGAATTAGAATATGTGGCCTGGGAAGGAGGAAATGGGAAATGGGGAGAAGGTGTGAAAAGGTGAGTATGATTACCTCTGTATTTCTCTCATCACCAAATTCAGGGAGGCACCTACATGTAGACACCTACAAGTGATTGACAGGTAGACAGACCTTAGTTCCCCACAGATGGAGAACCTTGCATGCAGAAGGGAGCTCAGTGTCTCTTTTCCTCCTACATCATTCACAGCTTCAGGGTTGCCGTAGTGGGGAGTCTTGGACAGAGGGAGATAAGCTCTCTTTCCATTATGACAAGAAGCACATTGTTTTGTGTGTGCATGTGTGTTTACAGGCCTGGCTCTCTCCCAGTTTTATCGGAGGGCTTTTTACCCTTATTTATGTTCTATTTGCCTTGTGTTTTATGCTTTGGGCAAAGAGATAAATCTAGTCAGGTGAGATAGAGCCTGCCATAAAGGAATTATATGCAGTTGTATTTTACCCATGGGTTTTACTGTCTCAGAACCATGTCTAAGAAGGTGAGACTGGAGTCCCACCGAGTATTCCCTTCCTTGAGCAAGTGGCCCTATGCCCTTATGTCTCTTTTCATTGAGTTGCCAATTGAACTGACTGAACCTTTTCTCTTTTATGAATCTAGAGCTAAAGTTTCCAAGTCTCCATAGCCCTGTGCCTCCCTTCTTCTCTAGGATACAGTACTCATTACACTGTCCTTTGGTTGGCAAGATGATAGGAACATCTGATTCCTGCTTTGACAGTTCAACAAACACTTATTCAGCACCTATTGCATATATAGTAGACCATTGTGCATGTATAGTAGACGTTAGGGAAGATAACAAATTAGATAAGAACTAGTATTATAAAATTCTGCTTTAACTGGACATATGTACTCCTAAAAGGTATTGTGCTATGTAAAATGATGCAATAAAAATCACAGGGCTTATGAGAAAAATGGCATTAAGGGCACAAAACTCAAAAATGTCATCAGTGATATGTTTCAAAAAAAGTAGAAATCTAATTTAAACAGTAGCATATTATTATATGCATTAAATTGTTAGGAAATACATGAATACTACAAAAAATAGTGGCTATGTCTGAGGCCTCCAACAGCTGTTTGCTGGTTCCCATGGGGCTTAGTTGGCAAAACCAAAGTTGGGCAGGCCAACACTCTGAGCTTAGGCGGCTGGAGGTAATGACAAAAGAGGCTAATGGTGGTCCAGATCAGCCCACAATTCCTACTGCACTACACAATAAATACGGTGCTTTACCCTGCCAAAGACCTAAAGTTTGCTTGTGGAAGTTTGAGTCAAGAGGGGTACAGCTTGTGAGTTATGAAATGTTGCAGGTTTTTTGTTTGTTTGGTTTTTCTTTCAGGAAGAAATCAAGAATAAACAAACTCCAAATTTGTGTACTGCTCAAAATGTTTCCTAAAGTTTCAATTGTATTGGAATAGATTTGAATTTTTCGAAACATGTTATAGCAAACTTAACTGTAGTTCTTACCTTCTCAGAGCTCACAGTCTAACAGGGAAAATCACACGTATGCAGTTACCGTAAAGTGAAACATATTGCCTACTTCAGAAAAATATAAACTATGTTCCACGGAAGGTCCAAAGTGAAAGGATCAGGGACGGGTTCCTGGAAGAAGTGTCCTTTGAACTGGGCCATAAAGGATGAGTAATTTCTGATTTTAGAGGGGAGGAAATTACAGGTATAGACAATGATGTTGGCAAATGTAGAAAGGTGCAGAAAAGGAAGATGTGAACAAGAAACAGAGTTGTTCTGCTTAGTTGGACCAAAGTAGGGGAGGATTATGAGCTAAGGCTAGAAAGAATACTGTCAGGTTATAGATGGCTTTGATTTTCAGGACTAAAGAGTTTGAATCTAATTTGCTAAGCAATAGGGAAGCTTTGGAATTTACTTTAAAACGAGTTTTGAGAAGAGAAATGGCAGGAAAGATATATCTAGCAGCAATGTGAAGGATAGATAGGAAAGGCAAGAGTGTTCAGGCCAAAAAATTGGTTAAGAGGTAATTATGCATGTTAGTAGTAATGAGATTATTTGCTTAGTTAAAGTGGGACTATAAAGAGAGGACAAATAGAAGAGAAACTATGTAAGTGATACTTTCAAAAAAGTTTTTAAAATGTTAAATTTTCATTTAAAAATATTTTGAGTTCCAAATGATCTCCCTCCCTTTAACCTCTACCTTACCCATTGAGAAGGCAAGCAATATAATTCTTATTATACATGTGAAGTCATGCAAACCATATTACTGTATTAGCCACATTGCAAAAACAAAAACAAATAAACAAAGCAAGAAAAAATAAAGTGAAAAAAAAATCCTTCAATCTATACTCAGAGTTTTTCATCATGAATCTTTTGGAATTATTTTGGATTATTGTGTTGATCAGAGTAGCTAAGTCTTTCATAGTTGATTATCATTGCAATACTGCTGTTACTATATACAATATTCTCCTGGTTCTTTTCATTTCACTCTTCATAGGTTCATATAAGTCTCCTCGGGTTTTTCTGAAATCATTCCTTTCATCATTTTTTTTTCATCATTTTTTAAATAGTACAATAGTATTCCATCACAATCATATGTTACAACTTATTCATTCATTCTCCAACTGATGGGCACCCCTTCAGTTTCCATTTCTTTGCAACCACAAAAAGAGCTGACATATACACACACACACACACACATACATATATATATATATACATATACATATACATGTGTTTGTATGTGTGTATGTATGTATATATGTTTGTTTTTTCCCTTTTCTTTTGATCTCTTTGGGATATAAACCTAGTACTGATATTGCTGGCTCAAAGGGTATGCATGATTTCATAGGCCTTTGGGTATAGTTCCAAATTGTCCTCCAAAATGGTTGAACCGGTTAAAAATTCCATCAGTTTTGCATTAATATACCTATTTTTCCATATGCCCTTCAGCATTTACCATTTTCCTTTTCTGTCATATTAGGCAATCGGATAGGTATGAAGCAGTTCCATAGAGTTGTTTTTAATGAGCATTTCTTTAATTATTAGTGATTTAGACCATGATTTCATATGAGTACTGATAGCTTTACTTTCTTCTAAAAACTACTTGTTCATATCTTTTGATCATTTGTCAATTGATATACGGTTCTACTTTTTATAAATTTAGCTCAGTACGCAATATATTTAAGAAAATGAAGCCTTTACAGAAAAACTTAAAAACATCATCTCTAGTTTCCTGATTTCCTTCTAATTTTGGCTGCATTTGGCTTTGTTTGTGCAAACTCCATTTAATTTTGAGTAATCAAAGCATTCAGTTTACTTTTCATGATCTTCTCTGTTATTTGGTCACAAACTCTTCCCTTATTTATAGATTGACAGGTATATCCCCCCCCCCATAATTTACTTATGATATAATCTTTTATGTCTAAATCATATATACATTTTGACCTTATTTTGGTATACGGTGTGAGATGTTGGTCTGTTCCTCATTTCTACCAGTCTGCTTTCCAGTTTTTTCAGCAGTTTTTGTCAAAGAGTAAGTCCTTGCCCCAAAAGCTAATATTATTATGCTCGTTGACCAATGTATATTTTATACCAAACCTATTCCACTGATCAACCAACCTCTCTTTTTTAGCCCATGCCAAATTGTTTTGATGATTACCATACTCTGATATAGTTTGAAATCTAATACTGCTAGGCATGCTTTACTTTAAAAAAAAATGTCTCTTGATATTCTTAACCTCTTGTTCTTCTAGATGAATTTTGTTATTATTTTTTCTAGCTTTATAAAGTAGTTTGGCATGGCACTAAAGCAGCAAGTTAGAACAATTGTTTTTATTATATTGGCTCAGACTATCCATGAACAATTAATGTTTCTCTAATTGTTTAGATCTGTCTTTTTGTGTGAGAAGTATTTTATAATTGGGTTCATATTATTCCTCTGTGAGTGCTGGTAGGTAGATTTCCAAGTATCTTATACTGTCAGTAGTTTATTTAAGTGGAATTTCTCTCTTTCTGCTGGGTTTTGTTGGTAATAGAAAGTGATACTCTTGAGTTTTTACAAATTGATTGGGAAAATTAAGGGAGAGAAAAGAGATAGAGGTAAAACCAATATTTTAAATGTGGTTCTAAAATTAGTTTGGTACAGTGACAAGAATTCTGGACTTGTAATCAGAAAACCTCGGTTTGAATTGTGTCCTATACATTTATTGGTTCTGTTATCCTGAGAAAGTAATTTAACCTCTCTGAGTTCCAGGCATTTCTCTAGGCAAGACTATAAGTTATAGTTGTGTAGTCAGTGGATGGAATTCTCACACCAACAAAATCATAGACTGAATACAGATAAGATTTAGATCAGTTTGTCTGAAAAAATATCTAGAAGTTTCAGTTGCCTGAAAGCTCAATATGAGTCCATGGTATAATTTTTGTGGCCCAGAAAATTAATAGGTTCTTAGGCAGCACAAAAAAAAAATCACACACACACACAAATATAGCTTTCAGGAAAAAGGAGGTAATATTCCTGGCTGTGCTTTACCCTGGTAAGACTAAATCTAGAGTGTCATATCTATCAAGTTTTCAGGGCCAGAGTTTGAGAAGGGCATTGAAAAGTTAGAGTGTTAGCTTTGGTACTCATCACTTAGCAGTACCCTCAGTGCCTTCTGCTCCCTTCTCCTTGGAGCACTGGATGGTGGAACAAAGAGCTCCTCCCAAAGCTTTCATACTCTAGTCCATGTCTTCATTTCTCACATAATTTCCCTCCTTTGGGTTGGATTCCATCATGCCTCCTTCCCATCCTATTTGTCTTCCTTCTGTTTGTTGTTTTTCTCCATTAGACTGTGAGTTCCTTGAAGGCAGAAGATGCCTTTCTTTTGCATGTTAGTACCTCAGAGTTTGGGAGGTACTATGCACATAATGGACACTTAATAAATGTTTATTGACTTACTGTCTGAGAGCGGCCAGAGGACAACATCTAGAATAGGGAAAGGCTTCAAGGTCATGACATATGAAGATTAGTTGAAAAAATTGGACATGTTTAACCTAGAAAAGTGAAGACTTGTCTAGGGAGGTGGGCATGACCCTTATCATCAAATATTTGATGAGCTGTCACCTGGAAGAAGGATTACATACTTTCTATTTTGCCCTAGAAAATAGAGCTAAGATCAATGGGTAGAAGTTGAAAAGAAGCAAATTTAGGTGTGATATAATAAAAATTGTTCTCATAATTAAAACTGAAAAAGAGGAATGAGCTACCTTAGGAGGGAGTGGGTTCCTCATCACTGGAAGTTTTCACAAAAGACTAGATGGCCACTTCTTCGTTATGTCATAGACTGGATTTTTAGACTGGATTGAACTACATGACCGCTGAGGTTCCAATAAACTTTGAGATTCTGGAATACCATTGCTTTGGTCTCCTCCCCAGAGCAGGCCCATAGATAGATGATGGCTAAGAGATTCCTGTCCATATATGACTGACCTTACCTTCCAGCCTCTCTTTAAATTAGTTGTAACTGGTAAGATCCTCAATTCGCCAGCATCAAGGGAATATCTATCTCTAAGTCTATCTCTAAGACCTAGGGTCCATTAATATACAGAAAGAGGGGGAGACAGAGAGAGAAAGAAAGAAAGAGTGAGAGCGAGAGAGAGTGAGAGACTATTTTTCCATATATTATTTTACTTTTTAATTCTGTGTATTTTATGCATTTAAAAACACTATACTGAGAAGTGGTCCAGAGGGTTCACCAGATTGCCAAAGACATCCATGATACAGAAAGGTTAAGAATTCTGGCTCTAGTTGATGGTGGAACCACTGATAAAATAGCAGAGTCACAAGCAGTTTGGGGAGAAAGAGCATAAATTTGGGTTTGGACACGTTGAATTTGAGGTGGGAACACCGACATCTGAGGAGAATTGCCCTGTAGGTTCTAGAGTTTGGGAGGCTTCCATATGGACATGATAGGTGGAAATGAACACCATATCTAAGGGAGAAAGCCAATCTCTTTTATACCAGAAGGCCCAGAAACATCCCCTGAACCCTGTCCGGCCTCCTGGCTGGTCTGTTTGTGGAGTGATGGAGCAGTGAGAGTGTTGAACTTTGAGTCAAGAGGCTTATATTTTACTGTGGGACTATGGGCAAGTCACTTAACCCCATGAACCATAGTGTCTTCATCTGTAAAATGAGTATAATGGTAAAGATTATTCCTACCATTCCTCTCCCTCCCATAGAGTTGTTGTGAGGCTCAAATGACATAATGTATGTAAAGTGCTTGAAAAACCTTAAAATTCTATGTAAATGTCAGCTTTTATTTCAGAATCTTAATCTTCCTTCAAATATACAATCCTCTGTTTGCCTTTTAAAAACCTCTTTCTACCTTCCCATCTTCTTACACTTTTCTCTCCTCCAGGTACTCTGCTTTCCAGTGCCACTGGCCTTGCTATTCTTTCCAGATGGCACTCCACCTTTATGACCCTAAGTATTTTCCTTGGTTATCCCTCATGCCTCAAATACTCTTCCTCCCCTTCTCTGTCTCCTGACTTCCCTGCTTCCTTCAAATCTCAGATAAAGTGCTTTGTATATGCTTGTGTGTTGTCTATTCCCTTAGATTGTAAACTACTTGAGGACAAGGATTATCTCTTTCTTAGCAAGTATAGACTAGATGCTTAATAAATATTTATTGAATTGAATTGAGCTTTCCAGAAGAAACCTTTCTGAGTCTTCCTTGATCTTAGTGACTTTGTTTTTAAGATTATCTCCATTTTATCCCATCCTATAGATTTATTGTTTGCATGTTGTCTTTCCTATTAGACTGTGGGGTTCTTGAAGCCAAGGATTTTTTTTGGGGGGGGGGGCTATTGTATACTCTGAGGAGCATAGCATGGTCACATAAGTAGCACATAATAGGTGTTTTAAAAATTCTAGTTGACTGACTTCAAAGCTCAACTAAGATGTCAAGTGTACCCTAAAGCCTTCTCTTTACCTAATGGCTAATATTGTCTTTCTCCTTAAAGCGCTTATTCTCTGTGCACGTTTTATCCTTTCAATAGTGTGTAAGTTTCTGGAAGGCAGGGGATGCTTCGTTTCTGTTACTTTATCCCTGTTGATTAACAAAGAATATGGCACATAGTAGGGGCTTAATCATTATTGTCATTTTGGTCCCACACAGGGACTGAAAGCTTTCCCGGTATATAACTAGCTGATACAATAAGTTATTTTCCTTTGTGGGGAGATGGCTAGATTTCCTTCTTTCCTTTAATTTCTCCAAACCAATTCTCTCACTCCTCTTCATGGAAACATGTATGCATGTTAACAGAGATCTTCTGAGGACAGAGTCCCATTGTTGCCCCGTACTGAAGCATCATTCTCATGATTCCAGTGAAGATTCCAAGAATTTTTGACTAGTTCAAAGGGGAGGAGAACATCATGGCAAGACAATGGAAAGAAATAATCTGGGGGCAGATAGGGCCTGGCAGTGCCCCTCAAATGGCATCTATGTCTGGTTCTGTGTGTCTTTGATAAGTAGGGTGAGGATTAGCTATCAGCCCTAGACTGCAGAACATAGACTCTATTGTTTTCAGTGGTTCTTAACCTTCCTAATGTCATGACCCTTTAATACAGTTCCTCATGTTGTAGTGACCCCAACCATAAAATTATTTTCATTGCTACTTCATTACTGTAATTTTGCTATTGTTATGAAGTATAATGTAAATATCTGATATACAGGATATATTTTCATTGTTACAAATTGAACATAACCCACAGGTTGAGAACTGTTGGTTTAGATACTTAATCTAGGCTCACACTTCTAGGTTCTCTATCTTAAGGTACTCAAAAGAGAGACTGCTTAGTAGTAACAGCCCTGGGGTGTGTCCATTCCTGCAAGATTCAGGCTTCCTTAATTCTATTAGTCAAGAGGATTAGAAGGCCTTTGATTCTGTCCTTAGTCAAATTACATAGGATTGTTGGACATTTCCGTTTGCTTTTCAGGTCTTCTTTCCATCACTCTGCAAGCAAGGGGCAACTCCTAAACCCTGCTGTTAAGGCAGTTTTTCTCTGCTTCTAACCTCAATCTCTTGTCCTATAAATCAAATTCTATCCTCCATGGCAATAGAGAACTCTTCTATGTCACCATATCTCTGTAAATTTTTGAAGGTGTGTTCTCAGCCTTCTCTAACTGCAGACTTTAAAAAAAAATCTTTAAAGAAAAGATGGCAAGCCTGTCAAGGGGTACCCAGCCCCAGCCTCCATTGGAGTTTTCCCTTTCTATACTCTGCATCCTAGAGATATTGTGGCAATGCAAACTTGTCTCTTCTTTGGACAATCAATTAAAGAAAAACATGTGGTGGTACTGGGATGGGCTATGGCTTCAATAATTAGATCCCTTCTTGTCTGGTGAGGTCACTCTGCAGATTTCTTCTATAGATGGAAGTGGGTAGCTTAGGGATAAGTACAGGTGGGATGGTAATGCTATTGCTTGATGGAAGAATTTTGACTTGTTGCTTTCCCAGCACAAAGTACATCTCCCCTTCCTACATGTTTTGACTATTTTAGATTTGAACTTGCTTCATTTTAGTTTGCTTTGGAGACATTTATCTGAAAGGATTGTAGCTAAAATGGCCCTTGGGATATAGGAATTAATATTAGGAAGACTTTTTTGACTGAAACATTGATATAGGGAACAACCAGTATGGAAAAAATCCCTCTATCATTACATGTCTGTACCTTCTCTGAAACTTCTAGTCTCAGTTGCCTAGAACATTGAGAAGTTTAGTGACTTAGCCAAGGTCATTGAGACAGTGTGTCAGAGACAGGATTTGAACCCCCGTCTTCCTGAAACCCAAGGTCAGTGGTCTATTCTGTAAGCCTCATTGCTTTTATTTGTAGAAAAAAGCCTGAAGAAAATGACATTTGGCAACCCCCAGCTACAGATAGAGCTGGACAAAATATCACAGGGACTACTCATGGCCAGGCCCTTGGAGGAGCATGGTACTAACAGCAAGGTGTCAGCCAAGCTGACTGATTTCAGAGGCAGGACAGCAAATGTCCTGACAAAGGTTGGGCCACAGATTTCCCATTCATACCCTATTTCATTGCAGGTTGACCAACCTGGTAGTCCTTCTCATACCCCTGCCCATTAGCTTCATGCCAGCCTACAGATGGTGCCAGATGCTGGGGAAGCCTCCCTCCTGCACTGAGGAGACCAAGTTTGCCTCACAGATGCCTGCCAGTGTGTTTGCAACATTTGGATTGCACAAGGTGTTACAAGGCAAACATGTTTTTATTGAAATATCTCTGCCCTCCAGCGTATTTATTTTATTTTATTTTACAAGATTCAGCTTCCTGCTGATCTTCCAGTGAGGGAAAATGAGCTTTTGAAAATGGTTTCCTCTTTTATTTTTAAGCACTTACAAAGCAATGTCAGGGCAGCTCAGCTGAGAGAAGGGAAGATCCCAGAGTTAGTGTTGAGCCACAGAAGGGGACTGGATGGAAAGTCAGAAGAACTGTGACCTCATACAATTCACTCTCTTTTTTTAGGCTTTAGGTATTTAGTCTGTAAAAGGGGTGTTTAGAGCAATGATGCCCAAACTTCCTTCCAGTTCTAACATTCTGTGACACTATGATCTTCTAAGGACAATCACCCTTTCCATCTGTCTAGAAGTGTTTGGGCTGTTTGGGGATTTCTAAAAGCCATTCTTCTGGGGATCTCTAAGTCTCAGGATGTCTAATTTCTTTCAAACAACAGAACATGATAACTTGATCCAGCCTATGGGGGTTGGCTCCAATTCAACTACATAATATTATACAGAGAGTAAGAGCTCCCCTATTCTGAATAATGACTTCTCCTCTCATACTTACATAGTACTTTTATTTTGTATCTCTCTAATGCACGTGCAACATATTATGCATTTTGTAATCTAATCTATATATTTTTGTTTCTAATATGTAACCTAATGTACACCCTTCCATCCCACTATTGCCATCTTCATCAATTTCCTATTGCCATAGTAATGCTCTAATAATGAAGAATTGTTGCTGGGCCAGGGGGCTGGTAACTAATCTCTATCCTTTTACCATTAAGGAGTCCCTCTCACTAAACTCACACATGTGGTCAAGTCAGGTTAGTCAGGTCTGGTTTAGTCCTAGAGGAGCCTGGCCTCTAATGAGAAAACTTAAGTCCCCTTTACTTTTACTTTTTGGAGTATTATGTCCTCTACCCTGATGCTCAGGGAAGCAAGATGGTACAGTGGGTACAGTGCCAAGACTGAAGTCAGGAAGACTCATCTTTAAATCTTGCCTCAGACAGTTGCTAGCTGTGTGATCCTGAGGAAATCATTTAACTCTCTTTCCCTTG
>CM053596.1:141622760-141661260 GCA_028646575.1 Pseudocheirus occidentalis | reverse complement strand
CCCCTGGCCATGCCCTCACCACAGCAAGCCAATGTGCATCACCCCGAAGGTGGAGAGATTATCCTGCTTATCGCAAACAGGTGCAGCCCTCACATTCCACCCCCAGGTGATCACGTGCACTCCTGTTAGCTGAGGACCAGTTCAACCCATTACCATCAAGAGACCCAACAGTTCTCAGACTGTTTTTGCTCATGTCCCAGTATTCTTCACCATGAGGAATCACAGCAACCTATCCATCTAAGCTAATAACACTACCTAGGAGGCTTGCACATGAGAGGTTTCCCTTCAATGAGAGTACTCATGTTTGTGAAGTTCTTTCCTAGTTTAAGACCCAATATGTTGTGAGTTTAGTTTATTCATTTGCAGCCAGAAAATTGGATTGACATACTTCCCACTGATCCAGAAAGAGATGGCTCCATCAGGTGGAGCAAATGACCAGGCAGGCACCTCTAGGCACACTCGTCCTTTAGCAAAGAGCCAGAGCACATCTTACTGGAAGGGGCTGAGCTCAACAGGAAGTATGCCAATCCACCTCCCTACTACATATGTAATAGACACATATTGTTTATTTTGTAATCATACTCACTATACCATGTATTCTGGGTAAGTAAAATATATATAAAGTAAAATTGTTTCTTAATTTTCATTTGTTTGCAATAACATAACATTAAATCTATGACATATCCTTTTGGAACTGCTACTCTAGTCCAACACTCTCATTTTACTAATTAAGAAACTGAGGCTCAGTCAGATGAAATGATTTGCCCCAGGTCCCACAACAAATTGTTGTTGTTGTTGTTGTTCATCCTTCATTTTTGGAAAGGACCAATGACATCATGGGGTGATGTCTTGATTTGCTAGTGAATTGAATTTAAGTGAGAAAAAGTTGAGTTATCAACCTCTCTCTTCCAGAGTCATCAAAGTCCAGTGGCACGGGCCAGGATGCAGTGAGTGACCTTGACATCTTCAATGTCTTACCAAGCTCTAAGCACTCCACACCACAGGGGTATATGGGCTGTTCAGGGAGGACTAACACTGGTGTGAGGGCTTGCCAGGCCCTTTTCAAGGCAGTTAATTCACCTTTGGTGCCCATCTTCACCCAACTCTCTCTTATTTATAGTTCTAAACAGTTGTAGCATGTGGCCATATCCTGGTAAAACCATGTCAGCAGACAGGCTAAACCAAGTTGAAAATAACCCACGGGCCTCAAACCCCTTGATGAGTTAGAGGAATGCCTACCCCATGCATGTGAGGACTTCTCCCAGCAGAATGGAGAGATGAGAACAGTAAGTACCACAGCAATGACTAGAACCCAAGCTTCTAGATGATTGGTCCCATGCTATTTCCACTATTCCATACTGCCTCTTCGATATTTAGTATGGGTAGGGTTACATGTCTCTCTTAGCCACGCCATCTGTAAATCTTATGTCATTTCATGTTCTGTCTTCCCACTGGTTTTCTTTCCTCCAGGTCTCCCCACAATTTAAGCCACAGGGTATGTTTTTAACTGACTGACAAAAAATTGGGTATATAGCACCTACTTCACAGAAGTAAATGTGTGCCTACCTCAGAGGGTATGCCAGTGGACCATTGGGGCAATCTGTACTTTGAGTCCCTTTCTGTCAAAGAGAAAGGGAAGAAATGTGCCTCCAAGCTCCCCAGTAGGCATTTATTTACTAAACTGTACTTCCTGGGTTATGATTGCTGTGTTAAAATCACCAGACACCTCTAGTGAAGTTATCCTACCTGAGTGGCACAGACAGTACATATTGATATGATGAGGATGGAAGGAAAAGAGGAGATATAGTAAAAGAAGAAGATAATATAGTAAAAGAGAAGGGAAGAGGAGAGAAAGGAGAAGGAGACAGAAGTGGAGGAGGCAAAGGAAAAGGAAAGGGATCACTCCCTGAACTGAGCATAAAGCTCTGTAAAGGAGAGGAGGAAGAGAGTGATTCTCCTCACCTCCTGAGCATTAAAACAGGATTGGGTTCAACATCACAGAGAAAGAATATAGCAAAGAAAACAGAATGCTCCTCTGTCCCCTGTCTGCCCCCCCCAAAGTAGATAGTCTAAGTAAGAATCCTCCTTATTACTTACTGATCAACCCCTAGTCCCTGGTACTTCTGAGAGGGACAGTCTGAATCAGTTGTGCTTACAATGAGAGAGGCTACCCAAATGTTCATTGGGCTATAGCTCTAAAATTAAAAGAATCCCAGAGGTCAATTTGTTCAACCATTTCCCTCGTTTGACAGATGGGAAAGTTGAAATCTAGAAGTGATGTGCCTAAGATTATGCAGGTAGGACTTGAACCCAGGTCCATCGGATCCAAAGCCAGTATCTTTTCCACTCTGCTTCCTTGCTTATAGCTCACTAATATGGTTTCTTTGTCAGCATCACACTCCCATTGGTTTTCCTATTGACATTATCAGCCCCAGCCCCCTCTCCAATCAGCTGAGCACAAGACTTTAGATACAGAGCAGAGTAATTCTTTAAAGTAAAGAATTTGGGGTTCCCAAGAGTGGGACCTTCATATAAGCTCCTACTCTGTCCTCCCCCTCCTCTGAGCTCATCACCCTTCCCTAAGCTTCTCTCATGAAATTCCCAAGGTAGAGAAAAGTAATATGTACTCCAAGTGTTATATCTGAAGGACATTATCTCCCTCAAGTACTCCTCAATTAACCCAATTAGCCAGCAGCTTCAGTCCCTCTGGGTCCCTCTGGATAGAGGGGTCCCCTCCCTTACAGCAGCACTTGGAATTTATGGGTTGCTTCTCTGCTACTGGGCCCAAAGAACACATCCCAGGAGTCCTGCCTGAGCTCAGAGGAAAATTCACTGAGCCCTCAGCTCTAAACTCCTCTTTCCAATTCTTTTCAAATGGGGCAAAACTCTTTGCTCTCCTATTCTCAAAGATAAGAGCAAGGAGAGAGAGTCAGCTTTAAGTACTCTGTGAGACTAGAGGTTTAGCTGCTTTGAGTTCAGCCTCCCAATATAATTTATCAAAAGAATATATAATACATCCTGTCTCATCCATCTCATTCAGACCTTATTCTGACTAGAGTCTAAGGGACAGTGGCCTGGAGTCTCTTTGACCTATAGGATTATGGGTCCAGGCCTGGGGGAGATGATGTCTTTGCTCTTAACTTCAAAATGTGCAGAGCACTGTATGTGATAGAGTTATATAGGACATAGTGCCTGCCCTCAGGGGGTTCATACTCTGCAGAAGAGGCAAGATACATGTCTGTTCCTTTTGTTCATGGTCCACTTTCTCTTAGACCTCTGGCTTGAAAGCACATGATAAAGTGAATGCCTGATTAGAGGTGGGTTCAACAGACCCTGGTTGTGACTGATGCCTCCATTCTATGATGGCATCCTAATCTCTCCACCGGCTGCTCCCTATAACTCTTCCCTCACCCTGGTCCTTGTCTGCCACAGCCCCACCTGCCTCCCTGTGGATACTCTTTTCACTATGCTGGTACCCTCCAAATATGCTGATCCCAATGCCAGACAGGCTTTCTCTCTCAGCAGAACAAGTCCCCTGCAGTTCCTGAGTTGGGCAGAGGGTGTAGGGAAGAGATGGGCTTATCTATTATTAATTCCCCCTGGAGACTCCAACGCCTCCAATGCCAACTGCATTATTTAAAACTTGCTTAAATTTGGCCCAGAATAGAGAGATTTATTGTTGTTGATCTTTATCCCTTTCTCTCCAATGTTATCTTTCCCTGTTTCTTTAGGGGAAATGTAGACTTCCCTAGAATCAACCCCACTGCGATCTAATCTTTATTCTTTCAGAGACTTGCTGGGTGATCCCAGGCAAGTGACAGAATTGTTTTAGGACTCATTTTCTCCAAATGTAAAATGGGGATTACAATCCCTTTTCCACACCCATGATCCACTTCCCAATTTTGACTATTGCTATTGTGGAAGGGGAATTAGCTTGTGAAGCCCTGAGTTGGATAGCCATAAATGGTCACATCAAAGGTAGTTGAGTTGGGAAGAGCAGCAATTCTGGTGATCTGGTTTGTATATGGAAGGAGAGAGACAAATACACACACACACACACACATACACATACACACACATCCTGCTCATCTCTAGCTCTGACTACAGTAATCAAAATAACTATGCCATTCCTGAAAAGAATTTATCACTTAATTTGCTTTCTGAATCCAATCAACTACCAAAACACTCTTCCCTGCCCACCACTTTCCTTTGCCTTCTCCTATTAGGATGTCAGCTCCTTGAGAGCAGGGATTATCCTGCTTCTTTATATTTGGAAGCACAGTACAACTGGAACATACTAACTACTTAATAAATAAATGTTTTGTCACTCATTTTTCTCCTTTTTTAAGGAGAAATGTGTTTGTTTTCAATTTTAAATATATTTATTTCTGGATATTAGTCTACCAAGAGCCTTCCCTTGTAACAAAAACAAAACAGAAGTATGTCTGACAGTGTGCTAAATATTCTCTACCTTTAGGCTGCCACCTTTCTAAAGAAAGGGAAGTGATGCACTTTTTCCAGGCCCAGATTGACAATGATAATTAGCCAGCATTCAAATTCGGTTTATTGTTCTCTTTGTCTTGTATTACTGTAGGCCTTGAAAATATTGTTTTCCTGGTTCTGCTTAGTTATGGGTTCATTCAAGTCTTCCCGTGAGTCTCTGAATTCCTCATATCCATTATTTCTTAGAGTACAATAATATTCCATTAGTCTGGATTCTTAGTGAACTTACGCTGTCTAATAGTGATTACTTCTTCCTTTCCCAAATGCTCAGAAACTATTCTTCAGTAACATAATAGAGAATTTTGCCAGGAACCAACATCAGACTCACCTTCCAGGGGTTTGAAGATTCTATTTCCCCTTTCTGAAAACAAGGACTTTTGTCCATCTCTAATCCTAGGGAACTTTGACCATTTTTCATACGTCATATTCCCATTTATCTCAAATATCACCAAGAGGTGCTCAGCAATCACATTAACATGTTCATTCCCCTTCATTCCTCTCTTGGCTCTACTTCTGTCAATCTATTAATCAAAGCACCTATTACGTTCTATGGTACTATGATAAATGCTAGAGATGCAAAAACAAGCAAGACAATGGCTGGCCTCAAGGAACTTACAGTCTAATTAGGTAGACAATATGCAAACAAATATAGACAAAGCAAACTTTATACAAGATAAATAGGAAATAGTTAATAAAGGGAAAGCATTAAAATTAGGGTGGGTTGGAGAAGGCGTCCTAAAGAAGGCAAGATTTTAGTTAGGACTGTGTGACCATGTCCCAACTGCCCTCTCACCCTGGAATTTCCCTTGGTACATTTGATCTTTTTACCCTGGAACATTCCTGCCTTGTCCTGAAGCCCTTCTCCCAGTAGTGAGTTCATCCTGGGGCCTCTGTTTTGATGAAGGGCCCAGGCTGTTTATCGTTCATTCCCTTCCTGGCTGTGCTTCTGACTCTTGGGCCTTTGCTACCATGTCCTTCATGGGTACATTCTCTCCCCTGTGCTCCTACTTACCCCTTATCCTCTCTACCCCTGGTTTTCATCTTCCACTGACATATAGAAACATAAATTCCTTGAGGGCTATTTTTCTTTTTGCTTGTATTTGTATATTCAGCACTCAGCACAGTGATTATCACACAACAAGTGCTTAATTATTGCTTGTTGCTTGCTTTTCTTTCAGTACCTTGAGATGTAATTCATCTGGGTCAGATTGAAAAGAGAACATAACTGAAGTAAAGAAAAAATGAAAAACTCACAAAGTTAGCCAGAGTTATAAGGACAGGAGTAATAAACATCAATCAGCATCACCTCCCAAAAGATAAATCTTTTGGGGAGAAAATGAGGATGGATTGAGATCCAAAGGGGACCCACATGGAAGTGTACATTATTGCTTTGCACATGTCACAGAATCAAAATCATGGAATCTCATGATTGGAAGGGACTGCAGAGACTATTTGGTCCAAGTGGAACCAGTACAAAAATATTCTCTCCAGCATCTCCAAAAATTGTGCATCCAGCAAGACTTCCAATGAGGGGGCAGCCACTAGCTCTCCAGGCAGCTTGTTGCATTTCTGGACAGCTCTAATTTTTAGAATATTTTTCCTGACATTGAGCCCATCTCTATAACTTTTAGCTCTTGTTCTTAGCCTTTGGTGATCAAGCAAAATAAATCTAACCTCTTTCACATGAAAACTTTTCAAATATATTTCAAATAGATACATATAATTTGTTTGCATCATATCTTTGCCATTAAACTGTAAGTTCCTTGAGGGCAGAGACTGTCTTTTGCCTCTCTTTTTTCATCCTCAGCACTTAGTACAGTACCTAGCATACAGCAGGGGTTTAATAAATGTTTATTAATTGACTGAAATAGTTGAAGACAGCTAGAATGACTCTCCATCTTCTTTAAGCTAAATACTCTCAATTCTCACAACAAATTCTCCTATTGGGGGGGCCTCCACAACAAATTCTCCTATTGGGGGTGCCTCCAGTCTCCTCACCTCCTCTGCCTCTGCATATGTACCAGCTTAGCAACATCCTTCTTAAAATGTAGTATCTAGAACAGTGACACAATAGCTGGGATGTAGTCCTACCAAGGCAGAGTTCTATCTTGTGGTACTAATTTGAAGCAGTTTAATATTGGACAACAATGTATCATTAAAAACCCATAGTTATTTCTTGTCTAAACTGATTTATAACTACTCCTCTCCCATCTACATCCTCTCCCAGTACATATAGCTGTACTTGTACAGCTGATGTTTCTACCTAAAGTACAGAACTTTACATTTGTCCCCACTAGATTTTAATCTTATTAGATTCAATACATCAGTCTAGCCTGGAAACATATTCTTGGATACTTGCTCCATTATCCAAAGTGCTAACTTTGATAAGCATGCTTTAATTCAAGACAATAAGAAAAATCTAAAATAGCCAAGAGCAAAAGAAAAATCATCAGAGGGAAATAGTAGTAGGATAATTCCCCCACACACACACCATGGGGGAGGGAGGGGAGAACAAACACCACATTAAATAAGAGCTGACTAGTTCTGTTTTATCTCCATCACTCATTACTAGTGTCCCACTTACCCAAGCAGTGATCCTATTCCTTCCTTGAGCTTTCTTTTACCTCCCCCAACATAGATTTTTAATGCCATTTTTGTTGTTCTGAGAATTTATCAATGGTCTCAGTTCATCTTGAGTTTTACAAGAGTACATAATTATCTTGTACATAAATATATTGGCCTTTGCTGTGTTATGTTTTTTTCCCTTTATTCAAAGTGGTTGATTAGGTCTCAATACATCAATATCACCCTCTTAAAACAGATTCCTCTCTTTTTTTCCCCCATTCAAATCATTTGTATATCCAGAATGTCACTCTTGAGAGTTTCTCAGCTCTCCTGGGTCCATGAATTTTGCCTCCGAATTTTAGTTGTGGGATTCTACCTCATTTTTATTTGAACTCTTTGCAATCTGCTCTCCCCAAACCTAGGGTGTGCATCAGACAAAACTCAGTTTGCTTCTCTTTCTTTCTCACAAATGTTGAGATGAAGTTCTCCAAGTTTGCCATCATTTCTTCTTTAGCAATAGCTTCTCCCTGTTAGTCAGAATCAGACTGAAAATGGTAATATCCCCCTACCCAAGACTGAAATTATCATCAAGGTATATCAGGAATTGGTCAAATACAATGATCCCTCTATGCTCCCTGCACATCTCAAAGAATCAAAATTATAGAATCTCATTATTGGAAGTATTGGGACTACAGAGACTATCTGCTCCAACTGGAACCAGTACAAAAATATTCTCTCCAGCATCTCCACAAATTGTGCATCCAGTAAGACTTCCAATGAGGGGCAAACCACTAGCTCCCCAGACAACCTGCTGCACTTTTGGACAGCTCTGATTTTCAGGAAATTTCTCCTGACACTGAGCCCATCTCTACCACTTCTGGCTCTTGTTCTTAACCCTCTATAATCAAGTGGAATGAAACTAACCTCTTTCACAGGACAGCTTTTCAAATGTATTTCAAATATGCTCATATATTTCTTTGCATGATATCTTTGCCATTAGATTGTAAGTTCCTTGAGGGCAAAGATTGTCTTTTGTCTCTCTTAGCACAGTGTTTAGCATACAGTAGGTGCTGAATAAATGTTTATTAACTGACTGAAATATTTGAAAGCCCATCTCTTTTTCAACACCAATAATCTCCCAGTGTTGTTGTATAGCTTTAAGTAATAGAATTCAAGGATCACAGAAGAATCAAATTTGCAGGTAGCCCACAGCAAAATGAAGAGACATAAGATAGGTATAAGTTGATTGTACAAAGTTTGTTACCTACAATGACTTATCAAACAAGGGTGTATGAAGAGTATCAAAGGAACGTATAGCTAAAAAAGGAAGAGGGTACAGTCATAGAGCAGCAGCAATGTATTCTTGGTCAGCCTGATGCCTGTTCTGCTATTGATGCAACGTAAAAAGTACCAGAGAAAGGCTTTCAGCATACCAAATATCTACTCTAGTCTAGGGAGAATTCATGGAAAGACACGGATAAAAATCATGTCTGCTAGGTAGCACAGTGCATAGAGTTCTAGATTTAGAGCAAAATAAAGCCTGAGTTCAAATCCAACCTCAGACAATTACTAGCTATGTGATCCTGGGCAAGTAACTTAATATCTCCTTGCCTTAGTTTCTTCATCTGTAAAGTGGGATAATCCCATTTTAAAAACATACCTACATCATAAAGTTGTTGTAGGAAACAAATTAGATAACATACATAAAGCACTTTTTGAACTTTAAAGTTCTATAGAAATGTTAGTACTTGTTGTTATTCCTTTTCTTCTCTATGTGAAACATTTTTTGATGTTTTATTGATTTTTTTTAACATTTTACATTACTGTTGAAATCACTATGGAATGTAAATTCCTTAAAGGCATGGGATATTCCATCATTTTGTTTGTAGCCCAATCTTGATACCATGTATGGCACATAGTAGACACTTAATTAATGCTTGTTGGTTGCTTAGTTGGCTGATTGATTGCAGGGAGATACTGGCAAGATGATAGATCTTTCTAAGCTAGTGAGTAAAGCAGAAGACATTGAAACTCCTGAATCTGGGAAGAAATGTAGGTAAGTGTGTGACCTAGTGGGCCATATGCCACTTGCTACATTTGCAGAGATGTACAATCAAGGTGACAAGAATAGAATGTGTGTCTGTGCGTCTGTGTCTGTGTCTGTGTATCTTTGGGTCTGCCCAGGACTTTACAAATATTAGCTCATTTTATCCTCACAACAACCCTGGGAAGTGAATGCTATTTTAATTTCCATTTTATTGATCAGAAAACTGAGGCAAACAGATAAAGTGATTTTTTTCCCCAGTGTAATATACCTAGTAAGCATCTGAGGCTGGATTTGAATTCAGGTTCTCCTGACCCTAAGTCTAATATTCTACATTCTACTATGGCAGCTGACAAAGCTTTAAAAAGCTAGAATGTTTCCAGTAAGCAATTCTATTTGTTCCCAATACGAGTTTTGCAAGAACTGAAGGTACTTTGACCAAGCTATGATTCAATCAGTGTGACTACTAGCTCTATGCAAATTTTGAGAAAATGTATTTAAAATGATTAGTAAACTTTAAGAGCTATATAAATGCCAGCTATTATTATTAATTATTATTCAGATCACATCTACTTGGAACCATGATTTTAAAAACTAAAAGGAAGGAGACCTAGTTTGGTTGGGAGTCTCTCTCACTTTGTGGAAGTTCAATAGGTAAGGGTGACTAAACAAAAAGCATCACCTAATCTGGGTGCTTGCTGTGTGTTCAAGGTATAGGAATGTTGCTGTTAAGTCATTTCAGTCATATCCAATTCTTTGTGACTGGGGTTTTCTTGGCAAAGATACTGGAGTGTTTCACCATTTCCTTCTCCTGCTCGTTTTACAGATGAGGAAATTGAGGCAAATAGGATTAAGTGACTTGCCTAGGGTCACACAGCTGGTAAGTATCTGAGAGTTCTGATTTGAGCTGAGGTCTTCCCGATTGAAAGCCCAGTGCTCTATCCACTATGCCACCTCACTGTCATAAGGAATAGCAACTCCCAGAAGAAGCGTTTTCCATTAATCACAGGATGCAAATTGTTCTTGCAGCGTGGTCCCTAATGGACCAGGTCCCTAATATCCCCCTATTTAAAAGGGGATCACGTGCTCCTCTGAAAGTAAAGAATCCCTAGAGGAAGAAGAATTGTCAATATCCAAACAACAACTATAAAAGGAACTATGTGCCTCTGGATAAAGAGTTCTTCACTTGTTTTGAGTCATAGAAACCTTTTAAATAATTTTTTGGTTAGGCAATCTTGTGAAGTCCATGGATCCCTCCTCAGAATAATGTTTTTAAATAATAGAAGGAGATGCTAAATTTTAGAGATCAATAAAAAATGCAGCTATGTATTTTCCCCATTTCTAATTCCCAGTCCCCTCCCCTCAAAACCTATCCACAGGCATAGAACCTGGGTTAAGAACCCCTGCTCTACGTGGAAGTTTTTCTTCAAACTTATTAATTTCATAGTCTCACAGCCGTTACTGCTTTCTCCCTCAAAAATTGTCATGTATTTATTTATATACATTTACATATGTATATACAACAGAATATATGCTCCTTGAAGGCAGGGATTATTTCATTTTGCCTTTGTAGCTCAGTACCTAGCATAGTCCTTGGCACACAGTAGATGTTTCATTTCTCTTGGTTTATTGATTGATTGGTGGTCTTTTACCTTATTGGAAGTTCTCTATGCTAGAACACCTCTCTTGCTTGACCTGCTGGCTCTCCAACTAGGTATCATGCTCTCAGTCTTCTAACTTGGGGACCTCAAAACCATCCTCTTTCAATCTCTCCTCAGACAAATGAACCAAAAAAAAACCAAGCATTTATTGTTAACTGAGTTAGGTACTACTATACTAAGTGCTGGGGGTGCAAAGACAAAAGGAAAACTGTCCCTATCCCAAAGTAGCTTATATTCAAATGGGTAAGTCAGCATAGAAATGGCCACCTTAGAAACTCATTCCTTGATTTCAGAGTCACATTAAAAATGTCTTAGCAATGTGCTACAAAGAGCTCTAGACTGGAAATCAGAAAATCTAGTTCTACGTCTGTCTCTGGCCTTCGCTTTGTGATCCTGACCTTGAGCAAATCATTTCATATCTCTGCCTTTTTCAAGTTGAGCTTTAAGGTGATAATGAGATACAATTAAAAATTAGGTCCAATCTGAGGCTCATTTTCTATAAAATGAGTAGGCTGGTCAAGATGACTCCTATTTGTGTGATTCTGTGATTCAAGCAACTAACCCCAGCAATTTCAGATACCCTGTAAAATAATAAAATCCTTAACAACTCTTACTTCTACCGAGGTTTGGTTTTTATTCTAACACCTGTTCCAGGAATACTTCCCCAACTCCCACTGGTATTGACAGGTTGGGTCCCCAATGAATGACTGGCTGCTCCATCTCTCAGAGATCTAGGGGTTACCCTGAGGGCCTCAGGTTTTCTCGGACCATCATTCATTACCTCCCACTAGTATGCCTCTCATTGATTATCAGTCAGTAGCCAGTAGCTTTTCAAAAAGGGTATTTACTGCAGTGATATGATAAAAACAATTGGTACACAACATACCCCACCCCAAACCAGGATGCACCATCTCCCCTGAGCATTCAAGGTCTCAGGAAAATGAACGCAAACAAGGTGCAAAGGTTAAGATGTATATGTGTAGGGAATACATATGACAATGGACTAACTCACAAATCCAGGGAATGGGAATCCTTTCTTGCTACCTTAGCTGGTGTTATATTCTGCAGCTGGTATTACTTTCTCATGCAAGCTGATTCAATCTGCTTTCTCCCAAGGTAGCTATCTTTAAGATGTATTTGTCTTTGTCCTCAGAATATAACTGATGAATCTCTTTCTGCTCTATACTTGATGTATTGTTTGTTACTGATCCAGTTTCTGATGAGATGGTTAAAAGAGAGAAGGAGAAACTCTGGCATTCGTTTCAATAAAAAATGCCCTCTCAGGGACTTGGCTCATCTTGTGCCACTGGCCTGGACCCCTCTTGACCAAGCTCACCAACGAGCTGACTGGTTTTTTTTTGTTTTGTTTTGCTTTGCTTTGGTGTTTGCTTTTTTTATACAGAGGTCAATGGGTATGAGTAAGCCTCTCAGTTAATTGCATTGTTTTTTTCTTTACCCCATCAAAGAGGAGATTCACCATGCAAAGAGATCACATGGTATAAAACACCTTATTTATTTACATATTTAAAACTTTCTCATATCTCCTGAATTATGATAGTTCCAATAGCTTCGTCATGATTAAGTACCAAGATCAAGAGCTAAGCCTGAGGACTGGGTTTGCAAATAATAATAATAGTAACAATGATGATGGTGGTGGTGGTGATGGCCAGCACTTATATGGCATTTTAAGCTGTACTAAGTGTTTCACAAACATCTCATGGGATCCTCATAGCAACTCTGGGAGACAGGTGCTATTATTCACACCAATTTACAGAGGAGGAAATTGAGGCAAAAAGATGGTGAGGACTCCTAACAATGGCTGACATTTCTATTGTGCTCACTGTGGGTCAGATGCTACGCTAAGAGCTTTGAAATTATTATCTCATTTGAGCCTCACAACAGCTCCAGGAAGCAGTTGCTATTATTGTCCCCATTTTCCAGCTAAGGAAACCAAGGCAAACAAAGGTTAAGTGACTTACTCAGAGTCACTCAGCTACTAAATGTCTAAGGCAAGATTTTAATATTGCCATTCCTGGCTTCAAGTCCAGTGCCCCATCTGCCTCACTTTCCAGATTTTACCATCCATAAAGCTTGAACTGACTCCTCTGTCAATCATGACCCACTCAGCCCTTCAAACCTGCTCTACTTCTTTGGATTTGTTTTTATTTCTAATGTACTTACCCAAATAACAATAATTCACATTTCAAAAGTGCTTGAAGATTTGCAAAGCATTTTTCTAACAATGATTTAAATTTTTTTTGGTGAAGAGGAAAATGACTCGTTGTCTAAAGAGACTACTAATATGGTTGCTCAGAGGACTCACCAACCAACCTGGATTTTATAAAGACTGGTACAGAAGGTAGAAGCAAGAACAGGTAAAAGAGGGTGGATATCAAAATATGTCTGTAAAGAGGAGTGCCAGCAATGCTACTGTTTAGAAAACCAATAAGGAGAGCTAAGGATGACAGAAAGACTTTTATAGTCATGTTGGGGAAGAGAAGATTTAAATAAGGAACATGAAAACAAATAAATGAATGAATGAATAGATAGATAGATAGATAGATAGATAGATAGATAAGGAACATGATCATTGCTTGAGAAGGCCAGGATTATTAAAACTGACAGTAGAAAGAAGACAGAACTGCTCAGTTCTTTGGGGGGCAGTTCTTTTTTCTCTGAGAAGAAGAATGGTCTTGAAATTTGGCACAATACAAAACTGGCCAATAGACGTTGCACCTAAGATGACTAAGGAAATAGAAAGAGGACACCTGGCTGCTGCACCTCATCACCTGACACAGATGAACTGCACCATAGGTTATTGAAATCACTGTTCAATGTGATTGCAGAACCTCATTGGCAGTGATCTTTGAAAGATCATAGAAAGTATGAGAGTTGCCACAGGGTTGGAAAAGGATGGATATTTTACCAAATCTGAGGGGTAGGGAGAAAGAAGAGAATGAATTCCACAAACTACAAGTAAGTGAATTTAATTTCAATTCCAAGGAAAATCCTAGAATACCTATTAAAAACAACAGCTAGTGAACATGGAAGCAGTTTCTTTTCTTTTTTGACTAGACCACTAAACTTGCTGAACAGGAGATCTTATAGATCAGAGGTTCTTTTTTGGGTTATGAATCCTTTGGACAATCTGAATCCCATGATCCCCTTCTCAGAATGATGTTTTTAAATGCATTAAATTAGATGTATAGCATTATGAAGCAAACCAATTATACCATAATGATCATCAAAATATTTTTACTAAATTATATTTAAAAATAAATTTAAAAAAATTAATAGTTGATAGAAAAATGCAAGTTAAAACAACCTTGAGATATCATTTTACACCTATCAGATTGGCTAAAATGATTGAAGGGGAAAGCAACAAATGTTGGAGGGGATGTGGAAAAAAATGGGACACATTGTTGGTGGAACTGTGAATTGATCCAACCATTTTGGAGAGCAATCTGGAATTATGCCTGAAGACATTAAATTGTCTTTACTCTTTTGCCCAGCAATACCGCTAGTAGGTCTATTTCTATATTACAGGAAAAGGGAAAATAACCTGTATGTTCTAAAATATTTATAACAACTCTCTTTGTGGTGGCAAAGAACTGGAAATTGTGGGGATGCCCATCAACTGAGGAGTGGCTGAACAAGTTGTGGTATATGATTGTGATGGAATACTACTGTGATGTAAGAAATGATAAGGTCAATGATCTTAGAATGGATAGATTTGCATGAAATGATGAATAGCAAAATGAGCAAAACTAAGAGAACATGGTATACAGTACTATTTTAAGGACAACTTTGAGTGACTAAGTCTTAACTACAAAGGACATACAAAGGAAGATGCTATTTGCATCCAGAGATAGAACTGATAAAAAGATGTATAAAGTGATTTTATACATAACACATAAGCACACAAACACATATTTGTGTCTAATGGCAACCATCTGGAGGGAGAGGGGGAAAAAGGGAAAAAAGAAATTTAGATGATAGCTTTATTATATATTTAAAAAGAATAGCAAATTGTACACAATAGATTTGCACATTTGTGTGCAATCATCTTTTTGTTACATTAGGAAAATGCTTATTTTATTCCATAAATTAAAAAATAAATAAAAATTAAATACACATATAAGTTTATGGACCCTAGGTTAAATTTCTTTTGTATGAACATATTTTAGCAAAGCATTTGATAAAATCTTTCATGCTGTTCTTATGGAAAATAAGGAGGAATATGGGCTAGACAAGGGTACAGTGATGTGGATTCTGAGCTAGTTCAGTGGTGGGGCTCAAGGAATAGTCATCATTGGTTTGATGGCAGCTTTGGATGAGGCCGCCAGTAGAGTGCCTGAGGAATATGTACTGTGTGGCATTTTTTGTCAATGACTTTGATAAAGGCATTAATAGCATGCTTTCACGTTTCCCATGGCACAAGTCTGGGAACTATAGCTAGCATGCTCAATGACAGAGTAAGAATCCAAAATGATCTTGACAGGCTAGCCACTGGGACAAAGCTAATAAGATTAAATTTAATAGGAAGAAATGCAAAATCTTATATTTGGGGTAAGAAAAAAAAATCAACTTTCTAAGTACAAGATGGGGGACGTATGGCTATCTTGAAGCATTTGGAGAATTTTCATTTGGAAGATCGAGTTGATATGTTCTGTTTGGCTCCAGAAAGCAAAACCAGAAACAATGAATGGAAATTACAAAGAAGCAATGTTAGGCTCTGTGTAAGCAAAAAAATTTACTAATAATTATAGCTATCCCAAAATGGAATGGGCCACCTCTGGAGAGAATGAGGTGTCTCTCGCTTCAGGCCTTTAAACAAAAACCAGATGATCCTGTAAGGAATATTGTTGAATATTGTTCTCAGGTATAGGTTGAAATAGGTGATCTTTGAGATCCTTTCCAACTCTGAAATTCTGTTATTCTGTGATTTTGTGAATGTTGTAGTTTAGATAGTGAATTTGTAATCTTCCCATTTTACAGAATAGTACTGAGCTTCTGAGAGATTAAGTGACTTGTTTATGGCTAAAACAGCAAGTGACTGAAGTGAGATCTAAATTCAGGTCTCCTGAATCCAAACCTCACTCTTACTATTGAACTAAGCTACTTCACAATCTCATTTTGAAATATTGTGTATCATACTTGCCCCTCCGTGTCTTTGTAGTCCATCTCCCATTAGACTCTAAACTCCATGAAGGCAGAGATTACATCTTATCTAAACTTTGTATAGCATCCCTTTTAACTAGTCCCAGTTCTATATATAACTCGTATAACCCTGAGCATATCACTTATTCTCCCTGGTTCTCAGTTTCTTCATCTGTAAAATGAGTTCATTGAACTAGATGAACTGTTATTTCCAGCTTTAGATCTATGTCTCATCCTATGAAACCAAACTTGAGCCCCCAACAATATGCTACTATGTCAGACCACAGTAAATGGCATGAATTCAAAAGCAAAAAAATCTTAAATTAAAAGTGAATAATATAGATAGCACATCTGTATCTCCACCAGTCTACGTTCTGTGCATATAGTAAGTTCTGAATAACACCTCACAATCATAAAGAATGTTAGGGCTACAAAGTGCTATTTGTTGAGTGAATGAATGAGTGGACGAATGAGTGATAGTGGAACAAAGAGAACTAGAAGAAAATATCTTGATAACCTTGTACTCATTGCACTTGCCTATCAAGTTCTCTGAGCTCTCCTTGCTTCTCATTAATTCCCTAACATAGATGCTTCACTGTTAAATAATCTAGTCTGTAAAACTTTTGATATTTTAGATCTTGCCAATCCCCAAACATTGATTATTTCCACCATGTATCTCTTTCACTCCTACTAGCATACTGCTATGCAAAACTGAAGAAAATCATGAAGCCATGCTAACTATGTGCTAACATAAACCATGTGCTAACACCACAAATTTATTTTCTCTAATCTCAGTTGGGCCCTCTCTGTAGCAAAGCAGTCTCTTTATTCTTTCCTAATTGTTTCTTTATCCTAATCACTACAGAGGCTATTCCAAACTTAGACTTCCACAGTCCTCCATATTCCAACCCTATCGAATAAAGATCTAACCTCATACTTAAATGAAAAAAAAATGAACTTCCTCTTCTTCCTTTCTCCCCATCTTAGATCTCTCTGACATCATTTTCAATTATTTCCTCCTTTACTCTAGTCTCCACGGAAGGAGTGGTCCTTTTACTTGTCAAGACCAACCCTTCTACATGCAACCTTGACCCCATTCTCATTAGTCTTCTCCAGCAGACTGACCCCACCATTATCCCAAACTTCTCTCTAATATTCAATTTCCCTTTATTTATCACTTCTTTCCCTGCTATCTACAAACATGTCCAAGTCTCATCCATATTTAAACTCTTGCTAGATCCTGCTGGCTATGACCATTTATATACTGATTATCATTGCAAGGTCCAGAATTCCCCTTGCTGGGGAACTCTGTACCTCCTACATAACCATGGGTTGTTGTTATTGTTGTTGTTGTTGTTGTTGTTGTTGTTGTTTTTTGACACCAGAGGAAGAGGTCACATAGCTCTAGATTGATTATAGGTAGTAGTTTAACCGATCATTATGAATACTTACAAACAGAGGCAATCTTTGGTCTGGGGTGGCTGCCAGACAGTTTTGTAGATCCCCACTGAAGACCCCCCAAATCCCCATAGTAATTGTAGAAAACAGACAAAAGCAGGAGAAGCTAGAGACTGCATCACTATTGATTGGTAGATATTTTTGGTTTTCTGCTTAGTAATGAGCTTGGGTGTTAAGCCAATGTTATGCCCAAGCATAAGCTTGTGTATGGATCATGTACCAGTCACATATGGGTCACAATATTCTTATTTTGACTTTCAGATGTGACAGTATCTTACATTTTGACTCAGTGTAGACAGGTCACTATGTCTGGGTTTCTACCTTTCACAGAGTTTCAGTTTTTATGGTTTTTCATTTATTACTGTATTTTAGTAATTGTATTCCCCAATACAAACTCTATAATACACCCCCTGAAAAGTCACCCATACATTCTTTTTGAATATCTTCCTCAATATCCCTGAGATAGCTCTATACTAGGGTGTTTAGGGCCTTTTGGGGTATAGCCAGGATCATCTCATAAATCACATAGGCAACAAAAGCGTAGATAGGAAGAAAACATGGCCAATAAGAAAATTGCCATAATTATCACACTTTTCTTCTATCCCACTCCTGGGGAGGTAAAAGAAGAACCAATGGCATTAGGGGATTAATGGGTTATCTGAATTTCTGAACTTGGTTCAGGGACACATAAACTTGACTTGGGCAGTCTTACAACATATTGGGGGTGACAGAGAAGAAATTCAATTACAAAATAGGATCAGAACAATTTGATTTTCTCAATTTCCCCTTTTTTGCCAAGGGGAGACTTGTATAATGATGACTACCAACCCACCCCCAATGTCCATTTAATTAGCAAATTTTGTCTTGGAACCCAGACATCCCATGTAATTGTCTAGTTTCTCAAACATCTTTTCTTGGGGAAACCTGGGGGGGGGGAAGTCTTCTCTTTAGGGGCAACTCTTCAGTAGAATTGTTTTTCTGGTTCCAGCTTGCTTGTAGAGACTCCTTAGATGTTCCTGCTAAAATCCTTTACAAAATAGGTCTTAATACAAGTTAGTATAACCTCTCAAATTTTACTTCTCCAATAACTAGTTCATATTGTGAAGGCCAGTTCAAACCTTAGAGTTCTGATGTTAACAATAGAACTATAAGGGAGAACATCAAAGTAGGAATCCAGAGTTTGCTTGAAGCTTCAGAAAATTTAGATGTTTGGATTTTTTTTACATGCCCCATTAGAATCATTTTTAACATACAGGATTGTTTGATCTTTTTACTTTCTCATACTTTCCTACTCAGATTCCAGTTCTGTTTGGAGAATCAGATACTATTAAGGATTCAATCTTGTGTATGAAAATATAAGTAACAATACTCTCAAAGGCAGAAGTTTACCTGGATTCAATGGTTACACAAATAAATTTACTTATAAGAAGTTGACTTTACACCAATCATAATAAAAGACTTGGGAGGATACCTAATTAATTAATTCCAAAACAGTGCACATCAATAAGTTGTATATAATAAAATATGTTTCTGCTACAGGATATGTAGCACAAACAGGTGTTATTTCCATATTAGTAATAAACTTGAATGCAATTGACTTTTCAATTAATATAAAAATATTCTATAAGTTACCTCCCTCTAAGAAAATTGATTGCACTGAAATTCTCTTCCCAAACAAAACTGAAGATATTTATGGTTTTAGTTTCAGTAATAAATAGAATAACCACTAGTTCTTTCAGTCAGATGTACCAATACCCAATTATGCTTACATCATTTTGAAACATTTAAGGACCTTTTTTATCTTTGCATAATTATTCCCATATTATTCTGAAAGAATGAGCAATTTTAGGGGCTTAATCTTTTACATGACTATGCAGACAGACAGATGACAAGTCGAAGGATTAATTTACTTAGTTGTTTGGTATATGGAATTCTTACACATTCAGATAGAAAACAGCAAGATCTCACATAATTGCATTGTGCTTCTATCTTTTACTGACCACTTGCTCTGATTATAGAAATTTGTTATAAAAGGAAGAGATATGCCAGCATCAAAATGATCATTCAGGGTTAAGCCAAAGGGTACATATAGGACAAAATATTAATTTAGCTATGTTTGATTTCAGGTAAGAGTCACAGTTTGACGACTAATCATGCAGTATCCATTCTACCTCAGCGAAACTCAGGAATGGCCAGGTGGAAAACATTTCAAAGGAACACAATGGGGATTTTTTCCCCAGGAGAGGAAAAAGAACCAGGAGCATCCCACCTTAGGCTGATCCAAAGGTTGTCCTCTCAAATTTTCCCAGATGCAAACCTCTACCTGTGACAGTTCAGGATCACATTCCCTCTGAGTAGTTTGTGACATCTCTCTCAAACAGTGAATTATTGACTATTGATTATTGATGGACTATTATGATCCATCAAACAACTGCACCTGAATTCAAACCTCAAAACTCAAAACAAAATCAGTTACAATCCCAAGAACTTTTACCTCAAATGGCAAGTTTCCCTAATCACTGCTGAGGGCTAGATATAATCATTTTTACTCTCATAAAGTTGCAATGAGAAATTAAAATTTTACTAGCATTCACATAAGAGATTTCATGTATCACCTTTCACTTTTTTTTTCTTCACATCTCAAAATTTAAATATATCCTGGCATAAAGACAAATCATTAGAAATAATTTGTAACTTATACATAAAATTGCAAATTCTGAGCAAGTCAAGTTCATTGTTTAGGAACTCCTTAATCCAAACAAATTCTTTTCCAGGGCTAATTACCTTATCCACACAGATGGTATCCAGGGATCTGACAAGTTTACAAAATAAGGGGAATCGACATGGACTCCAGGGAGGGGCTTATCCCAATGCCCTTGGCCATTCACTCTTATGATATTCTTCTTCCAGAATGATGTAAACCACCTACTTTCTAGGTGGCAAGTCCCATATTTTCACTCTTAATTTAGTTTTGTTTTTCCCTGGCTGAATTTCCCCTTCTATCATTCTTTGGCTACCCCTTTCAGGATGTCTTTCAGGATTCCTCTATAGCATCATGTATTCTATACTGGTACCTACTAGAGTGGACACAGTTTGTTTATTTTTAGGACCCCAGTATATGGAAGCTGGTGCATGGGGTTTCTGGTCACCCTTTGTAGCCCTGCATCAGAGATGACACTGGCCTTCTTCCTAAGTGAGAGGAGATAGGGGTATCCACTCATCTACCCTTAGAGCTGCTGTGGGTTGTGATCTTTGACACCACCATCACCTACTTCACTAAACTTTGCTGCACACCCTCATATACCAAAGAGGACTGTTCTGAATGGGCAGAACCAATCTGGATAAGGCTTTCACTCCATCTCAATTACCAATTTTAGGTTTTAGCATTAAAATAATAAACCCAGACTGGCTAGGTAGCAGGTGGGTGCGAGCATGTGTGAGCACCCGTGTGTGTGTGTGTGTGTGTGTGTGTGTGTGTGTGTGTAAGTGGACTGGGGATGAGCACCCAGCCAAGAGTGCCTGAGGACATGATAGCACAGGTGGGAGCTTGGGATCAGCAGGCCATGCAGTCCATCAGGGAAAATATTCTTTTTGGAATAGGAAATCCTCTTGACATTTCTGCAGTTGAGTACAAAAATTTTCTTGATAAGTATGGTCTGAAACACAGTGACCAAATTTTGGCAGAGAAGAAACACAAAGAACTTTTTAAAGATAATCACCGATATTTAAAAGAAAGTTTCAGCTGTCAAGACCTGAAGTTATAAAGTGAAAAAAAATATGCTGCTTCTAGTAGCTGATAGACAATAGTCCATCTGATTGCTTGAAATGGAAATGGAACTAGTTTATCTCAGAGGACTTTTCCAATTCTAGGTCTCATTGGTTTATCTTCCTTACTTTCCTCCTCCCTGTCCCAACTTTTGTACTGAGAGGGAAACGTGAAAATGAAAATATTTCAATAACTGCCTAAAAAGCAAAATTGGCCAAATGTAAAAAAAATGTGCAAAAATTCACTGAATGAAAGGACTCCTTGAAAAATAGAATTGGCCAAATGGAAAAAAAGATACTGAAGAAAATATTCCTTTAAAATTAGAATTAGGCAAGTAGAAGCTAATGACTCCATGAGACATCAAGAAACAATAAAACAAAATCAAAGAATGAATAGGAAAAAATGTGAAATATCTCATTGGTAAAATAACTGACTTTGAAAATAGATCCAGGAGAGATAATTTAAGAATTATTGGACTATCTGAAAGCCATGATAAAAAAAAGAGCCTTGATATCATCTTTCAAGAAATTATCAAGGAAAATTGCCCTGATAACCCAGAAACAGAGAATAAGATAGAATTCAAAAGAATCCACTGATCATCTCCTTGAAAGAGATCCCAAAATGAAAACTCCCAGGAATATTATAGTCAAATTCCAAAGCTCCAGGCCAAGGAGAAAATATTCAAATAATGTGGAGCCACAATCAGGATAACCCAAGATCTAGCAACTTCTACAATAAGGGATTGTAGGGCTTGGAGTATTGATAAATGGTGATAGGATATGAATAAGCAGTTTTCAGATTAAATCAAAGCTATCTATAGTAATATGAAAAAAATATTCTAAATTACTATTGATTAGAGAAAAACAAAAAAAGGCCTCATACCTATCAGATTGGCTAATATTACAGAAAAGGAAAATGACAGATGTGGGGGGGGAGATTGTCACACTAAAGAATATTGGTGGCATTGTGAACTGATCCAACTATTCTGAGAGCAGTTTGGAACTATGTGCAAAGGGCTATAAAATGATGCATACACTTGGACCCAGCAATACCACTACTAGGTCTGTATCCCAAAGAGTTTGTTTTGTTTCATTTTTTAAGGAAAAGATTTATTTGTACAAAAATATTTATAGCAATTCTTTTGGGGATAGCCAAGAATTGTTTAGAGTGTATCTATGAATTGGGGAATGGCTAAACAAGCTGTAATATATGACCTTGATAGAATATTATCATCCTTTAAGAAATGATGAGATGGATGCTTTCAAAGGAACCTGGAGGAACTTACATGAATTGATATAAAGTGAGGTAAGCTGAAACTGAGTGAAGTGAGCACAACCAGGAGATCATTGTACACATTAGCAGCATTATTGTGAATGTGAATGTGAATGAAATGTGAATGACTTAGCTGTTCTCAGTAATACAATGATTCAAAATGATTCCAAAGGACTCATGATGAAAAATTCTATCCCCCTCCAAAGAAAGAACTGAAGGAGTCTGAAAGCAGATTTAAGCATTTTTTTAAACTTTGTTTTTTGTGGGGGTTTTTTGAGGAGTGAGGTTATATTTTCTCTTACAATATGGCTAATATAAAAATATATTTTGCATGACTACACATATATGACCTATATCAAATTGCTGTCTTCTCAGTGAAGGAGCAGGGAGAGGAAGGAAGGGAATTTGGATCTCAAAAGTTTTTTTAAAAAATGAATGTTAAAACTGTTTTTACATGTAATTGAAAAAAATAAATTTTCTTTTAAAAAGAAAAAAACTGATAACCCCAAATAACTTAGCCAAATTGTTTTAACTATAACCTCCTCTTAACTACAGACAAAGATGGAAATACACAGTTTTCTGAATGGCAGCTACAAAACATTACAACCAATCTGAAACAATATTATGCATTTGAAACTTGGAACAAACTCATTATCAATTAGGTGACTCTAATCCAAATTACTTTATACAGAAAATCAGACATCTCATAACCATTGGCATTGTAAAATGGTCACATCTAATTAAGGAACTAATAATAACTTGTTTAAGGTTACTCAGTCAACAAATTTCAAATTTATGTATTTTCCCAATTTATCTTAGCACCAAGTAGTATTACAAATTCTGATTTATCTTAAGAATCAAATTAGAAGTGACACATTTCACTTAAAATATGACTAGAATGAATTCAGTTACCTTTTGGTTGTGTCCTGGTACACAAAACTTTCCCCTTTTTCATGAACCAGGAAATGGTTAAGTGCCAGTCTAAGACACAGGTCCCAAATCTGGCTCTCTCTAATCAGTGAAATGACCTTCTCTAGCTGCAAAATGATAAATGAATGAAGGAGGTGGGGAGGCAGAAGGGTGGTGGAAAGCAGAGATTCAGAAGAACAAAAATAGATCAACAACTTTTTCTTTCAAACTTTCCAAACCATTTGCTCTCAAGCCCTCTGTTCACACTGTTGGTGCAAACAGATTACAACTTTCTTTCTATCCATGCTTTTCTCATTCCTACATGCCTTCTATCTACTTATCCCTCTGGTGGACTTTGACTAAAACCCCTTTAAAATTGCCTGTGTCTTATTTCTTCCTAATGTTGATCCTACTCAGATAATTGTCTCTGCACTAAATATTTCTATTTCTCTCTCTTCTGTTCATCCATCCAGACTGCCTATAGTCAGTCAGAGATAAAGGGAGAGAAAGAAACTCACAATTATACACCTTGTCACTTTCCTGTCTACATGCTTAATTTCCTTCAACCTGCTTAACCAGCATATTTCTTCTAGCCAGAATTCCTTTCTGTTCTCATGCTCTGAGTCTAGGAACTTGATAATGGCTTTTTTTTCTATGCTGGGAGGAGGGGTTAACTTACTGCCATTCCTTTCTTTCTCCTTTTCCCAACCTGATGAAATATAATTACTTCAGAAGGGACTCTAGGCTTTTTGGTGTACTCAGAACATCTTCCTACTTATACTGTAGTTCAATACAGACCACCTCCCCCCCCACACACACACACAAACATTCACATGGACACCATCCAGGGATTCCACACACATACCTATCCCCTACTCCCTTGGCATCCCATTGATATCCTGCCTGACTACAGAATTCCCCTGGCTAAGGAACCCCAAACCTCCCCCATAACCACAGGGTATTCTTTTTAATACCAAAGGAAGAGGCTATGGAGTTCTAGATTGATTATAGGTAGTAGTTTAATCAATCATTATGAATACTTAAAAACAGGGGCAATCTTTGGTCTGGGGTGACAGTTTTGTATATCTTCACTGAAGAACCCCAAAATCCCCACAGTAATTATGAAAAGCAGACAAGGGCATGAAAAGCTAGAGTGTGCAACACTACTGATTAGTAGACATTTTTTGTTTTCTGCTTAGTAATGAGCTTGGGCATTAAACCAATGTTATGCCCAAACATATACCAGTCACAATATTCTTGTTTTGGATTCCATAATTCACAATAACTTACATTTTGACTCAGTATCTAAAATATAATTGTAGACAGGTCATCATGACCACCAGGTTTCTGTCTTTCACAGAGCTTAAGTTTTTATAGCTTTTAACTTATTACTATATTTTAGGACCTTTTCTCAATATGAAGTCTACAATCATTATCGATTATCATTGCATGCTGATGATTCTCAGACCTATGTATCCAGTCCTCTTTTTTCACTTGAGCTCCAGGCCAAAATCATTGACTATTCATTCCAAATTGGATGCTCTGTAGGTATCTCAAATTTAACCTATCCAAAACAAAACCATTCATTTCTCCTGGGTAGTATGCCTGTACCTTAGATTACTAACACTAGGTGAATGATAATGTCTCCAGAATAACAACTAAAGAAGAGTGCAGGGCCCAGTCCCAGTGACTCTTTGACCCTCATTGATTTTCCTCCATTCATTTGACAAGAGTTCTTCCAGCTAAAGGATACTGTGGGAGATTAGTCTGGAGATACTACAAAGAAATTTTTCAGTTCAGAGGGATGTATGTTAGAAAGGGTTTTCATAGGCAAATCTGAGCTGGCTTAAAGGGTCAGAGCAATTACTGCTGCAGACCTCCTTTTATTCAAGAGAATCATGTTTCATTAATCCTTTGTCCCCAGCTCCAAATATTGACCTATAAATTCTTTGAATATGACTCAAGACCCACAGCTATGTTTGGGGTTTTTTTTTGCCCCTGTCCCGGCTTCATGACAACTACACTGGTCTGACTTCATAATTAACTTCTTGTTATCTGTCATGATGACCTCCAGAATGCTATGTAATCCAAGCACAGATCCAATATGAATGACTTAAAGATAACAAAGACACAGGCATATAAGATATGAACTGCTCCATTATGCTTTTTTATTTCGAAACCACTTAAGAAAACAGCATATTAATGACCTTCTTCTTGAAAGTATATTTCCTAGTAAAGCAAAGTTTAAAATAAATACAGACTTCTAAGTACAAATTAAGTATCTTTGTCACTACTTAACTGTTAAAACGATACCCTTAATTTGCTTTTTTTTGTATTCTAACTATAAGAAGACCTTATCTTCTCTGCCTCGGAAACTATCCCAGAATCTTTTCAGGTTGTTGGCCCCATCTATAGCAGACTGTTCTGGCACCTCTTCAGAGGAAAGGTGTTAATTATCTACTTAACACCACCCCATAACTCTGTGAAGACCAGATGCTCTTAATTTCTCTCTGCCAAGGCCATGCTTGGCCTGCCAACCTAATGATCTACAGTTCTCTATATTCTCTCTTGTATCTTGACTTCCCTTCTCAAAACTGAGGTATTTGCTCTACTTATTCAGCGCCTCTAAGATCCTTCTTCTTGAGGAAGGGTTCCTCCATTTTATGATATGGCCTCTTTTTCTTATAAAGTGTTTAAATCGAACAAATCGAACAGTCAGGGTTTTAAATAAATTCACACATATTTAATATGCACTTAATATAAAGACTCTCTGCTTTTCAACAAGCCTCTTCTAATTTCCTCTGCTGATACACATCCTTCTCCTCCTTCAAAATCTAGCTAAAATACAGCTTTCTCCAGTTGATCCCACTTCTGTTCCATATGCCCTCACTGTTTACATCCTGTTTGAACTATATTTATCTGTACTTGGTAATTTGTGCTTTTATGTTTTCCTGAGGCTTTATTGTGTTCCCAATATTTTCACTGCTCTGTGTGTGTGTTTGTGTGTGTGTGTGTGTGTGTTCAACCTAGCCAGCCAGATTGCAAACATCATTTGGACAGGATCAGTATCTCCCTTTTCTATGGTCTGGCCACTAGCTCCTAGGATAGGCACACAAAGGGGATTCAGTTGACTAATGATTGTTGAGATCCTGCTCTTACTCTTCTCCAATGTGGAAACGGTAATCAGTCAACAAGAAAATAATAAGTACCTGCTTTATGTTAGACACTGAGGGGCAGTGGAGTTAGTTCAGAGTATATTATAAGTTATTCCCCTCAAGGAATTCGCCATCTGACTAAGGAGGTAGCTGGCACCACAAGGGCGCCTTAATCATAGTCGGCCTTCGATAAATATGTATTCATTCAGTGTAGCACACTCAAAATTTAGAAACAATTTAATGCTAAATGTTGTATAATGGTTTGAAGAAGAGAGGAATCAGTGTGGGGAAGCAGTCAGTGAATCAATCAACAAGTATTTATTAGGCAGGCTTTCATGAAGAAGATAGGACTTGAGCTGGGTCCTAAAGGATAAGTGGGATTTCTATAAGTAGAGGGAAGAGGGAAGAGCATTCTTGGTGAGGGAATATTAAAAGCAAAGGCATAGAGGTAGTAACTAGCATGATGGTAACCAGTTTAAATAGGACAGGAGAGCATAGACTCACAGACTTTCCATGTTGCAATAGACCTCGGAGTTCAATACATACCCAAGAAGAAGTGTGTTCTGCCATTCCTAACAAGTGGTCACCCAGTCACCAGCTAAAGATATCCAGTGATGAGAGACCTCTACTTCTCAAGATAATTCTCTTGTTAGAGCGAAAAACAGCTTTCTTTTAAACAAGACTAGATTCCTGATCCTACAGTACCTAAATGTATAATTGTTGTTCATCTTTTGTTTTTGAAGAGGACCAATGACAGGGGTGATGAACATGAATAGGGTAAAACTGGCAAAGTTGTCAGCCTCACCCTCTCCTTCAGGGTCAATAAAGTCCAGTGGCAAGACAAAGGTCAGGAATTGAGACAGCCCAGGATGCCTAATGCATGATAACAGAGAGGAGGAGAGGTCACTCAGTTAATAAACATTTGCTAAGCACCTACTATGTGCCAGGTGCTAAGTGCTGAGGATAAAAGCAAAAGAGAATCCTACTCTTGAAGAACTCATAGCCTAAAATCCTTGAGGGGGCTATGTAATTGAATTCCAACAGTGAGTAGCAGAGAACAAATCAGTGATACTAAAAACCAGGGAAATGTCCACAAGAGATGGTGAAACAAAGAGAGACAATACATCTAGAAGAAAGCAAAAAATATAACATTATCAATGACATATGCACAGGTCTACAGCATCATATGGAAAGCTAGGTGATATAGTGGATAGGGGGCTGGGTCAGAAGCCAGGAAGACTCATCTTCCTGAGTTCACATCCAACCTCAGATTCTTACTAGCTGTGTGACTCTGGGTAAATCACTTAACTTTGTTTGCCTCAGTTTCTTCATCTTCCTGAGCTCAAATCTGGCTTCAGACACTTACTAGCTGTGTGACCCTGAGCAAATAACTTGCCTCTATTTGCCTTGACTTCCTCATCTGCAAAATGAGCTGGATAAGGAAAGCAAACTACTCTAGTATCTTTGCCAAGAAAACCCCAAATGAGGTTATGAAGAGTTGGACAGGACTGAAAAGATTAATGAACAACATCATCATCGGAATAGGCTGCCCAGCCGTATGTGTTGTCTATATATGCACCCCCATGCATGTTCCCTGGTCACAATGTTTTCTACATGAGTACCCTCCTTTATTGGTGGGAGTATATATATACCATGTGTGCACAAGGGGATCATTTCTTATTACTTTGAGATATTTTATCAAATGTCTTTTGCTTTGAACAACTGGGTGATTCAGGTGGCTGGTAAAAGTAATAAGTGCCACGGTTGTTGTGGGTGTTGACTGACAGAAAATTGAACCTGGACTTTCTAGTGGTGCATGTATATGGGGAGGGATAGAGGTTACAAATGAGACCTAATTATGGATATTTTTGAAATCCATGAAGAGAAATCAAGTCATGACAAGTGTACTAAATCCTCTTAACATTACTTACTCCAGGCACTCTCAAGAATCTCACCCATGTACTATCAACATGTCTAATTGTCCTGAGGGACCCAGAAAAGGGGATTCTAGAAATTTTTGTCTTTTATTCATTGACAAATAAACAAGACATGTACTAGACTATCCCTTATCCACATAAAATCCTATGATTTAAAAAATCTTGCAGGTCTTGGGAATATTTTTTCTCTTTCTAACTATTTCAAGTGGCATGAGAGACTTTATCCATCAGACCTAGAAACCAATCTCATTTCCTACCCAACTTCATCCATCACTCACACAGATGGGGTGGCAATACCAGCCACCTTCTCAGGGCTCCCAGCTCAGCAGACCCAAGGTCACAGGGGAGGAAAACTTACACAAAGGGAAAGACAGAAGACAAATAGATGAACTGTCTCATCCTTCACAGCTCACCTGTTACTTTGAGAATAAGCAAGTTGTACTTAGTGTCATGGATGGGGGTGGGGGAGATAAGTATTCTCAATTTTCCTTGCCAGTAGAGATGGAAACTTCGGTATTGATTATCTGAACCAACAAGAAAGCCCCAAAGCATCTGGAGTTGTTTTGTTGTTGTTTCAGATTTATTCTAGTTATGTTTGGTAGAGACAGAAATAAAAATTAGCTTGCATTTCTTGAGTACTGTCATATATGGGGCAGGAAGTAGGAGGTGTGGTAGGGCAGAATAGTTTAAAAGTAGGTATTTGTCTGACAGCAAGAATTAGCCTCTCTAAAACTAAATAAACTATCCAGAGTAATTAACAATAATGATTATTTTTATAGCTAGTATTTATATAGTGCCTGGAGGTGGTGCAGTGGATAGAGTGCCAGGCTTGGAGTCAGGAAGACTCATCTTACTAGCTATGTGACTATGGGCAAGTCACTTAACCCTATTTGCTTCAGTTTTCTTATCTGTAAAGCAAGCTGGAGGAGGAAATGGCAAAACACTCCAGCATCTTTGCCAAGAAATCTCTAAATTGGGTCATGAAGAGCTGGACATGACTGAAAAGCAACAACTCAATTCCTGTAGAAGATGGGATTTTTGTTGGTACTTAAAGGAAGTCAGGGAGGTCAGTAATCAAAGCACAGGACAGAGAGCATTCTAGGCATGAGAAGGGACAGTGAGTGAAAATGCCTAGAGCTGAGAGATGGGATGTCTTGATCATGGAACAGCCAGGAGGCCAATGTCATTGGATCAAAGAGTAAGTGTGTGGTGGCAAGGAGGCAGGAGGTCTAAGAAGTCTGGAAAGGCAGGAGGCAGCTGGGTTATGAAGGGCTTTGAATACCAAACAGAGCATTTTGTATTTGCTCCTGCATGCAAAAGGGAGATTGTAGAGCTTATTGAGGAGAGGCTTTAATCAACTAATGAAGAATGAAAAGAGCAGAACCAGAAGAACAATTTATCCCATAGCAACATTTAAAATAAACATCTTTGAAAATTATGTTCAATAAGATGACCACTTGTGACTCTAGGGGACCTATGATGAAACATACTATTCAACAGAGAGGTGATGATTTAGGGTGCAGAATGAGGCATATATTGCTGCCTCTAAGGAAATTTGTTTTGCTTGACTTTGCATATTTTTATGAGAAATTTGTTTTGTTTTGCTTTTTTCCCCCACAATGGGCTGTGGGAGGGAGAGAAAATGGATTTCTGTTCATTTTTTAAGTAAAAAAGTGGGGGTGGGATGCTACAGATATGAAATATTGCATGCACTAGCAGATGGAGGCACTGTAGTGTTAGTTTCACTTAACTTTTTTACTTTGTCGTAAGAGGCCTCTCATGACATGAGAGTAATCTATAAATGTTTGTAATTGAAAAAAAAATTATATCAGTAAAATAAAAATACTTCCAGGGTACTTAAAGGTGCATTAAATCTTTTACAAATGAAATTTAGGTGATACAAAAAAACAAATCAATAAAAATTTTTCATTAAAAATAAATAAAATGAGGCTATTGGAGCACATAAGTTCTAAGAATGGTCTCAGCTCTTTCTGTGATTCTCTGTTTCTCAATGACTTGTAAAAGGCAAGAGTCATGATTTCCCTCTTCAGCCACTGGTCCTGCCTCAGTTCTTGCTTATAATGGCTACCTGAGTAAGAGGATGGCAGGGCTTAGCTTTCTGTCTTCCCAAATGTTTTCTTCTCTACTGATAGCACAATGTCCTATGCTCATTATTCAGCTTCTCTAAGTGAAGATATTGAGGAACCTCTCAAAAGGAACCTACCTGCACCTCATCTTCCAAAAGAGCATCTTTTCAGAGCATATTCCCTACCCTTTCATTCATCACTTAGGGGCTCCAAGAGGAAGTTCCCTGGCACTCACTATTTCAATATTTATTTCACCAGATAAGTGATATTCATGTGGGTGCTCCCTTCACTGGGATGGATCACAACCCATCTGTGCCTTCTCCTCCCATGCAGTCCTTAGCCATATTCTTTCACAGAGACTCCACAAAGGTTCTACCCCATCCAACAAGCTACAGGTATCTCTTCCTTTAGGTCTTTTTACATTCCATGGGTGCTAGTACTTGAGTTGTCCATTATTCCCACATGACTGGCCCACCACATGTCTATTGGCTGCCCCTCAGATCACTAAATCAATCAGCAAGCATTTATTAATTGCCTACTATGGGCCAACACTGTGCTGGGCGCACATAATCTTGGTTATCCCAGAAACTTTAATGTTCCAAGATTCACAAGTAAATAGCATTGACAATAAAGTGTTTATGCTGAAAACACAGGTATTTGTGCTTCAGAGTAGTTTAAGATCATAAAAAGCAGTATGTCATTTTCCAATGCAATACCATTCAATCTCTTGTCCTATTCCAGCTTGCTCTGTCTCTCCCCCCTCTCTCTATATACATATATATACATACATAATATATATACACACATATATGTAAAATCTTACATATTTGTATGTATATATGTGTGCATGTATAGTTGTTGTCTTTAATTCTTGAATAGGACCATGACATAAAGAGGGTAATTCCATGACTTATAAGTGAACCGGATTTAAGTAAGCCAGGCCTGTGCAAAGTCACAAAGTCACACAAAGAACCAGCCTGGTTTTCTTCTTCAGAATCATCTAAGTCCAGTGGTGTGTATGTATATGTAATGTATATGTATACAATACAGAGAGAGAGACAGAGACAGAGAGGGAGGGAGGGAGAGTCTTGTTGTTATATCAAGTGCTTAACACATTGTACCATAGCACCTGGCACATAGTAAGTGCCTAGCAAATGCTGACTGATTGATTATCCAATTATGGTCCCAAGCCAGGCTATCACTGAGGCTGAAGCTGGCAGACCCCTTGAGATCAGGAGTTCTGAGCTTCAGCAGGCTAAGTCTACCAGGAGTCTAAACTAAATATGGCACCAATATGGAAAGCCCTTGGGATTAGGGGACCACAAGGGTATCTAAAGAGACATGAACCAACCCAGGTCAGAAACGGGAGAGGTCAAAGTTTCTACAGAATCAGTAGTGGGATCTGACCCATGAGTGGCTATTACATCCTGTACAAGATAGGGAAACCCAGTCTCAAGGGAACAAAAAAAAAAAAAGAATTCTGCAGGGGTACGGTAGGGGCAGAACCTACCATTTCATTGGTACAGGGAATTCTCAAAGAAACTCCCTATACCAACAAGGGGAAGCATCTTCTCTGAACTCACTGTCTTAAACTGTCTTAAACTTCCAAGAGGAAGTTCCCTGGCACTCACTATTTCAATATTTATTTCACCAGATAAGTGATATTCATGTGGTTGCTCCCTTCACTGGGATGGATCACAACCTAGAGCACTGAGAGGTCAAGTAACTTGTCTGTTCTGATCCGAATTCAAATCCTGCCTTAAACATTTACTAACTGTGTACTTAACCTCCATTTGCTTTGGTTTCCTCTTCAGCAAAATGAGATTAATAGAAGCACTTACCTCCTAATATCCCAAGAAGCAAATAAGATAATATATGTAAAGTACTTTAATAACAATAATAATAATAACAATAAAAGTTGTTATTATTATTATTGTCATTAAGTTGATTTTTTAAAAAATAATTCTGAACCTCTGAGAAGAGGCCTTATAATGTTCTGGGGCGTGATACAATGGCACAATGTCATCAATGGTATCCCTGATGAAAATGTAAAATAGGAAAGGGTGGGTTTTGAAAAACATTTCTCTAAAGCAGAGCACATCTTTGACCCGCTACACAGCAGACTGGAACATTCAGAGAACATAAGATCCTGCCGCTAACTATTGATTACAAAAAAGCATTTGAGTCAGTAGAGCAAAGCATAGGCTTGAAGATTTTTCATGAAAAACTTCAAGATTGTTTTCTTTTTTAACTATAAGCTTTTCATGTGTATGTAAAAATTTCTTGTTAAATGCAACCGTGAATATAACTTCGTTCAATGACTCCAATAAAATACTGATTTACTGATAAGGAGGTCGATGTATATGTAGCAGCTCTTTTTGTGAGGGCAAAGAAGCAGAGACAGAGGGTTTGACTAAACAAATTAGAGTTTATTAAATAATAGAATAAATAATATTAAATAATAGAATTAAATTATAGAATCATTAAATAATAGAATAATATTAAATAATAGAATAATGATATAGTTTATTAAAGAATAGAATAGAATAGAATAGAATAATAAGTGGTGAATGGGACAATTCTAGAGAAACTTAGGAAAACTTGTATATAATAAGGCAAAGTGAGATAAGCAGGACCAGGAGAACAATTTATTCATGAACAACAATGTTGTAAAGACAAACAACTTTAATATACTTAATAACTTAATAATTAAGTGCAACAACCAATTATTAATCCAAATGAGTAATGAGGAAACTTGCTACCTACCTTCTGACAGAAAGGTGATGGATTCAGGGTGAGGACTGAGACCTGGCTTTGGGGGACATGATGAATGCTCTAGCATTGGGATTCCCATTCGTTTTGCTTAACTATGCATATTATAAGGGTTTCATTTTTCTCTTTTTTGGGGAAAGGGGGAAAGAAAAGAAAGAAAAAATAGATTTTTGTTCATTTTTAAAATTAATTATTTAATGTAGATGCAGACTTTCCAAAGTATGTCAAGGAGTATATTTTGCACAGAGTCCATATAGAAAAGAGGATTCTTTAATGATGGTAAGGTCCTCTATCCCAGAGGCATAAAATTCCTTGCCAGCCCTCACTGGGGCTGAGCTAGATTAAAATATAATTGGGAAATATTTAACAAAAATTTTTTTAAACTCTAAAACAATATAGTTGATATTAATATGCAGTTTCTAAGTCAATATGCTGTCCCTTCCTATTTGAATTTGGCACTGCTACAGTCCAGTCTTCTCCAAAGATGGGAAAAGTATGGCAGCTAGGTGGTGTAGTAGATAGAGCACCAGCCCTGGAGTCAGGAGGACCTGAGTTCCAATCCAGCCTCACATTCTTAGTAGCTGTATGAACCCAAGCAAGTCACTTAACCCTGATTGCCTTTTTTAAAAAAATGAGAAAAGGGGCAGCTAGGTGGCACAGAGCACCAGCTCTGGAGTCAAAAGGACATGAGTTCAAATTCAGCCTCAGACACTTAACACTTACTAGCTGTGCGACCTTGGGCAAGTCACTTAACCCCAATTGCCCTGCCTTTCCCCCTCCAAAAACAAAAGTAAAAAAAAGAGGAAAAAGTAAGATACTTTTTAAGGGTACTCTGAGTCATTAAAGAAGAAAGAAGGAAGGTAGAAACTGAGAGTTCTGCATCAGAGTCCATTTTCTTCCCAACCTGATGAGTTCAGAGACTTAAACAATCTCTCTTCTCTATGAGAAGTCTCTATGTATATATGGGGGGAGGGGAGGCAGGGTGTAGGCTGTGTGTGTGTGTGTGTGTGTGTGTGTGTGTGTGTGTATGTGTGTAGGTATGATTGTAAAGTGAAATCCTGGAGCTAGCTAGACGGGAATCATCGCATTCCAGAATCATTTCACTACCTAGAACATTACAAGGAATCTTGTGTCAGAACCATGCATATGTGCCTAGGCATGAGATACAGCCTTAGCATACATGAATGGACACAGATGCCCACAGGACCCAATGGTGTTCACATATTTATATGAACATCTGTTGACATAAATGTTGGTGCATATACACGTGCGTATATAAATACACACACAGCACATGTACTTGTGTCAGAGAAGCTGCACAAAGGCTGCAGAGTTGCAGGCCCTTCCTATAGCAACCTCTCCCTGCCTCCCACACCCAGGTCCTGTCCCATTAATCCAAATCCCCTTTATCAGTGTCTGTTCTCCTAAGATTGATGCCTCCTTCTCTCCTGCTATATCCTTTTTATGTATCAGTAAATGCTGTAATGTCTATAAAAGAAGGACATAAACCTATTTACTGTGGTCAGGTAGTGAGTGTCTGTGCATATCTCTGGAGATGCCATGAGACAGAGGATTCCTAAGACAGACACCACCTGTCTTCTTTGCCACCTCCATGATAACCTAGGATGTCTACCATGGAAGTCAATTAAAGCCCTTATTTAGAAGAGATAAGTTGAAGGCTCCATGGCATAATGTACTGTTGCCCAAACCTTTGAAATCAGGAAGGCATGCATTCAAATACTTTCTCTGATAACTTACTAGCTGTGTGACACTGGGTAAGTGACTTAAGTTTGCTGTGTCTCAGTTTTTCCATCTGTAAAATAGGGGGATGGATGGATTTAATGGCCTCCAAGGATCCTCCAAGCTCTAAAACTATGATCTCTACCTCCTTTCCTCTCCTCTTCCTTTCTTCTAGCTCTCTCTCTCTCTATTTCCTTCCCTTTCTTTGTCTCTTCCTGTCCCTTTCCCATTCTCTCTCTTTCCATTTTCTCTCCCTCTGTTTTTCTTGTCTTGTGGAAGGCTCTCTAGTTGAACCTCTTCCCTCACTCTCTGACCCACTGAGGGTAGGTAGGGAGAGGGCAGTGGATATAAATGTTCAATGGAGTGGATAAGAGCTGAACCAAGTCAGTATCTTAGACAGATGGAGAAAAGATAGCACAGGGGCTTCTGGGAATAAACAACAATGTTCAAGTAAATTAAATAGAAAGATTGAAGGCAGCAGATTTGGAGGGGGTCCAGACTGGATTGATCCACAGAGAGGAAAGAAGGAACTAGAGATCTAGGTGGAGACAAGGGCAGGGGAAGGGATTAACAAACCCCTGCTCATTGCACTTCCTTTTCCAGAAGGGTGAGACCGTAGAAACAAAAAGCAAAGCCCATCCTGCTACTCAGAAAAGAGAAGGATTATCACCAGGTGAACAAATCAGGGAAGGGCAGGAGCATAAATCAGGTCTGGGGAAAAAAAGGTGGATGGAAATTTTTTTAAAAAGAGAGAGAAAAAGGCAAGTGTGAAATGGGAAAGCACCACGATAAAAATGATACAGCGCCCTGCAGGCAGCCCGAGCACAACCTTGAGGAACCGACAACGAGAACATTACTTGTCAAAGGAGAAAACCATTAGTTATGAGTGTTCACAGCTCTGTACTTCCCAGTCAGAAAATAACCATGCTCAGTGTTTATGGTTCTCAATTGGGCTCCCACACAAATAAAGCAGTTAGAATTAAAGAGAAAAGGAAATATATGTGAGAGCCCATATGCAGAAACAGGAGCCATGTACCCATTGGCAGATTCACACCCAAATAGACAGAAAGGTTCAGGACCCAAGAAAAGCTTTCGGACTATTACCTCTGACTTAGAATCAAAAGATGACAGACCAGGCAAGGAGTTTTAAGACTACCTAATGCAATCTCTTTTATTTTTTAGAGACAGAAACTGAAGAAAAGAGAGAATGAGGTGGTGGGGAGTACTTGTCCAAAGTCTCATAGCTAATTAGCAGCAGACTCTTGACCAGAACTCAGGTCTTGTATTCCCTTGAAGAAGCATCAATAGACTTCATTGTTCAGTAGTGAAGCATTACTTGACTAGGTGTCTGAAGACCTGGGTTCAGGTCCTGTCCTGACACTTAATAGCCATGTGACCTTGCATATTTCCAAGACAAGGCAAAACCTTCAGGAAAACCCCACAATTTCTGCTACCATATGGCAACTCTAGGGACCCACATCATCCCTTGGAGGGAGAGAAGTGAATGTCTGGAGTGCTTAATTTCTCTAACTCTCAGTTTCCTTATCTGAAAAATAGGAACTTAGGATTTAATCATCTTTATAGTCCCTTTCAGTTCTAAAGTTCTATGACTAGTGTGTCTTTCTAACTCATTAAACCTGAACATATGAGCACTTGTTGAAGGGACTTGGGATTTTTAGCCTGGAGAAGGGAAAGAGACATTATAGCTATAGTCAAACATTTGAAAGGATGTCATGCAGAAGAGTGCTTATATCCATTTTGCTTAGCCTCAGAGGCCATAGCTAGAGAAAATGGGTAGAAGTTTCAAGGAGTTAGATCTTAATCGAATAGAAGAATTTCCTGAACAATTATAATTACATATATATTTACATTTTTAAAAATTCAGAGCTATGATTTCATGGCTGAGGGAATGCTGGATGATAAACTCCTACAAACGGAGGCAGCAGGAAGTAGGGTAGGAGGGTATAGTTCATGACCTGCTTTGTAATTTATAATCATAAAGAGTTACCTGGGGCACTAATATACTAAGTCACACTGCTAGTATGTGTCAAAGGCACATATTTAAAAGGAATAGCAAGTTGTGCATAATGTATTTGCAGTTTCATGTGCAATCATCTTTTTAAATATACCATGTTGTGGAAAGGTTTATTTTATTCCATAATTTTTTTAATTAAATAATTTTTAAAATGTAAAAAAGGTGGGTCTTGAACCCAAGTCTACCTTTAGAGAAAGATAGGGACATCATCTGTCTTTTAATTATGCCACACTAACAATTGTATCAGTCCAAAACCAAAATGGGCTTCTATGAGAGGCAGTGGGCTGCCCATCACTAGATGTATTGAAGCAGTGACCAGATGACCCCTTGTTGAGAGAGTGACAGAGGGGATCCATCCATAGAGCAGGTCTTGCTTGTTGAAGTGTCACTCTCAAGTCTCCTTTAATTCTGGTCTTATATGATTTGAATTTTCATACTAAATACTAAGTGACTTTGATTGTTGGTTTATTGTGCTTATCATAATATCTGAATGAGTCATAGACTTCACTAAAAAATGTATTGACATTGAAGTTGATTTGAAATGGACTGCTTCTTTTTCACCATTTGTGTGTGGCTGAATATATCTGAAAATAATAACACTCAGGCAAATCATCAAATGTATAATGGTAGACTGGTAGAGAAGAGAGAGAGGGAGAGGGAGAGGGATACCTCGAAGAATCTTAGAGTTGGAAGGGATTTGAGATATTGTCTAGTCCAACTCTTTCATTTTATAGAGAGATAAAAATAAATGATGATTTAGGTCAGAAACAGATGGATCAGTTAAGTACGGGTAGAAAAGGAATATGGAGATGGGTAAAAAGAGATGATTGATGAAAACCATACAGAGATGGATGACAGACATAAATTACAAATTTCCCCTCATGTTAAGTGAAGGGGTTGACTTATACTTGGTCTCCAACATATATTCCGTATTCGTTTTGAGTTTCCATAGCTATTTAATTTACAGTACTGTTGCCCAAACCTTTGTCTCTCTTTACAGAGACTTGTTTATCAAGTTACATATCCATGTGAACAAAGGAGCCATGGGCTGTACAATATCGCTTGGGGTAGGATTCAAGTAGCCATTCCAGTAGCTGGTGAGTGAAGAGTTTGAGATCCCTAAACTAAATGAACTCTAAGGCCTCTTCCAACTTTAATGTTCAAGAGATAGATGGTTAGAGAGATAGATAGATCCCACAAAATGTACAAAAAGGCCTAGAAATCATAGCTAGAGAAAATGCATGACATTGTACTGTCTTCCACCTTTTATCCTCACGTTAAAAAGAAAGCCACAGATGATAATAGCTGACATATAAGGTGTTTTAAGCTTTAAAAGGCCCTTTCCTCATACTGAACCTCAAAGGTACATATCATTAGCTTTCTTTTACAGATTAGGAACCTGAGGACTAGAGAGAGTAAGTGACTTTACCACCTCA